>JABACO010000001.1:12886677-12924730 GCA_013339895.1 Ephydatia muelleri | reverse complement strand
AGGGAGGTACATATAGATAAGGAGCGTATTATGTGCATGTGTACAGTATGTGTGGTTCAGATAGTCTCATTTTACGTGTGATATGCATACATGTTAGTGTGTTAAATTGTACGTGCATGTTGCTCAGTGTTGTGCACATGTGTGTGCCGTGTACATGTACGTGTGGGAATTGGACGCACTACATGTATGCATACGTTGATCATCGTGCGTCTTGTTGTTGTGGCTACGCGCGTGTAGGTGAGATCAGGAAGAAGGGTGTGGTCAGACCCACCACCAAGGATGTGTACGTGCCCATACTGGAGCGACTAAAGCTAGAGGGCATTGAGGCTACCGTGACCAAGCACAGGACTTGAGGACAAGATGGGGGTGGCCTTTTATGGATTGACGTACTAGGGCCTTTGAGTGCCTGATGTTGTTAATGTGTGTGTATGCGTGCCGTTACTGTGGTGGCATTGCATGTGCATTTTACACATCATTGGTTGCTTTATATATAGTTTGTGCATTGCAGTTTTTGTGCTGTGGTGGGTGTAGTCTTCGATGATCGTCATCTCCTGCCTTCTTACATGTCACGTTGTGCTTCTGTCCACTGCTTTGTTCAGGGAAGTGATTCCTATACATGCCCACCTTTCCCAGCTTCTCTGGGGACCTAGTCGTGAAATGAGATGCTTTCCTTGTGCTTCCACATTGTTCTTAGACACCATTCCGTCACTACCACTGCCATAATTCTAGAAATTTTCTGAAGTGACATTTGCGAAATAATGTATTATTAATATTTCAGGGGTGTATGAAAATATCAAAATGTAAATAGAGGCAGAATTTTTTTTCCATACAAATATCCTGTACTGTACCCTGACCATACAACGATCACCTCACCTCATCCTGACCTCTCCCCCTTTGATCCACCCTATTCCCATGCCTGCATCTGGATATAAGTATATACGTCATGCTACAAGTTGTGTGTTGGATACTTCAGAGAACATTTGGGTGAGTCCTTTAGGATTTTGTGGGTGTTAATTGTTTGCATGAAAAGCATGGGGTAAAAAAAAATTGGTGTACTTCATACTGGCAATAGAAAACATCTCATTTGCAAAACACCAATCTACGGGCCCACTACCACATGTTACATGAAACAGTGTTATCAGTAAACTGAAGTAATCATCGTTTCTATAGTGTTGTGATGGAACAACTGACTTGGGCAGCAAGGAAGATAAAATTATGATAATGGTTTATTTTCTGGCATATGTGGATACTGATTTCAACCATACTACTCTATTGGAATAATGGATTGTTTGCGTATATACATGACAGTTGGTCATTCATTCGGACAGGTTAAAAGAATGTCTGGCCACACATGTCTCCCCAACATAATGTTCGGCCATCATGTGTCATGCACGCTATCCCCTCCAACGATGCTCCCCATATTTGGTGCCACTGTCATTAACTTCACACACTGGTCTCCAGTACAACACACATCAACAGCCCTAAAAGGTCTGAAGTTAACGTTGTTACAAAAATCAACACTAAGTCTTAGCAGGGGAGGGGGGGGGGGGGGTCTAAAATAAAATCTGTATTTGACAGTGAGTCCAAGATCTCTCTTAGGAAAAATACCCAGTGGCAAACCCTGTCTCAGAAAGCCACTAGCTAGCTAGCATTTCCTAGCCCAACATACAAAATACACACACCATATGCTTCCACCACCATGGGGACACTCTCCTATGCAGCTCTAAGCTTGTACTGTGTGTCATTGGCCTCGTGCTTTCCTCTGCTCAGTAGCTCTGGTTCTGCTGAGTGTCTCGCCACCAAGGAGTTTGGCTGTGACGTCACACAGATAGATCAAAGGCTACTGGTTTACCCACACACCATAGGATGTCACAATAAGGTGTCAGCTGTATGTGTCCGTACTGGAGTGACTCCAGATAAAGAGCATTGAGGTCACAGTGACCAAGCACAAGACTTAAGGAAAAGATGGGGGTGGCCCTTTGAAAAGAACTACAGATTGATTGATTGGGACGTACTAGGGCCTTTGAGTTGTTTGATACAGTTTATGTCTGGGACTTGATGAGTAGACTTTTAGGTGCTGGGGCATCTGTCCTCATTTCCTGGGTATGCTAGATTATGAAACGTATGTGTGTGTGTGTGTGCGTGCGTGCGTACGTGCATGTGTGTATGTGTGCACTGTACGTGCTGTTACTATGGTGACATCACTTGCGCATTACACTCAGCAGTGGTTGCATTACAACAAAAAGAAACTCAGTTTAATAATTTTGTGTGTAGTTCTGTGTCAGTGCAGTTATTTTCTTTGATGATTTTCACTTCCATTCTTTTTCTTGGTGTTGTGAGACATCATCACACTCTGCTTCTGTCCACTGCTGTGTTCAGGGAGTGATTCCTATACATGCCCACCTTTCCCAGCTTCTGTTGGGACCCCAATGGAGACATCTCTCATGAAATGCTTTCCTTGTCCTCCCACCACTCCATTTTATGGTATCACCTTGTTCTCTAGACCCCATTCCCATCACAACAATAACTGCCACCACTGCATTTAATCTGCATGCAAGGGCACATTTCATGTGAGCTCATTTGTACAACAAGTTTAAACATTTTGAGTTACCAAGTGATTTGAGAATTTCTATGACTCAATACAAACATGATTTGAGATATGGTACCTGACCACACAACAACCATCACCACCACCACCTCAACGTCACCATCACCTCATCCTGACCCCTCCCACTTTGAACCGCCACCCATCACAACCACCACCATCCGCCCTCACGTCTTGCTATCATCACCTGCCTCAAGTAGACATACAGCATTCCATGCTACTTACTTCAGAGAACTTTTGGGTACGTCCGTAGAATTCTGTGGGCATTGTGTGCACTGAAAGTGGTTTTGATCTGTCCACAAGCAGGTTCAAGTGTTAATAGTTAATTGGTAGTTTGCAGTGAATACATTCAAAGTGCTTACCCGTATGACATAGCTGTTGTCCTGAAAAATGAATTTTGTGGTTGTGTGCCATAACCAACAAACCAATCTATAAAAGAAGAGAAATCAAGACTAACTGGCGTGTGTCAGTGCATGTGTGTGTGTGTGTGCGTGTGTGTATGTGCGCATATCTATGTAAGTGTGTGTGCTCCCCCTCAGGCCCTGCCCTCCTTCACTTCAGCATCCCAAAATAGATTGTAGCCAAACCTGGATGGTTGAACCTTTCAGGGAGGGACTCCGTCTTGTAAAATCCGAAGTCTTCAGCCCTGCCTCCGGATGCGTTTGCTGCATAGGTTGTGTAGCCTCTCCCCGTTCCTGCAACGTATCATGCATTGTACCAGCATGCTGTAACCAGCGTGTTCGTTCAGGAATAGTATGCCTATGTATCGAACCTCATCGTGAGGGAGATCATCCGAAGCACCTTGATTCTCCGACATACTCTATTGTAACTGATGCAGCAGTTGCTAGGAAACGAACTCACTATGACGTAATATACTTTCGGTGCTAACATTAATCATATAGGAAAGTGAGAAAAGTTTAACATTCCAGAGCACTGGTTTCTTGCTTGGCCTAGGATGGACACACGGCTGCAGAACTTCTGGAAGGAGAGCATTAACAAGGAAATGACGCTCCGCTTCGCATGGCAGGCCAGATACGCAAACAAAGAGCGCTCCAATAAAAAAAACTCTGGAGTCAAGCCCACAGTCGCTTCTGCGGCCAATATGGCAGTCCACAACTCAATAGCGGGTAAAATCAAGCGGCTCGAAGTGGAAACGGAGCGAATACGGGCGGAAAATTCGGACGGTAATGTGTCGCAGAACGTGAACACTCGCAGTGCGCAAGCGCAGACTGCAGCTGCCGTGGGGGCGCCGACATCGGACATGCGGCCCGCCTCTTCCCTCACCCGCTCCCTGCTGTACAAGGGCCTCAGCGTCCACGGCGAAGGAAGGTACGCCTACCTGAAGCGGAGAAACATGATAGTCCCCGATCAGAAGTTCCTCTATCCCGTTCTGTCGTCGAGCGAGTACGGATGGAAGATACTGGACCACGCCAAGCTGGAGAGGTCGCCACACGGACACGCAAGCGTCATCAAGGCTAGTTTTTACCGCAACAGTGGCATCATTTTCCAATAATCATGCATTGGACCACTAAAGATACTGACATAGGCGTATATAGGTACTGCACTGCACTGTATTTGTATACATACACGTACGTACATTCAGTGGATATCCCATGTATGATAATACATGAAGTGTTAAGTAAGTTTGAATTCATGGGCTAAGGTAATTCATGTCAACATCTCCTGTTGAGTCATAAATCTGCAAATATCAGGGCCATCTTGTGGCTTGTCCACTACAGAGCTGAGAATCTCATACATGTCAAAGCTAATTCCCTTTACACCTCACCTCTGTACTCATCATGCACATGCAATCAGGGATGGACTTTTGGGGAGTCACCATTTAGCTCCCCAAAACTGGCTTTCATCACTTGTGCGGTATAGGAAAATGTATCAGGGTGCGTACAGAGAAACGTGCATGCATGCATGTGCATCTGCGTGCGCATGACATTTTCCGGATACAGCATAAGATACCGCGAATAACAAGTGGAGAGTGATCAAAGAGGAGAAGATGATCAGAGAAGCAATAGAATCTACCGTAGGAAGTAAAGGGATGACAAAGGTGGGAGAAATCCGAGGGAAGAACTACCCGGGACCTGGGAGCTAACTACTCAAGTTATATTGACCACATGCCTGTTGGCTTTGGTGAATGAAAATAAAGGGAACAGGGAAGATTCTCCAGACGGACCGGCAGAGAGAGGGGTGGTGAGGTGCGGAGGGAGATGGGAGGGATTACTGTAGACCTACACTCAGCTCCCAATGCATATGTATACCGAAATCGAACTATTGTGTGTCTCCCTCCTTAGAGAGTTCGACGCGAATACGTAGCATACAATTCGCATCGCCGGCACATATAGTGTTACTATTACAACCTGTACTAAATGAACATTGAGTAGAACAGCACGCATGGTACGATTTTCCATTTGTCGATGGAGTTCTGGTGAAGAGGCATTATACGAACATGTATCCAGTTTGTTAACTTAGTGTTATTAACTTCAGATATGGCATTCAAAACATACATGTGTGCTTGAAGTTGTACGCTGTAACTGTTGTTGCCAAGCCTCTAGTATGTATAAAAATGGATTCACCATTTTAAATCTAAAACAGCCGCACGGCCGGTGTCATAGGGTATACGGTCCGGCCCAATTTTCGGTCCGGCGGACCGTATTCCCTTAGGGAATACGGTCCCCCCCCCCCAGGACCCAACTCCCAAGGGAATACGGTCCGTCTAAAATATTGTACATCCAGGGAATACAGTCCGGGGGAGGAGGCGGACTCAATTCCCTGATGGAATGGAGATTTGATTTTGACGACCCAGTTTATAGCGTGTAGCGTGTATAATTAAAAAGAGAAATAAGTTCTTTCACGACATCATATAATTTATAGCTAATTTATAAACACAAGACAGAATTGATATAAAGAAAGCAATTTAAACTCAAGACAGAAGTTATATAATGAAACAAAGATAGAAGTTCTTTCACGACATCAGATGTTTAATGTAATGAAAAGCTGATTGTTCGTACGATGTTTCTGGACTGTGGTTCATCCAGACAGAATTTATATAATGAAAGCAATTTAAACTCAAGACAGAAGTTACATAATGAAACCAATCTTTCGCGACATCACATGTTTAAGGTAATGAATAGCTGATTGTTCGTACGATGTTTCTGAACTCTGGTTCATCCAGACAGAATTTTTTTTCTACTTTGTTTGCACTACGATTTGATAATATAAACAGTGTTAATTGTGCTGCATGTATAGTTGCCGACCTGCACGCGATCCTTTTCGAACCAAATGGAAACATATATAAATAGTAACAAGACAGACCGAAGAAAAAGGTTAATCAGTTGTTACAGAAGCTGCATACATGTATATAGTTGGCGACCTGTGATCATTGTGGCTTTTGATTTTCGAACCAAATGTGCTGTTACAGACCGAATTGAAACTGCATACATAGTTGACGACCTACAGCTTTTGCTTTTCGAACCAAATGTTGCGTGCATGCAAGGGTTGGAAATACATGCATATCAGTATTTCAAACCAGGGAATACGGTCCGGGGGGGGACTCAATTCCCTAGGGAATTGAGTCCGGTTAATTGGTTTTGTACAACCAGGGAACTCGGTCCGGGGGACCGTATTCCCTAGGGAGTTGGGTCCGGGGGGGGGACCGTATTCCCTAGGGAGTTGGGTCCGGGGGGGACCGTATTCCCTAAGGGAATACGGTCCGCCGGACCGAAAATTGGGCCGGACCGTATACCCTATGACACCGGTTGAAATTTTTGGATCCAAGCTCCTTTTATACGGCAACTCCTGCTTTAACGGCAACCAAAATTACACACACACGCACGCACACACACACACACACACACACACACACACACACACACACACACACACACACACACACACTCTCACACACACACACACACACACTTAACCATAACATCCACCAAGCTACGAATTCAAATGGTGCATTGCCTTGGTACACCATCAACTGTTTGATTCACTGGTCTCTTTTAAATAGGATGAAATGAAATGCATTTCAAGAAGATAGCAATTCTTTCCTCTTTTGAAATTGTGTATCAGTTGGTGCATTTGGAAGTGAAATGAAGTTTAAAATGATTGATGTCTAGCAACTCAAATTGAAGCGAACATAGCTCATATAAGTGGTTGCTGCACAGCACCTATTGTTCCAAGGGTAAGTGTGAAATCAAAAGAAGCTTGCCTCAGACTACAGCAGGAAAAGATTTACGCTTGTACCATGTCGTAAGGAATGATTCTGTGTACCTTTTTAAAATACATTTTAATCAATGAAATGCATGTTGAAAAAGGCCTTTGTGAAGCATTAATGATTATAGGGAACTGCATGATGAACACAAGCCATTTTTATTGGGGCAGTACTTCACAGTTTTCTTTACACAACTTACGTGTGAAGTTAGGTAATACTAGTAATACTCATTGAAACATTACATTTATGTATGCAGATACATGTTGCATTTTGGATCTGACATGATACATCAGGTAAAACTCACATACCTTTCATCTGCTTCATTTGGACATGGCATCGCAATTAGCATAGCCAGACCTGAAAATATTGGGGTGACACAGTTTCATTTTATCTTGACTAACCAGCTTCCACAGTGATCTGCAGCATCTTTTGACTATATCCATCAACCATCAACAACCTCCATCCTGATTGAAGTAGTGTGTCCCCAAAGCAACATTCAAATGGCATGTCGCCAACATGCTGCCACTTCTGCTCAACATGATGGTAGGCATAGATGGCAGAGATTTTCTTTTCACCATTTTTGTCCTCTGTTCCTCCAATGGCCAAGAGCACACCATCAACAACACATGCAGATGAGTAGTAGTATGGTACATCTGGTAGCTTTCTCCAGGCAGATGACTGCTTGTCATAGGGGTATGCAGTACTCTAGTGGATGTGTGTTGGAAATAGGGACAGCAGTCAAGCACAATAAATGTTTACACTGCTGAGTACACAAAACATGATATCAGGTTACATGGTACGTGTATATGAACATTGTGCCATGTGTGGGTTCAATCGATTGACATAATTGAAGCATGAGTCAAGTCTGTCTTTTGTGCAGCATAATGTATATGTGCAAGTATGCAATGTGTACAAATATGTACGTTTATCTGGCATGTAGGTTGACATAAAAATTGTATCATTGATGTATGCATGGGCGCACGTCACTCGCTTAGTGAGGTCTACAGGTAAGTTATGTGTAGTAATAAGTACATGTACATGTATGCTACACAATGCTTCATGGCTCACCAGTTCAGCGATATTAGCACTCCACACTGCATGATCCATGGCATGACCTCCCATCACAAACACCTGGTTCTCATGGACCACTGCTGACAAAGCCCAACATGCTAGAGGAAGTGGTTGCCCCTTGTGCCAGATCTTTGTCTTTACATCAAACACCTGAACAACACTGGTGCGCCCTTCGTTATCTATCCCTCCCATCACCGCAAGACTACCTTCACCAGCACTACACGTAACTACACTAGACCTCCAACATCCTTCCAACATCTCAGTCATGAAGGTCCACTTCCCTTCTTTCCATACCATTACCTTATTACTGCACAAACCATTTGTCAAACCTCCAACATACACTAAACATCCTCCGCACACAGCTAGTGTGGCCTTAGTTTCACTACTGTCAGCCAATCTCTCCCACTGTTTACAATTCTCATCCAGAATGTATGCTCCATCATCTCCTCCCCAAACAATCCTACCATCCACCTCTACTAGACCACCAACACCACCGCCCCATGCTTCACCAGCAAGTAATCGACCACCTTTCACTGGTACTGAAGAACATGATTGAAAAGAAAACATTTCTTTGCTGTAGGCAGAAAATGATATTATTTCTTCACACAGAGATAAGATGCATCCTAACAGCAATGTATTGTAACAAACAAACAGAGCACAACAACACAAGCAGATTAATTACACATGTTACTTGAAAGCATACAGACACAATAATTAGTGCTGCTTGTCACTATCAGTCTTTTTTATTTTGGTGAGGAGAGAGGAACTTTTCATCCATGTTACGAATTCGTTGTCATATTACACCCGTCTCTTACCCCACGCTGCCTAACGGGACCGCCTTCGCGTGCCATACAAAAAAAATTCTAGTAAGTATATGTGTAGGTTGTTCTGACCATGTAACGTGACGCCATTTTCTGTTCTCTTGCACATACGTAATTTGGGGGTATTTAACACATACACCACGTCAATTCTTTTTCTCATTTCTTAGCATGCACAAGCTATGGTAGTTAGCTGGCTAATAGTTATGTCTGTACTGCGATTTCTTGTGATTATACTCATTCTAAATCCTGATTGTCCGAGAAACACGACATAGGTTCAAACCCGTTGTGTGTTTGGCCACGCGCATGCACAGCAAAAATGCTCAGGGCGGTCACATTCTGCCTTTTTACAAGTGCTGATATGGTCAGAAACAAATTTAACATCCTTTCATGGAGCAAAATACAAGTGTCAGCCATAATCAACGAATCAGATGCCCGTTGGTAAGTACTTCTATATACTGGTTGCTAGAAGCTGCTTCCACGCATCTATATTAAATTTTCACCATAGCCACTTGTGAGCGCGGGCATGTATAATAAATACACAGTAATACACACAACGCACAATAAGATGTCAGTTGAACACAAACCCTGATCAGATGAGTCATTGTAATGTTTTTCAGCTCACCACTGCAACGATTTTACTATAGTATGCATATGACACAATGAGTATTCCCTAATTATTGGACCATGGTCACATTGCACCTATTTGATCACTATGTTAAGTTGGGTACAATACAAACAGATTGGAGCCCACAGCAGACACTAATTTTATTGAATGCAAAGAGACAGGTTTAGCCCTTTGAACGCCAAGTGCACACAAAATGTGTTGATCAGTCACAACTTTACGATGCAGCATATGCTTGCTGCACTTGTAACCTTATAAGTCCATGTACAAATTCTTCTCACACTGGCAAAAGAACCCCATTATTCAGATGACTTTACTAATGCATCACTTCAATATTCCAAGAACAAGAATGCGTAGCCCAGATCAGTGTAGTATATCATGCCTGTTCACTCCTCCCTTTTGCCACTTTGTAATATGGGTTGTTGCAACAAATGGTGCCAGTGTCACAAGCTCAATCACTCACAACCTCAATCGCTTGCTTACACACTCTCATTCAATCACTCATTCACTTCATTCACTCACTGCCTTGCTCACACACTCCTCAGACTCACTAACTCAAAATCTGAAGTCTGATCTAGTCAGCATTTATAAAAAGTGTTATACATCATAAGTACAGTCATGCAAGGCAGTAACAGTACAAAGTGTATTACAGGCTACTATCGTATCATCGTGGAATCAAATTTTTGCATCATTCATTTGACGAGAAATGCAACATGACTTCATCAATGCATTACATCCTTTATCATATTTTTGGGGAGAAATACTGAAGTACGATGCAAATGTTTGGTGCTAGCTCTAACCGTGCACGTAATATGTAAATTTTAGGCGCACCACGGTCGCGTGTAGCTTTTGCAGTAAGTGAAGGACTTGAAAATCGCGATGAAATCAGCTTTGTGAGTGTACATTATCGAATAGTAAGCCTTTGTTTTTCCATAGTGTAAACGTTAACGAGACAAATGGCATCGCTGCTTTAAAACAAGAAATTGTGCCGTGAACAGTAGCGATGTGGCCGGGGGGCAAATGCCCCCCCCCCCCCCCCCCCCCCCCCCCCCAGCGGCCCCCAAAACAGGGGCGCCAAAATACAGAGAGGGCGCTAAAACGACGTCTGAAGTACATGTATGCATATCATGGTGTCTCAAAGTGAAATTAGCCTGGAATGCGCTGCATGCGCTGTATGTATAGGATGACCAAAACAGCGATCGTTACTATATCTAGTTATCGGGAAATTAAGTGAGGTTACTACCCAAATTATTGGATAATTCGAGTGGCCATGAGTTTACAATTATAGTATTCATGTTTACAGTTTGGTACATGGTATCAATTACACTTTGCAGTCTACTGAACATCAATTCAAGTGCAATGTCTGCACACAAGACGTAAGCGCAAAAGTCTGCATGGGGCGGAATATCACAGACAAAAGTTGGCCAGAATTCAATGATGAACAAGGAAAGCTTATTGCTCGTTCATGGTAGTTTTTCTAAACAATTCGGCCTGGGCTCTGCATGATGATGTAGCTGTTATAGGTGAATCGGTCACTTCATACTAAGTTGTAGCTTTAGTAAATGTTGATATACATGTAGGCCAACCAGTGAAGCAGGTCCGTCAGTGTTAATTATGACTCCGAACGTTGATGTACAGAAGGCGACCGAAGTAGATCGAGATGCCTGCTATTGTGGACAAAGAGAATGATGAATTCGTGGTTGTACACTCCAATCCTGAATGGTCTAATGGCACGCCTACGCATAATACTCTAGTCACTACACTGATCGCAGCACAGCTAGCACGGCTAGCAGATCCCCTTTGTTGTGCTGATGTTCACCAGCAAGTGTTATGTATGACAGATTCAATTTGCCCGATGGCACACGACATAAACACTTCGTACGAAAGGCGTACCTGGTACTTCAGGTCTCCAGAAACCCCTGAATCAAGATGGAAACATGCACGAAACGCTTTGATTCCAAGAGATGTGCAGAAGAATTTTTCTGTTTTGTAAGCCGGGGCCTATATACAGTAAATTTCATAGCTCAGCATTAGCATGCACACAACCGGACGACGATACGATCACAATTGTGATGAAGACGAGATCGAACAAGATCATGATGAAAGTTATGCGGATGAAAACTACAATTTGAGTTACGCGATGGTTTGAAGGAGCAGCACGATGGACATTTAGCAACTAAGAAGAACGGCAGGCATTGGGTATTCTACGCAATTAATGAAGTATATATCATCCTATATAAAGATATTGTGTAAAGCGTATGGCATTATTTCTGCTATACCGATCAGGCCCTGTATACTGCGGAGCGTAGCTTTCCTGCGCTAAAGCGTGTGACAACACGACTGAGATCTACGATGGTGCAGGAAAGAGATTGGAAGGGTTATTGCTCTTGTCATGCAGTAGCACGCAAAACAAAAGTATCAAGTTTGTGAGGTCATGCAGGTATTTTCATTTTACTTGAGTTGCAGACTATTCAGTATAGTTTGCAAGGTCAAACAACTCAGACATAAATCGAAGCACGAGACTACAAAGGTAAGCATTGCCTATTTCTCCCCCAACCCGATAATGTCTCTGTGTGCTTGTGTATACTAATCTGGATGAGAGTTGGTGAGATATGCGAGTCAAACATTTCCGACTATATGTAATCAAACAGTTGTTATTCTGTACGGTGTCTTAATTGGATCGAATATGCAGATTGGAGAAAATACTCGCCTCCGACTGTTAGTTGTTGTTTTGTGTGTTGAGTTGTCTCACACATGCATCCAAAATCATACAATATTAAAAATCATAAACTAAGCCAGGGAATGAGGGGTGAGAGGATAATATACAGAACATGAAGTGTTAGTATACGGTACCTGGGCAACATAACCACAAAGTGAATTCAACTAGCTACCATGCATGTCACATGATCGGTTATATACGCCCTGTGCATATGCATGGTTCTAGATCTACGCAGGTGCTATATAGAATACGGTATCGTATAACAAACTGTTTGCACAGTGCTTTGTGATCAAATAATCTCAAGCTATGCATTGGCAGTTGACTACAAAATACGATTTGGGTTATACAAAACACTACTCGTGTCTGACAGGACTTCTGGCACAAGAGAAGTTTATACTTTTGTACTTACCAAACAAGAAAACTGCAAGGAGCAGTAGCATAGATACTCAAGTGATACAATGTATTTAACGTATACGGTCTAAGATGCCTCTGAACAAAGTAATACAGAACCGAGCCTGAAACGAACCGCTGAACGCGAGAAGGATATAAAGCAGAGCCTGAAAATAAACGGGCCGCTAAACGTGAAAAGTATCAAGCAGGCGGGCGAACCAGACAAGAAACGCACCACTCAACGTGAAAAGTATCAAGCAGAGCCAGAAAAGAAACGGGTTGCTAAAAGCATAAATATTATCTATGCAAAAAGGCAACGGTATTATATTGGAACAGTTCTGAACCTGGGTTGCTTCAGCCTTGGCGAATAGAATGCGATACGGGGAGGCTATATATACAAACACTGGAATGCTACTACCGATAAAGTCACCCACAGGTATGTCTTACACATACTTCTGTTCCCTAACCAACCTGACGTAAGCTATTATCGCCGCTACGTCAGGTGATTTTTTTTGTCCCTGATTGCATCTAAAAATAGCCATAAGTTTACGTATTAGATCAGTACTCGGACCCGGAACGCAACTTGTGTAATGAATCGCTGCAAGGTATGGTGGCCCTGGAGGTCGCGCGACCAAATACACGGTTTTGTGATTAAACAATATAGCAGCGGTCCGATTCAGGACGTACAAAAGGCCAAACGAGCATTGATCTATTTCTGTGATTGAACAGTGATCTATTTTGGGACCGAACAACGGGCCGTTTCTCCGACCGACAAGTCAAACGTACTATGGGATACCTTACATGACGTCATAAACAATAGACAAGGTTTTGTACTAGCAGTCGACCGTACGATACGTATAATACGCACAGGGCGAATAGGAGGAAGCAGAAAATAATTCTGGTCATACTCGCGTATCGTGGTTTTTGGCTAAGGGTGTCTACTAGCTACATTAGCGCAGTACTAGTACCAGTAAACTACTTGAGGCTAACAAAAAGGCTCGCTGCGTTGAAACTAAAACGGGCAGTGTTGTAGAACTACGCCTTACACTAGCGCAGATACGCGAGTACGGCGGAACGCAACGTACCCCGCGATGTACAAACGTGCTCCGCCCAGAACATTAGACATTAACCGATTACCGGCCGTAGTAGCATAAATGCGTCACGGCCGAAGGCGCATAAATACGACTTAGTAACATATTGGCGTTTAGCCACTTACCAGCGTACGTCCAACTGTTAACACAGTCACAGCCTATAGTTGTTCAGCTGCTAGAAATTCAGCTGATGGCGGCTCATTTGCATAATAAATTTTTACTCAGTTACGGTTTAAAAGTTAGAAGCGGATAGTAGCCTTGTGGTTATTGAATAAATTCAATTAGAAATAACAAAATGAATGAAAACTTTGCGGTGCAGGAGGTGGTGTCAGTAGTGATCGAAACGGCATGAGCCAATGGCTCCTGGAAGTGGTTCAGAACGAAGTAAAGCAACATGGGTTGGAATCCTACAGGAAAGAGATGGATACACATCACTAACAATCACCACCTCCAACATCCCATACACCCCACAACATTCCATACACCAGTTTGAATCCTATCACATCTCTCACACCACCACCAATCCTGCATCACCACACTTAACCCTCCAACACCTCATGCAATCCTATCACACACTGCACCTCTAATACCCCTCATCCTCCAACGCCTACACGCCCTCCACCCTCCTATAACACACATCACCTCAACCCTCCAACATCCCCTTCAACCTTCTCCTACACCATCACACATCATATCCATGCACCCTTCAATACCCATACATACCCTTCAACACCCTAAACACCCTCCAACCTTCTCCTACACCACACATCACATCCCCCTCAAATGCCCCAAACACACCATCTAACACCCATTCCACCCCCTCCACCCCATCTCATGCAACGCCTCCACCCTCCCACACCAGGGTGTACAAGTGTGGAGGGTGTGTGTGAATGTGTGTAGTGTGGAGGTGATGTGCATAGACAAACATCAGCTCTACCCTCCTACACCATACACCATCTCCACCAACAAACCCTTCCAATCCTACATACCATGTCATAAAATCTTTTTACATTCCTAACACATATAATCTTCCAACATCCCACACACCACTTCCAACACCCAAGCTAGCAACCCTCCAACATCACACACATGCACATACAAGTACACACACACATGCAATATACAAACAACACACACATGGATACACGCAAAAAACACACACCGGCACACAACACACACATGCATACACACAATACACATGCACACACACGCATACAACAAGGACACATACACACATGCATACACTGACATGAACACACAACAGACACACACACATGTATACACACATGCACACAACACAGACAGACAAGCACACACAAAACACACATGCACACACCACACACACATGCATACACACATGCACACAGACACGCGCACGCACGCACATGCATACACAACACAATATAAACACACATATGCACAAAACACACACAAAAACGCGTACAACAAACACACATACACAGACAAGCACACAAACATGCACACATGCATACACAAAAACACACATGCACACATATATTACAACACGTACATACAACAGACACACATATGCACAACCACATACAACATGAACACACACGCACACACTTGCATTCAGACAAGCATACATACAACAATACACATGTCACAACACACAAATGTATACATGCATGCATACACACAGCACACAATATACAACACACACATACACACAACACACATGCACATACACACAAAACACGCATGCACATACATAACACACACACATGCATAAACACTACATACACACATGCATACACCAAGCAATATTTTCTTACCTCCATATTCCCCAACACTCAAATAACCTACTTACAATCTTCCAACACTCCATCTATCATCCAACATCACTATACTCTATGCACACCCGTTACAATGCTATAAAAATACCATTATACAACTGTAACCCTGTCATCTCACATTATATACAATCATATTACAGTCCCAACACTCTCCAATAGCCCACACACCACTCCAAATACCAAGCTAGATGCTTATGCTGATAGAAATTGCATGCATGCGCGCAATGATTATAACTTACTTCAAAATGGGTTATCTGCTGTCGTCGCTTTTCAGACACTAGGGCAAAACAATATCTATTACGGTATAAGAAACACTCCAAAGGACCCCTTGTTTTGTACTCCGAGTAAAGAAACAGAGCATTCAGTCTTAGCCAAAGTAGCGCTGATTTCACCACATTGCGTATTTTGTACACGAGGCGAACGATAGAAAACCGAGAACGCGACCACACAACGGTATGAAAATATATGCCTTAGTGTGTATAAAAATGGTAGAATGTGACTTTCCCATACAAATCTTGCTCCTGTATGTAGCTCGAAGATCATACGTTACGAAACAGAAGATACGAAAATTTTCTACGGCCGTGAGGCTAAGTATTTGCGAATAATTAATTTGGCCGGTAATAAAGGCAATGATAATAACAGTCCTGATCCTGCTCGCTTGCGATACGAGGAGGCTAAGGGTTATCCTGGAGCACCAACAACTTTAAGGCCTTCGAACGAATACTAGCATTAAAGTCACCCAAAGATATGTGTACAATTAGCTACCTTATCTATACGTGATGCGTAGTGATTTACGAAGGGTGATCACATGGCACCTTGCTACATCTAGTGTATCTCCGTGTGCTTGTAACGAAGGTACCCTGAGTATGTAGGCCTATCCTTCTATTAGGATGATCCAGGTATGAGAAGATTGTAAACTTATCATGCAGAGGACGTGGACTATTCATGTAAAAACATTCTCTATGAGAAAGTTGGTGGTATATAGGAATAATGGCGAAAACAAGGGTCTAACAATAAGGGAAAATGTAACACTCCTATATTTAGCACAATTGTAGGATATGATGTGTGCTATATATACGACTATTACAGTTTCCCGCCTATACCACTAGTCCTATATACCACCAGTCCTATATACCACCAAGAATGTTTCTAGTTACATGTACTTGTTATCGATGGTGACAGCAGCTTTTTTTATTTAGGGGGGGGGGGGGGGGGGGGAGGAGGAGGGACAGGGGAAGATGCTAATTAGCGAAGGAATTGTTGTTAATCATATGCATGCGAGTCCTGTGCCAGGACAGCTTTAAATTCTGTTGGCATGGGCGCGTTACGGGCTTCGCCCACCTTTGCGCACCTATGTGTATTTACATGACAGTATTGAATTGGTTTATAAGATGTGGTTGCGGATTGCAGCTTTATGTACTCAAAGCCAAACCTTAAAAGCTGGAACGACTTATCCATGTATGTCCCAGTACTTGCATGTACGTAACAGTCGCTGCAAAGTACAAAACTGATCGTGAAACCATATGCATGTTGATGCATGTTGCTGGGCGAGTAAGAACACTACGACACTACGGACGGAGACCATGCAACATCATATTCCCATTGGATAGTTACGTTTACCAAATACTACAAATAAAGGGCAAATCAGTCGCACGTTTATTAAAAGCACAACCGTTTTATTTACCGGCCATGGCCCGGTGTATATATATATGGGACAGTGCCCGCGAAAAGGGACCTAGTGTATTTATATAAAACGATATAAAATTTTGTTCATATAAAACTGATATAACTTCCGAACGGTTAGCGCTATCGACTTGCTATTTTCACCACCTCATACGTCACCATTTCTCTATGGTAAAATGCATTTTGGAGTCTTGGACTATATCCGTGCCGACGTTCCTACGTGCGATACCCCCTGGGGTTCAAAACTACCATATCTTCGTGTAGGAGCAGTCAAATCGCTTCAAATTCGGTATGTAGGTAGAGAGGTCCTATACCTATCGATTTGTTCTGTTCGTTAATTTTTATGCCATCTGTTACGGAGATACAGTTGAATAAACTACGTGCACGTTTTCCCGCTTGATTCGCGCCAATGTAATAATCCCCGCCTCCCCATACATTGAGCGGAGCGCAATTTGCCCAAATCATTGGCGCGAAACGAGCGCGAAAATGTGCACGTAGTTTGTTCAACTGTATCTCCGTAACGGATTGCATAAAAATTAACGAACAGAACAAATAGATAGATATAGGACCTCTCCACCTACAAACCGAATTTGAAGCGATTTGATTACTCCTACACGAAGATATGGTAGTTTTGAACCCCAGGGGGTATCGCACGTAGGAACGTCGGCACAGATATAGTCCAAGACTCCAAAATGCATTTTACTGTAGAGAAATGGTGTAGTATGAAGTGGTGAAAATAGGATGTCGATAGCGCTAACCGTTCGGAAGTTATATCAGTTTTATATGAACAAAATTTTATATCGTTTTATATAAATACACTAGGTCCCTTTTCGCGGGCACTGTCCCATATACTTTGCGCTAACGCACACGGTCAGGTAGTCCGGTTTAGGCCAGTTGCCCAGAAGAAGGGCGTGTCTGACTCTTGGAAAATGATTCAAATGCACGGAATCAACACGATCAACGATGCCGCTACATCAACTAATGCTTCAGTATTTACCTTGTTTCTTACATACATGTAAGGCGCGGACAATGAACGAAAAGAAGAAAGTCAGTATTACACTTCCTTTTCAGTTCATTTACCTGGACTTAGCTAAAATCACCAGCATGTAAAAACATGAATCACGGCTCACCTTGTCATTTCCAGTAATCCATACTACGTCAGCGTTACACAGCTGTAAGTTGTGATATCAACCGCGGCAGCAGTCTAACTGAAAGGTATATCTATATATACGACGATATCACATGACCACTGTTTTCTGGATTAACAGCGCCATTTGGCGCATACGCTGGTAATCATATTATCACAGCAATATCGAGGAAGCCCTGTATGATGAAGCTAAACAGCTGAAGGACACTGACACCAGAAATGAAGAAGACCTGGGGTGTAGAGGGTGAAGCCATTATGAGAACAGCCTTGCACATATAGCATATAACACCTACTGTAGCGCACACACCATGCACAGACAAGTTTACTAAGTGCGTGCTGTTGTGATTAGTATGTTTTAGTTACAGATATTTGTGTACAAGCGTTTGTGTATATGCTCTATCTGTGAGTGTGCTAGGTGTGCCTACAACATACGTATACGTATGAGCATGTTCTAACTTTCTGACTCGTACACACGTAGCACACATATGTGCATGCTATTTGCTACATGTTATGAGTGCATTGTGCTTGGATTGTAGTGTTATTTATGAGCGCAATAGGTGACATGAGTGAGCTGTGTGTGAGCGTTGATGTGTGCCTTCTATATGTGTATGAGTCATAGCACACTTGTACAATCAAATTTAGAACACAGCGATTCAAACACACCTAGTACACTCACGTATACAGAGCATACACCTATACACACGAATATCTGTAGTACAAAAGTACTCATCCGCATTCAGCAAACACACCTACACTGTACATGTAGTACACTCATAAAAATGAAACAGCAAATAAACTCATGTTGTACAAACATCCTCATCCACCTGTAGCTCACAACCATGCATGGCTACAAATACATCACTCCAAGTACACTCAGCATACATCCATTGCTCCCAACACAGCCCACCAAGTACACTCAGCGTACATCCATGGCTACCAACACGTCACTCTAAGTACACTCAGAGTACATCCATGGCTACCAACACATCACTCCAAGTACACTCAGAGTACACCCATGGCTACCAACACATCACTCCAAGTACACTCAGCGCACATCATGGCTACCAACACATCACTCCAAGTACACTCAACATACATCACGGCTAATAACACATCACTCTAAGAACACATGGCATAAACATCCATGGCTACCAACATATCACTCCAAGAACACTCATGCAGCATACATCATGGCTACCAACACATCACTCCAAGTACACTCAGTGTACATCATGGCTACCAACACATCACTCCAAGTACTCTCAGTGTACATCATGGCTACCAACATATCACTCCAAGTACACTCAGCGTACATCATGGCTACCAACACATCACTCCAAGTACTCTCAGTGTACATACATGGCTACCAGCACATCACTCCAAGTACTCTCAGTGTACATCACGACTAATAACACATCACTTCAATTACACTCAGCGTACATCCATGGCTACCAACATATCACATCAAGTACACTCAGCATACATGCATTGCTACCAACACATCACTCCAAGTACACTCAGCCTACATCCATGGCTACCAGTACGTCACTCCAAGTACACTCAGCGTACATCCATAGTACCAACACATCACACCAAGAACACTCAGCATACATCCATAGCTATAAACACATCACTCCAGTCACGGAGTCCAAGTACACTCAGCATACAATCATAGCTACCAACACTAGTACACTCAGTGTACATCCCCATGGCTGCCAACACATCACTCCAAGTACACTCACATGGCTACCAACACATAACTCCAAGTACACATGCATAGCTACCAACACATCACTCCAAGTACACTCAGCGTACATACATGGCTACCAACACATAACTCCAAGTACACATGCATAGCTACCAACACATCACTCCAAGTACACTCAGCGGACAGTCATAGCTACCAACACATCACTCCAAGTACACTTAGCATACATGCATAGCTACAATTTACCATGGGGATGATCAATAGAAGCTGGTGCATATGCCCTTAACAAGGATCTAATTGTGGAACACTGGCTGACTCATCGTGCATATAAAGGAGAAGCACCATTGAGAGATTTTTGGGAAAGGCAATTTATAATAATGAATGACAAACTTTCTGAAGAGTTTGACCACTTTAAAAACTTGCCATTGATGCTTATTTATATCCAGTGGAAGCTATTGAACTTCTGGAGCATTGGTTCAAATCCAGTGGCATTAGTATTAAGACAATTTGTTAATATGACAAAACATGCTTACTAATGTCTTCAGCGAACATTGATACATTCTGTCAGTGGATTTTGGACATAAGAAAGATGTGTAATGAAGATGGTGTAACCCTTGACAGTCTCCACTTAACCAGTAAGCCAGATTTGAGTGTCTGTGCCTCTGCTTCACTAATTATTGGCATCTCTCAACCTAAAAAGTGTTCAGTGAATGAAGCAAAAAAGAGCATGATTGCTTACGATGAAGAGGTGAAAGAGATAAAGAAAAGCAGAAAGGTTGCTTGCGATGAAGAGGTGAAACAGATAAAGAAAAGCAGAAAGGTTGCTTGCAATGAAGAGGTGAAAGAGATAAAGAAAAGCAGAAGGTTGCTTGTGATGAAGAGGTGAAACAGATAAAGAAAAGCAGAAAGGTTGCTTGTGACAAAGAGGTGAAAGAGATAAAGAAAAGCAGAAAGGTTGCTTGTGATGAAGAGATGAAACAGATAAAGAAAAGCAAAAAGGTTTGAACACAAGGTTTATCAAATCTACATCACCAATGGTTGGAGGTGGGAAATGTTATAGAACACAGATGCATTCTTGAGAGTGACAAGAAGTGGCTGGATTATGCTATAATTAATGCTGTGCAATACATTCTCCACAGCCAATATGGTATGCCTGGATTTCAAGCAACAACAACATTGGGATATCATGTAACATTTGATATAATGAGAAAAGGTTTTATTCAAATTCTACACAATGGAGAGGATCACTGGTTCACAATTTCAACCCTTGGGTTGCCATCAGGTCATGTGCACATCTATGATAGTCTCATAACACTTGTACTGATCATGGCATTGAACAAATTTGTTCCATTCTTTATACTCCTAACAATGCCCATTTCATGGATGTTGATAAACAAACTAATCATTCAGACTGTGGCCTGTATGCCATTGATTTATGCCATGATGAAGATGTGTGTTTTAGGAAATATGACACAGTACTGATGTGTCAACATCTGTCAAAATGTTTAGAAAGTAGAAGAATATCAGCATTTCCCAGTTCGGATAGATCAAGCAGTCATGTTGTAGCAAAAAAGTGCATAAACGTGAGGTGTTATTGCCGAATGCCAGATGCTGGAGTGATGATTCAATGCAATTCCTGCAATGAATGGTTCCACAAGAAATGTGACATGTCAATTCCTAAAAAAGCCTGGAATGATAAAAATGGCATTGTAAAAACTGTCAGCCCATCCACTGAGCACAAAAAATTAATTTATCTACCAAGTGTAATCTGCATAAATGTACTCTGTTTCATGTTTGCCATTGATCACAAGTGCTAGCGTTGTATATCATTTAACCTGCTGAAAACATGACTGCCATAGTTGATTGACTTGCCATCCATGCATGTTATCACTAAGTGTGCAATTTACCATGGGGACGATCAATTCCAAGTTAGACACTATAGGGTTTGTGGGGGAGACATAAATTCTTACACAGGTATCCTTTTGCCACAGCATGTAAGTTAGTGTTTAGAGATAAGTGTAGGTAACTGTACCCTACAGTTATAATTAATTGTTTGCCAAGCAATCAATTAATTGCTACTATAGTATAAACCAGACCCATGCAAATAAGCTCAACCATTATGATGATAAGTTGGCCAATGAAGTACTTTTGGCTGCGATCTAATTTTGAATACAAAATACGCTTTCAAAGGAGGGACATGTATTATTAGGGTATTATATCCGTGGGGACAATTCCTGGGATAATCCTGCGACACCGGTATAAATGAACATATAGACTTGGTGAGAGGTGTGAATAAGATACTATAGGCTATAGCTGTATGATATCGCCTGGAGAGAGTATGGTAGGACATACTATCCTAGGATACGCTGTCCGGGGGGACAGCAACTCCTAGGATACGCTGTCCGGGAGGACAGTTACACGGACATACTATCCTAGGATACGCTGTCCGGGGGGACAGTGGCTCCTAGGGCTGGATGTCCGGCGGACGCAGAATTCTAGGATACAATGTCCGGCAGGACGCGTAATCCTGTGACACCGGCATCGGACATGCGGCCCGCCTCCTCCCTCACCCGCTCCCTGCTGTACAAGGGCCTCAGCGTTCACGGCGAAGGGCCTACCTGAAGCGGAGAATGATAGTCCCCGATCAAAAGTTCCTTTATCTCGTTCTGTCGTCGAGCGAGTACGGATGGAAGATACTGGACCACGCCAAGCTAGAGAGGTCGCCACACGGGTCATCAAGGCCGCAACAGTGGCATCATTTTCCAATAATCATGCATTGGACGACTAAAGATAACTGACATAGGCGTAGGTACTGCACTGCACTGTATTTGTATACATACAGGTACGTACATTCAGTTGATATCCCATGTATGAAAATACATGAAGTGTTAAGTAAATTTGAATTCATGGGCTAAGGTAATTCATATCAACATCATAAATCTGCAATTATCAGGGCCATCTTTTGACTTGTCCACTACAGAGCTGAGAATCTCGTACACGCCAAAACTAATTCCCTTTACACCTATACCGCTCATCTCTGTTCTTTTACTTGCAGTCACGGGTGGACTTTTTGGGAGTCACAATTTAGCTCCCCAAAACTGGCTTTCGTCCCTTACACGGTATGTATCAGGGTGCGTACAGAGAAACATGCATGCATGCATGTGCATCTGCGTGCGCATGACATTTTCCGGATACAGCATAAGATACCGCGAATAACAAGTGGAGAAGTGATCAAAGAGGAGAAAATGATCAGAGAAGCAATAGAATCTACCGTAGGAAGTAAAGGGAAGACAGGGAAGAACAAAGGTGGGAGAAAACCGAGGGAAGGACTACCCGGGACCTGGGAGCTATGAAATGTTAAATACCACAGAAGGGCATGAAAAATGTACTGATGGGCTAAAGTCATTAACTTGAGAGTCACAACACATCCTCAAACATCATTGCCATCTTGTCCACTGCCAACCCCAGGATCTCATACACCTGTGGGGGTGTTACATTGTTCAACACCAATCCCTTTCACAGCAGAGCCTACCATTCTATGGAGCGCATCTCTGTACTTCTTCACAACAACAGGGTCAACCTCTGCTGGCATGTTGGGTCCTTCAGTCTCACCCTAAATCACATAAGCACACACACACACACACATTCACACACACATGCATAATGTACATAATTAAGCAGTTATATAGGTGTAGATGAAGTGCTTAGGGTACATGTACACTTAGACTGTACCTCTGGCTTGTCATTGTCTTTGATGTTTGCTGCAAAGTGATAGGAGACAAACAGAATCATTACCACCTCTGCCAGGATGGAAGGCCACACCTTTAGATTTTTTGGGAGCCACAGGTTTAGCTTTCCCACTGCTTGCTGGCCCCACCTTTGTGGATAGAACATCAGTATATGAGTGTGTGTATCTGTGCATGCATGTGCTCATGTGTGTTTGTATGTGAGTGTATATATGAGTACATTGAATTTGCTTCATACAAGTAGCATGATGCAGATATTGGATATCTATATCAACCAAACTCACCTTCTCTTTCTCTTTGCCTTTCTGTTTGGTGTCTGCTGGTTTCTTCACCTCTTTGACTCCCTTCTTGTCCTTCTTTGATGATTGCACTGTGGACAAATGTGAGTGTGCACATGTCAACACATGTACATGTGTAGGATATACACTGTAAGTAAGCATATGTGTGTATGTATGTATGTATGTGTGTGTGTATCCATGTACATTTTTAATGTACATTTATTAACACACATCCCCTATTTGATCTAATTGCCCCTCACCTGGGGATGATGGCACACTATCCACCTGCTCTGGCTCAGCAGACTTGGTAGAGAAGAACTCCTTCAGAGGCACTCCCATCACCTGGCTCATGTGACCTGAGATGGCCACCAGACTGTCCACTGCCTCGCACAGCACCTCATAGCTGGAAAGTGATGACAACAATGGTGCGGGTGTGTAGTGGGTGGAGTAAAAAGCATAGTTATAGTCACCTCAGGTTTTAATTGCATTTTTTATTATGTGCAAACAACAAAGGACAAGAACAGCAATACAATTACACATATACACCACTTGAAAGTTAAACTCCAACCCTCAGACCTGAAAAAACCTGAATGTGACCTAATAGATAAAGTGCTCTAGTTATAGCATACCATATTTGTTCATGAGCGTAACACTGCATATGGAAATACATCTGTGGGTGCATGTCAATGTATGTTTGAGTGTGTCTGCGTACAATAATAGTAATAATATAGACAAATGCACTATGTACGTGTACTGCATGCATGCTTGTGTGTGTGTGTTTGTGTGAGTGTGTTTGTGTGAGTGTGTTTGTGTGTGCATGCCCTGCTTATGTCCATACCCGATAGGATAGAGTCTGGCTTTTGGATGCTCAGAGGGAGGGAACGAGAGAGAGCCAACGATGGAGTTCAGCTCCTTGAGACGCTCTTCTCTGAGAACATCATCCTCCATATGAAGGATGGCCTGGTGGGCAAAGAGACGCTATTACACATGCATGTAGTTTCAAGTGGACTGTGTAATAAATAGAATGAAGGTCCACATAGCAGAATTCACAGATGGGATGTAAAAACCACACCCAGTTACATGTACTCCTAGTGTACAGGCAGGAGGGTGGAGGTGGGAGGAAAGGAGGCTGGCCCAAACTCCTTACTATATAGCATGATATTGGAAACACCACCCCATCCCTACTGCATCGTTAAATAACATCCAACCACATTCTCCCTCATCAACCTATCACACTAATCAAGCTGACCATGCAAGCTCTCATTCCCTGTGCATCCTAGGGTACTGACATCATTGAAACAGGGGCGTACCTCTTGCAGGGAGGGTATGGAGAGGTCCCACCCTGTATGGTCGCCTGACAACTCTCCCTGCAGCTCTGAAGTGTCTGAACATGAAACAGCCAAACACGCATGTCACTGCACTGATGTGACACAAAGAGGACTCCCCCTCACTCCTCCCCCCTTCACTCCCTATTCTCATCATGCCCTCCCATCCCACCCTTCCCTCTTTCCTCATCCTCTATTATATAACTACCATCTCATCACATCATCCCACCTCCCCCTCTCCCCACACACCTCCCAGTGCATCCTCCCCCTCCTCTCTGCTGGGTTCCTCCTGGATGGTGGGTTGCTTCCCTTTCTTTCCCTCTCCCTCCTTCCTCCCCTTGTCCTTAGCCGGAAGGACCTTGGACTCTACTTTCTTGCCCCCTTTGGAGTCCAGAGGGGTATCCCCTTCAGGGGTCACAGGGGACATGATGATGTCATACATGGCCTTAAGCTTGTGCACCATGTTGTGGTGGTAGAACAACTGAAACGAGATGAACACTCGTCATTCACATCTGGAGATGATTACATTTCGGCGCCAATACCCCAGGATTTTTCGATATGAATATATCTTCCTCCTGTGTAAATGGTAAGTACTGCAGCTGTAATTATTATTCATAATTGGAAGGTGGTACCCTAACCATTTCAAATGTCTCCATGGCAGGTGGGGTGTGTGGAGGTGTGCACACACTCTCTACCAGTCTCTTGATCATGGCTGCAGCTGCGTCAGATGCCATGCGTCTGGCAAGCATGTCCTGATGTGTGTGGGAAGGAGGGGAGGGGGTCGGTGTCATTACAAATTACAATGGTTTAGGAGAAGAGGAGAGTAAGAGAAAAGAGGAGGGAGAAAAGGATCAGGGAAATCTCATGCAGATCAAATCCATTTGAAGATACAGTGTACTTAGGTGAGACACGACCAAGACTAAATCAGGGTACAAGAAGAAACCTCAATAGCATTCCTCTTTTCAAGATGGAGGTCCTCCTGAAAGGCCACGCCTCTCAAAAGAAACACAAGAGGTTTGCCCCTAGCTAGCACAGGTCCAGTCTGCAGGGCCCATGTCTCTGAGAACACACCAGCATTGGGGGACTTGAAGATAAAGGGAACAGGGAAGGACTGTCCAGGCAGGAGGACACCTGGGGAAGGAGGGTGAGATGGTAAAGAGGGAGATGGAAGATGGAAGAAGGGAGGAGGGAGATGGGAGGAAGCAGGGAAGGAGATGGGAGGAGGCAGGGAGAGAGGTGGAAGATGTACACTCACCACCTCTTGTATCAAAATAGAACCTTTGTGTGTCTCTCCTCCGTGCCCCATGAGGGTTGGCCTTGGGCATATGCTGTGGAGGGTGGAGGTGGTGGAGGTGGTGGAGGTGGTGGAGGTGGTGGAGGTGGTGGAGGTGGTGGAGGAGGTGGTGGGGTGGTGGTGGGGTGAATAGAGACAGCTGCAGTAACACTTGACTCACAGGGTCAAATACATGTACCATTAAAGGAAAGTAAAAATCTGACAGTCAAATTTTTGTGGGTAAAAGGCACTTAAGAGAATGTGTTCAAATTATCCAGCACATGAAGCATTACATTGAGGGCACATGATTAGTATACTGGTACCCTCACACATTGCAAAGAGATCCTTTCATGTGCAATACTTGAACAACGGCTACATGTACGTGCCAGCTCCTGCCCACATTCTAGGCACTTCAATGTATCACTGCTCTAATGAAGGTGAGGGCCATAAATTTACTGTGTGCTTTCTAAATGTAATGAAATCGTAACGGCATTACACAGGGCCCACACATTTACATGTACATGTACAGTGTACTTTCAAGCAATAAAATTGTTAAGGCATCACAGCTACAAATCAAAGTACGTACATGTACATGCTACACTACCATGATAGCATGTACTGAAGGCACACTTCAACAGGTTCATGTACACACGGGGTTATATCCCATGCCATACCTGCCAGGAGTAGTAGACTGCAGTGGTGCCACAGTTCTCAAGGCGGAGGTGGGAGGTGGCCATCTCATCAAGCCCTGCCTCTAAGAGGACTCTGAACTCCAGAGGGTCCTGAGCCTGCTGGAGTGTTGTGTCCAGTGGCCCCTCCCATTTGACCAGGTGGGCTCCGATTCGCAGTGCCGGGCCAACGGCTGGAAGGCTACACACAATAGGTTGGAGATCGAGTGTGCTATGAGTGGGCGAAAAGAGGTGAGGAGGGAGGGGGATGATATTCACGCATCTGGCAATGCCTGAGGACAAGCCCCACCACATGGCAACTTATGCAAAACACACACAAACACACACACACACACACACACACACACACACACACACACCCAGACCTTGCTGGCCTTTCATCTTCCCTCTCACTGGAGAACATTGAGTCATTCCTGGTCCCCTCCTCCTCCTCCTCCTCCTCCCCATCGCCACTTGAGTCCAGGGAGTCTGCTCTCTGTCGTTGCTTTCTCCAAGGAGAGCGTCCAATCACCTCCAATCCCTGCATGTCCTGGATGTACCAGAGATGACATCATATAGGATGATGGGGTGGAGCAGTGGGAGGGGTCACTACATGTACCCCAGTCAAAGTGATGCAGTAATGGACATACATGTGTGAGACCCAAACGTCATCTTTTCAATGCAAACTACAGAGATGGGAATGGAGCTTTGGTGCAAGTGTGTCAGTCTGTATGGCTAAGGTTGAAGATAGTACTAGTTCTAGCTAAGGCTCAGAAGACGTACAGTAGACTGCTGTCAGTCAGTATGCTTACTGTGCACTGAATACATGCCATTACAATGTTGTTCAACGTCTTGGCAGAAACGTCGTGATTGGGCTTTTTCTTCCTCCCTTAAGTGGGGAGCTAATAGCATGACCCAGCTGTCTATGCTACCATGACAACACGTGTACACAGTTCAATGAACTACTTTTTGAATACAGTAAACGCATACGAAGAGTGGAGGTGGATGGATGAGCTTAGGCCACACCCCTGCATTTCCGTGGGACACACCCACCCATCCCCTCCCATGAGCCTACAGGATTGAACACTGTCATATTCTGGAGTGTGGACTGAATGTGACCACGCCTCTCTGCCAGATAGGCAGACTGTCTCCAGGCGTGGTAGAGTGGAGCACACTGACCTGTAGTGCTGGCTAGACCTGGTCAGAGAGAAGAGGATGGGGAGGAGGGAGTGGGAATGATGGGAGGAGGGAGTGGGAAGGATGGGGAGGAGGGAGTGGAAATGATGGGAGGAGGGAGTGGGAATGATGGGGAGGAGGGAGTGGGAAGGATGGGGAGGAGGGAGTGGGAATGATGGGAGGAGGGAGTGGGAAGGATGGGAGGGAGTGGGAAGGATGGGGAGGAGGGAGTGGGAAGGATGGGGAGGAGGGAGTGGGAAGGATGGGAGGAGGGGGTGGGAAGGATGGGAAGAAATACTTACCTTTCTCCCTCTGCACGAAGCTTGGTGTACCAACAAACTCCAGTTCTGGAGGCAGTCCCTTCTCACTCTGTGTCAGGGTTGATCTGACACATAGCAAGACAGTGTGTCAAGCAGCAATACACCTCCAGCGAGGGTACTGAGATGTGCACCACACACCACTCACCTAATGCCAGTGACATCGTCACCAATGCTGACCTGCTGTTGCCAAAACTCACTCCGAACTTGATCTACACACACAGAGGACAATACAAGACGCTCATCATATGTACACCTTTTTGTGCCAACGACCATAATGGCCACACCCACATCCTTTCTCTGTTTCCAGCGGACGAATGGTGCGCTCGATTGCACTCCTGATAAGGATAGTATAATGAAGGGTACAAGTTAGCATCACGGCTGTACGATCCATCCTTCCTCACCAGCCTTCTCTCCTCCCTCCCTCTCACCTCTCCTCCTGAATATTCCTGAACCCATCACCTTGGTTCATTGCAAGCAGCTGTGGACTGGATAGCAGCTTCCCTTGTTGGGGGAGGGAGGGAGAGGGAGAGGGAGAGGGAGGGAGGGAGGGAGGGAGGGAGGGAGGGAGGGAGGGAGGAGGGAGGGAGGGAGGGAGGGAGGGAGGGAGGGAGGGAGGGAGGGAGGGAGGAGGGAGGGAGGGAGGAGGATTGGGAAAAGTGAGAGAAATATGACATCATGGGGGGTGTCATGAAGACATCTCTCACTGGAGATGACACTTTGCTGTAGCCTCCTATCCTCCATACTCCTCCTCCATTGTTCCAAAGCGTGTGTTTCTTTAGGCTGCAGGGAAATGAAACATCACAATGGACCAAGGCAAAAGGTTCTAGCCAGTCTACTAGTCCTGCCAGCCCCGCCCACTGAGACAGTACCTCCCCTCCCACCCCTCCATGGCATGGGAGGGGCTGAGGGGGGCCAGCCCAAAGCTTCGGGGGGGGGACCTGTACTGTATGCAATTAGTAGTTATTTTAAGGTAACATTGCTACTTAGGAAACTGTAACTTTGCACAGTAAGAACAGACTGAGCATATCTCGTGCAACTATTTCCTAAATGAGGGAGCAGGTGGGGGTCAATACACATGCCAGAAATAGATTTCAATGTACTAATCACATATGTGTCATTCATTGTGGATCATTGATGGTGCAATGCTCGTACGTCTAACTAATTAATGTCCTCCAATAATGCTTCATTAGCACAAGACACATGTACTAGTGTCCCTTTGCTAGCACCATAATTTCCACAGATGCAATCAGAGTCTATGCCTCTGCTCCACAGGTAAGCTATTCCCACTTCCCCAGCCACACCCTCCCCCATCGTACTGGGATGGTGCTCTGGTAGGTCATGACTTCCTTGGTCTCTGTCGGCTGTGCCTCTGGCAGGACAATAGGAGGTGGGCGTGTCATCTGGGAAAGATGGACAACTCTCTCAATTGCACAATGATGATGGTGCTAAACACAAATATTCTGCATTCCAAATATTATTGGGGCAGTACACAAATAGCATCGTCATTTTGTCTGATTCGATCCTTACACAATGATCTAACTATGCATTCATGGTATCATTTACAAAATAGGACAGCTGGATCTTTTGTAGCAGTGAATTACAAGTTTACATGTAAATTTTGGTTCCTAGTGATCAATTGGCTATCTTGCCCTCCCCTCCTACCTCCTCATCCTGGTACAGGGCAGCTGCATAGCTCTCTGAAGGAGCCAGAACACTGTGTGCTATGAAGGTACTGGTGGCGTCAAAGCGAGGGCCAACGTGGGGTGAGCCTGAGGAGGGTGGTAAATGAAAGACAGAGGAGGGGGAGGGAGAGGATGGATGGAGGGGAGAGAGGGAGAGGAGGGTGGCAAATGAAAGAAAGGGGAGGGAGGGAGGGAGGGAGGGAGAGGAGGGAGATAAAGTGATGAAAGAGGACAGTGAGTGCATAAGAGGGCAACGCACTCACCGAGGAGCCTGACTTCAGTGATGGGAGCGTGAGGGGGAAGAGGATGGAGAACTGCCACACTGTGTGAGTGAGGTGGGGAGGAGGGGGGAGGAGCAGGGGTAATATACATGTATGAAGCATGTACAGACATGCAACGCATGATTTTCGAAAAACAATGCAGTCAGACATATTTGCATGCATAGAGGGCATGGGAAGGAACATATTCACCTCTTATGGCCTTGTTTGGAGGCATCTTTATCATGGAGGGCCTTCCTCACCACAACCTTCTTTAGCTTCTTCTCAACATGGGTGGGAGGAGGTTGAGGATGAAGCTGAGGGGAAGGACCCGAAGGTCGAACGCATATAGAGGGTCAAGATATACTACAGACACATGTACCTAACGAAATTTCGTTTACAAATTCGACCATGTGCTTCATTTAACGTAGCAATATCAAATGATGACTCATACCTTGCTCAGTTGGTCTTGCTGGATATGGAGAGCGGTTATGTCATCTCCGTGCAAAACTTCGTCCACAGATGACTGCTCAGGTACAATCTGTTGCTGGGGGAGTAATACGGCGGAGGTGGACGGAGTGCTGTCGGAAATGCTGTGGTCTTTCTTCCTCCCTACTTGAAGGGTCGCTTCAAATGATGCACATTACAGCTGCAATGGAACATACCTGAAGGTGTTCCTTTGGTACTTTTTACTTTTGACGACATCGCGCCATTTTCCAGCTGCTAAATTGAAGACGTTTCTATGGCAATACATAATGATGTCATCAGCTCATAGCGTTGTGTCATAATCGACTATCTCACGAAGTGGCGGATCCATGATTTCCGAAAGTGGGCCAAGGTTAACTTAAAAAGTGGCGGGGAGAGGGAAGGGAAAGGCGGGACGGGAGGGGAGAGGGGGCGGGATGCGGAAGGAAGTGAGAGACTCAGCAGGGGCGGATTTAGGGGGGGGGGGGGGGGGGGGGGGGGGGGTCCAGGGGTCCGGACCCCCCCCCCCCCCCCCCCCCCCTTTCCTGTATGAAAAATGACGTATGCATACTGTAATCTATGCAGCGTTTTGCATGTTACCGTCCTTGGATTTGCAAGATTGCACATCGTTCTAGCCAAGCGGGGTCTATAGCGATCTAGTTAAATCCTCCTACAGTGTACATGTGTATTAACGAAATCTTAATCACGCGATCAATCGAATGGTGCGTGTGAGCAAGAATTGAGGTAAGCGATCAAAACACGTGAATGGGATGGATCTCTTTTCCTCAGAAAACAGATAGCTATAGAGCTAAATAAATACTATAGTAAAACATACATGTCTTGAGTCGTTTATAGATCGATATGTAGCTGGTGCTTGGCCACGTGCACGCTTCGGTCACAAATTCACAAAAGCTTTGCGTCACGAATTTAATTGCTGAGCAGTAGGAACTGTAGCATTGTGAAGAATGAACAGTTTATCCATGCAGGCTCTAGTAATCCGGATATCGTGTGATGTATATGTATTGGATATCACTGTCAATTTCATGGTAAATAAACGCAAAGGCAAAAAAATATTGGATATCACTGTCAATTTCATGCTAAATAAACACAAAGGCAAAAAAGCGGCTGGGGCGAAGCCCTAGACCCCACTGCAGGAGCTATCAGCGCTCCCCCAGACCCCCTCGCTGTCACAGGAGAGGGCACGCCCCCTCCCGTACCCTCCCCCCGTTGTGAATATATTTATCAGAACCCCCCCCCCCCCCCCCCCCCCCCCCCCCTTTCCCAAAATCCTGGATCCGCCCCTGTTGAAAGGAAGAGTATACATTGCCCATTCGTCTAAGCAGTAAAACAGCAGAATGATGTGGGTGAATAAAACTTGCTGAAATGACGAACTCTGAAGTCCAACGCATTTCAGCGGTTCAAGTCTCATATAGTAACAATGCAGCAAACTTGACTCATGTGTTAATTCAGTTGTCGGCGGCAGCCCCTCATTCTTCCTCTTGGTTATCAGTGGTCCCTTCAACTTGGTTTGGGCTTGTACCTCGAGTCCAATGAGTACCAGATGGCCATAAAGTGGTGGCTGGGACTTTACACTTCTATGTGTCCATTCTGCCCCGATACAGCCCTTGATCCTCTTGATCATCATGCTGTGACCTGCAGGCATGGAGGAGATGTCGTAATGCGCCATAATCGCTTGCGGGATGAGATCTTTGATCTCTGTCGTCGTGCCCACCTAAGTGTTAGATTAGAGAAAGGCAACGGTCTCACTAGAGACCTTGATCACACCAGACCAGCTGACATTCTCATTGCCGGATGGGACAGAGGCAAACCTGTTGCACTGACATCACCATCACATCACCCTCTGCCCGGCCATCTTATAGGTGAGTCATGTCACCAAGCTGGTGCAGCAGTCCTTGCATGCAGCAGAGGCCCGTAAGCAGGTAAGCTACACTCCAATGGACCTAAATGCCAGGAGTTATACATTGGTCCTGCATTCCATTGGCAGTAGAGACGTATGGAAATTGGGGGCAAAGAGTCCCAGGATACCATCTCCAGGCTGGCATCTCACCTGGCCATTTACCAGCCATCCCCCAAGTCATCAGTATAGTGGCTGAGATTTATGGACGATTGAATATGACCCTGATCCAATCCATCGCCAGAGCCATCCTGGCCAGGAAGATACAACCCTCCTAACTGCTTATGTTTGTGTAATATGATCTATATGTAACTGTCAATCTGTTATTTTATTCCACAACATACCTATAGGAATACACAAATAGCTTATATAGTATTTCACGGCATCCTTTGACCCCTATCCCAGGAGTGCAGTACCTCTATGGAACAGTTACAGGAAGTGAGTCAGTGAATTACTATTCATCCTGCATGCATGCTCCACAAAGGGTCTATTCAGAATACTTGCTGTGTCATCACGTTACATTTGTGCTTGGTGTAATGTAAATACTGCTACGATATGCATGGCCGCCTTATAGTTTGTCATTGATTAGAGCTTACGCGCAATCAATCCTGGTCCGCTCCTATCCCCAAACTCTACAACAAGAATCTGAACTGTGCATGCAGTTATTTGTGTATGTATTTGTGTCTGCATGTATGCATGTGGTGTATCTCCACTATCGTTATAATCAATAGGAAAAAAATAAAAGTACATGTTAGCCTCCAGATTGAACCAGCCAAAATCTATCCCCACCAATCAGATGAATGGAAGACTGAACCTAAACCTATATAGTCAGAGCTGTCCCCGGGCCATACTCTCCAGATCTTGCATGGCAGGTTAATCTTTTCTGTGCGTTTTCTGTGTCTGATGTAAATGTTTGACATTCATATGTATGAATAATATAAAAAATAATTAATGGGACAGTTTCCGCGAAAATTGCCCCACGGTTAAAATGTTATAAAAATGCATCGCGTTTGAATCGCGATAACTTCCCAACGGATAATGCTATCGACTTCCTATTTTCAACACTTCATAGTGACATGGTGTAGTATGAAGTTTTGAAAATAGAAAGTCGATAGCGATATCCGTTGGGAAGTTATAGCGATTCAAACGCGATGCATTTTTATAACATTCTAACCGTGGGGCAATTTTCGCGGAAACTGTCCCAAATATAATATAATTATAATTATATTTCTCAGAATAATAATATTTTTATACAATAAATTATGTTATACAATCATACATTATACATAAATGTGACAACCTATTCTAAGAAATCATTGCCATAATAATGACAAGGCTCGCCTGCTGTCTGTTTCCTCCCCTCACGCAGCATCATGGCTATCTGTCACTCCTTCACAGGGTCTCGGTCTCCATCTTGATCCTTCCCAATTCCAGGTTGCCATTATAAGTGGTGGCTTGGCCTGGACGTTTCCTTTGGTTCTTGCTGCCCACTGTGCCCTGAGATTGCCCTGGACCCATTTGGCCATCATGCTGTTACCTGCAAAAAGGTGGTGATGTGGTTTCCCGCCACAATAAACTATACATGATGTCCTTGCAGAGTCCTGTCGGTAAGCCATTTGGGTGTCCAGGTGGAAATAGGTAGCTGCAATGTCACCCCCAATCACAGCCACACTTGTCCTGCTGACCTTTTGGCTCCAATAACATAATAGTTCATTAAGACTTGGGTGATGATTTCTTTCACGTGTTAATCTAGTAATGAGATCAGTCTAGTTCATGATCAAAGCGAAGAGCCAAGTTGAAAGGGCCATTGGAAACAACCATCAGTTGAAAGTACTGTACCAGCCATTAGATACAAACATAATGTAGTGCATTTGTATATTTTTCGAGTAGTTTATCATATACTTATACCTAGCTTGCTTTGTGTATAGCCAGTATGGCATAGACCATAGGTTTTCCGGACACACGGAACGCAATGCTATTATTTTGACATTGATGGCCGTGGTATTCAATGTTTTGTGTTGTGTTGTTTTTTCATTGTTATTTTTTTATTTTTTACGCCGGTGGCTGGGTCACTTAGCATTTTTGTGTTTGGGTACGTCAAATGCGTTCATGCAGTATATACATGATTAAGTTAGAGTTATCCTTTAAAGCCCCATTCATGTTAAAACATGTACATTGATTTGATGTACTTTTGTTATTTGACCCTTATCTCTAACATTTTGCTGAGGTCAAATAACAAGTATTTAATGTATGTGTAGCATGTTTTCCTCTCCACCTCCCTGTTTCGTCTTAATCGTACCCATCTAAAATATATATATATTTTTAAACATGAATAACGCTTTTTTTTTCTCAAGATATTAATTTAACTTAAAACACACTAACATAAATAACCTGCTAATGTCAAGTACAAAATCAACTAGGTTGAAAGATCTTGTGATGATTGCTCTGGCAATTGATCTAGTCAGAGCCAGGTTCAGTCGGCTGTACAGCTCGAAAATCATCTTTGACTTGCTGGCTTGAATTGTGAACAGCCAGTCGTGTGGCAAGAAACTGTGAAACACATCTGGGCTTATCGAAAGCGACACAACTATTTGCCCTCAACCGTCTACGCTCAGTGACAGAAGACGAGCGTGGTCCACACAAAAGCTGTAATTCGGCCACCCTGGGGCCTGAGCGCCAGCTCCCTGGACCACACCTCATCTCCAAGTTTATGGAGGGTGGTCAACGCATGTGTGTTTGGTGCTATCATAACACCAAAAAACGCAGTCAGACATCATATTATTGTTCATTGTGCAAGTTTGCACTACATGCAGATTGTGTTTTGCCTTTTCATCAGGCCCCAAACTCATCTGCTTGATTATTTTATAAATTAGTTGGGGTTTTAAAGGATAGTGCTAATCACTGTAACATATACAGACATAGATGCAGTACATGGATATAAGTAGTACAAAACAAAAAAGCATGCATGTGTGACATATATACATGTATATGCATCACTGCATGTACATCTATACATCTCTTTTGCCCCTGTATATAAACTGTAGTGGTATTCTCAGACTTTTTCTCTGACGTCAAGCTGCGTATAGTAATGGCTGTCAGGAACTTCTTGCTCTCTTACGAACATCACCTTGTACAGCTTTGGGCTACTATTGGACCTGAGTAGTCCTAACAGAGGTCTGCGACACAGCTCTTTGTCCACAACGGTAAGTGTGAATGCGACAATGGCTGTTGGGTTGTAGGCACTGTTTATGATGTCTAGGACAAAAGTATTCTTTGTCTGGATGACAGCTCTCGCTACACCAAAAACTAGCGCTGCCATAAAGGCTGACAGGGGGAGAAGGAAGACGAACCAGCACCTCTTCTGGTATCTATTAATTTGTACACTGTCCGGATCAACTTTCCATCGCCTCTGTCTTCTGATTAAAATTAGTGCAGTTGCGACGTACAGAAGAACCAGGAGGCAGCTTAGGGATACAACGGCCACCACTAGTACCACGCTAATCACTTTGCCGAACCGGAAGGCTTCGCATTTTTCGTCCAGGACGCGAATCGTGCACCAGGGGAAGTCGGGCGACCTTCCGTACGCCAGATTGATGAACGGGACCCAAAGAAACGACAGCGGGAACGCAAAGATGAGCGACAACCAGAAACAGCGACGCCGCTGCTTGTCTCCGTACGCACTATTACTCACCCCGAAGTCCGCGAAAAGGCTGTACGCCAAGGAAACAGTGGACAGTAAGACTATCCACAGTGTGTATGCGTCCCAGAACCCCAAGGCCGCGCAGATGCCCGCGCGGGTAGCTTCATTCTTCACGACGTAATCCACAAAGGACAGAGAGAAGACGAACCCACGCATCAGGGATCCCACGCTCATGCAGAGGACCATCAGGTGGAACTGAAAACGGTACTTCTTGTACAGGATGTTGATTAAAATGGCGAGAGCGGCTAGTACGATCGAAACGGGACCGGTGGCAGCTCTGACGATCGCCGTGGTCTTGAACTGGTCCTGAGGGAACTGGTCTGCGCAACTTACGTTTGTCTCATTATCGAGCGACATAGTTTCCGTGTAGAGTATTGGATGCCTCCGTGGCACATCACCCAGCACACCTGGGGATCTCGTGCAAGGGGGATGCGGATAATGTCAACAGCATTGCCATACCTGCATGGCGTAAATGGAGGTAAGTCAGATAACACTATTTACATGCTACTGGTAATGTTTAAATGCAACTGTAAAAGAGAGAGGGGGGGGGGGGGGGGGGGGGGGTCTGGTCCCCAGACTAAGTACCGAGCATGAATCTAGTCTCGGTACCCAGGCCTTATATTACAAGCACCGGATGTATTCATCACCGGCCGGTGCTGTGACATAAGGTCTGGGCGTGCAGGGGTTGGGGCCGGGATCATTTTAAATGCAGATATATGGTGCCTTCTGAGCAGCCCCAGATCCAGTATAGCCTTGGGAAGGGGGGGGGGGGGGGGGGGGCATTCATATGAATTATATGAAATGCCGCCCTCTGGCACGAATTGCCCCCCCCCCCTCCCCCCCCACCTACTTCCCCACGTACCAGTCTGCTCACACACTCGCAGGGGCACACCTGTATAATCGCCGCCTTTACCGAGGAAGCATTATCTTAAAGTTTGGGTACCTGTACATATGTATTAATTGGCATGTCTAATACGTACAAATGTCAAAGCGGCTGAAGCAGTCTGGAGTTTCTTTTCGGAAGTCTAAGAAGGTCAAGGATTTGGCTGCTAGTGGTGAAGGAGGTAGCAAAATTTTCAGGCGTCTGGCGCGGCGCTTCTTTACCTTCACCTTCAATTGCAACGGTTGATCGGACGCTAGCGCTAAATATCACAGCTGAAGGTCCAGTACTCTGTTCCAGTTGACATTGAAGTGGTGATAATCCTCTTTGCAATCTCTGGTCGTCGCGCAAGGCGCTTAAACCTCATTGTTACGATCATCAATAATTGATGCATTACTAATCGTATTGATTAATTACAATCGGGTTATAATGTCATGATCAGCTACGTGCGTACAAACGACGGTGTACC
>JABACO010000001.1:12751677-12884177 GCA_013339895.1 Ephydatia muelleri | reverse complement strand
ATCAGTGCTTCAAATGAGTTCATGTCAACCACCTGGCCATGTTCATCATCACACACATATCATACACACATAGCCACAAGGCACACACCTTAGCCTCATCTCTACGGAAGATCTTTGCTCTAGGGGCCAGCTGGTAGGAATACTCCGGTCCATACTTCTTGACCAGTTCTGGGTACCCACTGACATTGTACACGTACTCGTAGAATGGAATGTTGTAAGAGGCCCAGTAGCCAGTACGGAGAATTGGGGTCTGGTCGCCACTGGCAACATAACTGTTTACAAAGAGCAAAAGCGTTAGTTTAAGTGACCACACCCACCCCTGTCATGGCCACACCCACCTACCCAGGAATCTGCTCCACCACCCAGAGAGCATCATCTGCAATATTGGACTTCAATGTGATCTTCTTGAGGTCAAGAACCATGTACTGGTTATTGTAGGTCCCTGCAGAGTGGATGACCACCCCCCCTTCTCATAGCCCCTCCCCCTTCCTCGTCCCCTCTCCTTTACCAGAGTTGTACTCGGAGATGTAGCCAGCCCACTGCTCCCCTCCAGTGGCCAGCCAGTTGGCCAACCTCACCCTATGCCAAGCCAGCAGAGCCTTTGGAGTGGCAGAGTCATACAGTGAGCTGTTCAGAATGGAATTGGTCGTCTCCAACATGACCAGCTTGCTGTGTGCATCGCCATGGGTGACAGAAAAAGAAACAGATATCTGGTACACAAAACAACAACAAAACCCCCTCCCCCCCCCCCATATTTCTAATTGATGCCAACCTGTCCATGATGTAGAAATCATCAGTGGAGGACAAGTATCCAGGGTAACTGGAGAATGACATCACCTTGGTAGCTGTAGGGAGGAGTGGTCTGGTCACACACACACACACACACACATGCACACACACATGCACACACACATGCACACACACATGCACACACACATGCACACACACACCACTCCATGGCCACCTCTCATCCTTGTGAATATGCACCATGAGGTGATGCAAGAGAGGTGGGCATGTCTGCACCAAGAGCATAGGGCTCGGCAATGTGTATTATTGCACTGATAACACGAACGAATCAAAATTAAGCCATCACTTTGACGTGTGTGCGCATGTATGTGTGATACTGGAAGCACTTTGCAGTATGATCCCACAGATATAGACACACACTGACGCACAGACCACACACACACACACACACACACACACACACACACACACACACACACACACACACACACACACACACACACACACACACACACACACACACACAAACCACTCGTGCACTTTTGCATGTCTGCCACACCTGCATTTTGATCGGCAAGCCTGAAGGCATAGTGCTTGTAGATTCTGTTCATGGAGACATATTCAAACCAACTAAGGAACGAAGGGGTAGAATTGAAATGTGTACGGCATCAGGCGGTGGAGAACGCCTACGTGGAATGGGCCATAAACACGTCCTCGTAGCCAGGTAGGGCCTTGATGAGGGCAGAGCAGTGTCCAGAGTCCAGGAGCTGTAAAAATACACGACATTTGGTGCAACAAAATATATCGGCATGTGTGTGTACATGTGTGTATGTGTGTGTGTGTGTTTGTGTGCACATGAATGTGAGCATGTATTTTTACAATGATGCACATGTGTTTGCATTATGCGTGTGCACTTGTATACATGTGCATCGGTCAGACATGTGCTACCCCAAAATAGAGTGGACTGGGGACCCAAGCACCCCTACCTTGTCGATGTCTTCCTTGGTCATGTTCTCCAGGTTGGGCCTCTTCGAAGGGGATATGAAGTTCACTATGTCCAAGATGTCTCCATAGCCACACAGGAAGTCAAACGCTGAGATGTCTAATTGCTGTACACGCGGAATACATTTGCATTTTGCACTCAATCGCAGCTACGATGTACACACAATTGTGTGCAAAATGCAAGCACGTGTGAGCTTGCACGATATACATATGTGTCCCATGGTTTGCTCTGACTTTATTTTGTTGTGCACACAGATATGCATGATGTGTGTGTGTATGTGAGCATGTAAATATATATTGCCATGTCTCTGTGCATGTGCACACCTGATTGGAAGGAGCTGCCATTGTGTACCCTTCCACTAGACCTGTTTGATGAGAATGAGGTCAACTTAATGAGAATAGTCTAACAACCCTCTCCCTCTCCCCTCTTCCCCAAACCTTCCTTTCCTCCTCCCGCCACCTCCTGCATGCAACACCTTAACACAAAGGCACCTTACCTTGGAACTGTGCGTAGATGAGGTTTGTGTAGTACCAGTGTGTGGAGTCATTGGACGCAATCATCCCTTCCATCCACTCACGCTGCAAAACAAGAGTGCACCATGTGATGTACATTATAAGTCACATGATCCCATCTCCTCCCCCATTTAGGTTGTAACGTGTCACCCACTGAAGTCTAAGTGACTTAAATGCACATCAATCTTTCCAGATTTATTTAGCCCCTCCCTCTCTCACCTTAGCCTAAGATTCCCCCAAAGCAAGTACTTCTACACAAACCTGCGTTTGGAAGAACTCTTGAATTTTTTCAACCTCAACAGAGGCATTGTTGAAATTATAGTTCATAGTGTTCACATAAATGCTGTAGATGTCCCTGTGTATGTGTGTGTGTGCGTGTGTGTGTGTTTGTGTGGGTGTATGTATGTGTGTATGTGTGTGAATGTGTGTATGTGTGTGTATGTGTATGCGTTTATTGTGAGTGCATGTGTATATATGTGTTTTGCAAGTGGTGTAGGTCGGTTCGGTCACTCCCATCCTCCTCCAAATGCACAAATCCCCATCACACCGATAGGACATGCACACGAAAGCAATTAACACACGCACACACACAACACACACGCACACACACACACACAACACACACACATACACACACACACAAACACACACACATCACACACATAACGTACTGTACACAAATGATGTATATATACACTATACATACACACACTACAGTGCACGCCTACCTCCATGTCAGGATTCCTTCAAGCATGCCAGCTGCCTTCATGAGTTGGTCGTCCGGGGCAATTGGCGGCTGTGCATATCCTGCAGCAATGTTGAGCACGCCCCAGCTATGGAGGAGGAGGGATGGAGGGAGGAGGAGGGAGGGATGGAGGGAGGGATGGAGGGAGGTTGGGTCCGTGTTGAGTGCGCACCAGGCTTCTGATAAGCCATTTACGATCACACACACAAATGCACACGTACACTTACCCGATATCCAATCCAGACTGCTCGTACGTCCCGTAGGCGGCTCCCTTCTGCTTGTCTATGACGTTCGGCACGAACTGGTACGAACCACTGACACACCACAACACGTAAATACATTACAAAGGGTTCCCATGGCACACAAATGAAGAAGGAAACCGTACTTTGTTACATAGATGGTACCACTTATGGTTGCGCCATTCACCGTGGCGAGAAAACAAGACGCTAGCCACAGGCTATACAGCTGCATCATGAGGATTCAGATGAGGGAGGGGCCTAGCTTGTGTAATAGTGTGTAAGTCATGAATAATGTGATCGCAATCACACCTTTCTAGACGAAGCACAAGCCTTCAGAGCGTGGTACTACAAATTTGTGCTGGACATTTCTCACCGTCTGTTTGAAATGCAAGCGTTCTGAAATTCATTGAACTTAAAATAGCCACGCTGTGTATATATAGAGTACCATTATTTTTACAACCTTTTGTGAAAGACAGGTGATTCTTCAAACGTTTATTGTACTTTCTCTTTTAAAGAAGTCATTTTTCATTCTTAATTTTGTTTTGTCTTGTATATCAGTGTAACATAGAAGTGATAAACACTTACAGGGCACATATATACTTAGTCTCTACCAAGAAGACCAGGAATCCATACAACTCAGCATCTTCTGTCACACAATAATGGTCCTATCGATAATTGGTCCTCCAGGGCCGTCATGTCCAACATGGAGGTGCTTGAAACTGACACTGAGAGCATGCAATCTATGTAACTACCTATCTTGACAACAGTGCGGTTTATCCATCATCTACAAAAACAATCATTAGGAAAACAATAGCGAAGGACGTCAGACAGCACGCACTGACATCTTCGTATTTGTTGTTTTACTTTACAAGTAGTATTGCAAGCGTTTTTAGCAGCTCATGCCGTTATGATTTTGGATTATAGCCGTGTATAGCTGAGGTTGCGAATGTTTCCCACATAGCATAAGCTCAAACAACAACTCAATGTTTCCATACGCTAATGGATACCCTCCCATGCCAGTACATGGCACCAAAGTCAGAGTTCGCATCTAGACCGAAGAATTTCAACCATGCATGCGTTGCAGCTTAATTCGTAATTGGTAAGCACTGATAACCTTGATTGAGCTGTAACGGCCCACCTGGTCATTCAGAATCACGTTTGTTCATCGTCCCATAAGTGCATGAATTAATTAATTTCTCCAAAAGCCGGTGCCTTTCTCTTCCCTGCAGAGTGCCCAGTGAGGTTGGATATCATTCTAGAGCTGTGCTTAAGGCATACAGTGATGTAACTCTCACAAGCTAAAATGAGCGACTTCGTAATACGTCCGTATATGTTTGAGTAACGGCATGGAAAGGTCCACACACATCATAGCCGCGCATGAATTTGATTTAGAGTACGCTCCTGCATGCACTTATAGTAGGTGCATGCGGGGGCATGCAGACCGTACTGAGGTCCTTATATACGCAGATAGCAGAAATGGTCGAATACTCCAACAATCAAAGTCAATGCATCATCCCGAATAACGATTTGAAAATGATAGCCTCGGTCAAGGCGTCCTGCGGTGTAGTGTCCTTCCTGCTCGGCATTGCCGCCATTTTGACCAACGTCCTGTACAAGAAGTACCGGTTCCACATCCATCGGATGGTACTCTACTTGAGCGTGGCTGTCACATTGAGCGGCCTCACCTCGGCCCTAAATAGGGTCGATTACCTGGTCGAGAACAAGGCCGCCGAGAAGTTCTGCGTCGCGGCAGGAGCCGGGATCGAGTATTCCACCTGGGTGAGTGGGATGGCCACATTGTCTCTCTCGTTTAGTATTTCCATATCGCTGATGGGACGAACTAGAAGTAGTAGCGCGGGAAGCAATATGAGCGCGCGCTTTTCTACATGCACGTGGCCACTGCTTATATTCGTCTTTCCTTTGTCATTTCTGTGGATCCCGTTTGTCAAACAAGGGTACGGGCAGTCGAGGGATTGGCCCTGGTGCACCATCCGTACGGTCGATGCCAACTGCATCGTCGACCGATTTGGGAATGCAATTCACATTTCATTCTCAGTTCTCGACCTGCTCGTATCCAGTGCTGTGTTTGTGCTGTTTCCGTATCAGGTCTTAGTCATCCGGAGACGACTCAGGGAATGGAGTGTTGACATCCAGCACAAGCGTGTCCTGAAGTGGGAAGGGGTGGTCATAGGACTGATCGTACTGACGTTCTTCGTCCGCTTCGTCATCATTGCAGTCAACCTTGGGATTTATGAAACTGGAAGATACGTGCGGCCAATGTGGATCATATATGCTGCGCATCCTACGTTTGTCCTTGCCCCCGTGCCGATCCTACTGACTGTAGACAGAGAAATGTGTAGCTGGAGAGGACTTCGTGGGGCCCCGTTACTCGGAAAAAAGGACGGCGTCACAAAGTATACTTTCGTATCGTTGCACGAAGAAAGCACTTTACAAGAATAATATACTGATGGATTAAATTGTGAGTGCCGTGCAGTTATGATCGAGCTCACGATTGGTATGTACTACGGATTCGTGTAGTAGCATGAATCTCCATGCCCCTATCAAGCATGCATGCACGAACAAAGCCCAGAATAGTTTAACACATCAGTAACTCAGTTTGGATATACCACTACACATATACACGGTAGCATGCTATGCATGCCGCAGCAGGAACTAGAGCCTTAAAATTTATTAGTTCGACGATTACATGTACGCGCATGGACTCAATACGTATGTATAAAATTCGTTGACAATATCCTCGCGATCGGTAACACCTCGTTCCCAAAGAAAGGTAGCCATCAACCTGTTGTGCAGTATCATGTTTTGTTTTGTCGATAATGCTTAGCATAACGTGCTTGGATCGAGGATCGTATCATCATTATAATGATATGATAAAACAATCATGCATTTGCATGTAAATAGTTTTAATTTTGGTCGATTTGCTATCGTTCTTCTCAAAACGCCTCGTAACCAGTCAGTTATCGGTTCTCCTTTGAAGCAATTTTAGTCGCTTGTTTCGAAGATACAGTCCTAACAACTGTGATTGATTATAAGTGTAGATACTCAACACCTGATTAGTATTTCAAAGGGAAAAACGTATATGCATAAAAATCGAGTTCTCTATCCTTTGTTTTGAGAGATGCTCATAAAACGTATAATAGAAATACAAGTTCTGCATAATCTCTGATGAATACTCTTTCGTTTTTACTGCATTATGTATTTGCAAAAATCGCACCCTCCAGCTGCAGGCTGATGAATGTTAGCCAATAATTTATCTTGCCGCTCTTTCAATGCGTACCATGCAATGTAGAACATTTATTGTGTTGTCTTATGTAACGACTTGAAAAATATTGCATCTTCGTTTCATTGCAATATGATGCCATTAGGGGATCTAAAGCGTTTGGGAATGCCTCCCTTTGGGATCACTAGCTCAAGAACATCTCAATAAGCGACACTCTCAACGACTACTATATGCAAGCTAACTATGAAGTTAGAAACTGAGCGCATGCTCAGCCACCTCCACAGCCTGTCAATCAAGTGTGTTATGGACCGAATACAGATAGATTGGATTGAGATGTTATGGACCTAATAGTCCCCTCTGCCGCCAGTCATATCTTGTTTTTATTTTTATTATTATTGTTTAAAGCGTTATTGACTGCTTCAGTAAATACTGCTACACTTTGTTCAAAACTGTGGCAAAAGCGTTAGTTTCTATCTTCATACAGTTTTGCTGCTCCAATACAATGCAGCTGATAGTGGCAAAGAATTTATGCTCCAATATAATGCAGCTGATAGTGGCAAAGAATTTATGCAATCATCTGCATGCATGCCAGAGACCACTAATTTTTGAACTATAGATTAACTGGCAAGACCTACGGCAAAAAAGAATGGCAAAAGGAACATGTAGGGCAGTAGAGTGCACGTGCCATGCATTAATGCGCTGTTTCAGGAGCAACCATGGCTACACATATGTTTATAAGCTCCTCCATAGTGCTCAAACTATTCTGGTTGATCTTCGTCAAAAACTAAAAACACCGCGGATTTATAATTACTGCTTCATCAGTTTCCATTTACCATTGTAAAGGTCCTGGAAGTGTGGCTTGTAAGAAGCTAGCCTTGCTGTTGAAGCTCAAAGCTGAGTACTAACCTACAAGCAAGAAATTGCTTAACCTTCTCTGTCCTTGGTCTTGTGGGTGGTAAGAACCGCCGTGAGGTTTTTTTTTAAATCCCTTGCATAACATTCTGACTCAGGCATAAGATTGCGCTATACCCCTGAATATTAATGAACTAGAGAATTCCTCTGAAAGGAGTGTTCACACCCACATGAGAATATTCCAATGCAACTAGAAGGCTTTGTTTCACAAACGACATGTGCATGGAGTGGTTGTTGTTCCAATGAAGTGAGACAATAATTGCTCAACTGCAAGGTGGATACTATCATGTGAAAAAAGAAGATGGAATAAGCTATGTGATCAGTTTGCACTCTTTTTCCTTAGTGGCCATTGACATATGCAGCCTCAGCTGTTTTTTCCAAGACTGCCAACAAATCAAGTTTGTTCACAGAAATGAGATCATCACATATGCATGCAGTTTCATTTCAGTGTGAGTGGATCTGATTCTGAACACTCAGATTTCAGAAGTGCAATTCCAACGCAAACAATGACAGGGCAAGTTGTAAATGTTTTAAGTATCATGCTTACTACATATTACACTAGTAATACCATGTGCAGTAAGAGACATTTCAGCTGTGAATGCGTCAGATCAGTGCTAAATACAATTATCAGGTAGGTAATTGAGATCACATCGTCATTATTTATTTTTATATTTCGTAATGACTGCACAAAACAATAAACATTGTTGTGGCTTAATTTTGGCTAAAATGGGTTCCTGCCAATATAATAAAAATGCATTATTTTGCTTTTTTAAAGCAACAAGATTAAATGTTTTGGTGATGGAAAATCACTAGAGTTTTCAATTCAGATGTGAAAAACTGTGGATGATTCAAGTAATGATTGAAGTTGCAGGTGACATATTACTTATATGTATGCTACATTTGGAATATTTAAATGTCGCATGAAGTTAATTTGTTTCTAGAAAGCTATTTATTAGGGTGAATACATGGTAGTATCCACCCTGCAGTTCAGCAAAACGAATGTCCCCACTTTATTGGGAACAACAACCATTCTATGCACATGTTGTTTGTGAAACAAAGCCTTCTCATTTCATTAGAATATTCTAGTGTTAAAATGTCTCATGTCGGCCTAAACACACCTTTCAGAGGACTTAATTCCAATAAGCAAAGGCCAATGGATTGGATGTGAGGCAATGTACATTATGCAGGCATTAATAATAATCAACTTTATTTTTTCTAGGATAACATGAAGCTTCTGGAAGTAGACTATCATGTGTTCCTTTAAAAAGCAAAAAGAAGGGAGCATGCATGTGTTTATGTCTACTTTTATCAGCACTGGTTCAATTTTCTTCACAAAAGTAATGGAAATTAAGAATTGTAATTCAATACATAATGAGATCAAGGTAAGGCAATCTTTTAACATGTGCAATATACAGTATACCAGTCGTGCATTGAATCTACAAGTACTAATTAAATATTCTTTTCAAAAGTGGATGATTACTAATGACGCATACTCCTCTAAGCAGAAGATAGACTTCATCAACACAACCATAACATGCAATGGCAATTCGCAGAGTTATAAGAATATGTACACACATATCCTGTAATTTCTATTGCTACTGGCATGCATCTTTTAAATCAATCTTTCCATACACTGTCAACTTGTTGAAGAACTGCATTGGATTACTGGTAAGGCGAATTTTGTGATGAATCAGTAGAATGCCGTAATGTCAACGTTTAATGTGTATTGCTGTATTCTGCTTGTCATGAGATCCATTTCTTCGGCTATCCTCACCAGGATTGTGCCCTCATGAATTGTTATGTGTATGTAATTGTGCGTCAGTGTATTTAATATTGCATATCTATTTTATGTACTAAATAAATTATTCACTTAAATAAAAAACAACATATTAAAATAATAATAATTATTATTATTATAATCAACACACCTATATGTACTTAAAGTCTTTACGAAAGTGAAGACGACCTAGCCAGTAATGCCCTAGCGTTGGCCCTGACCAGGCCAATACTTAGTCTTCCATAAAGCCCAGACACCGCAGAAGACTTGGGACAGCCTGTTCGAGTGGCAATCCGCGTGGCGAGTCTGTCAAGACATCTACCAGCTTCTTCTCCCCAACAACCATACGTCTCCACTGATAAGGGGATACAGACCCAGCCCAGACGACTGCATTTTTCGTCGTTGGCGACATGCTTGCGAACTTCAGTTAAATATGTATTTTTAATTACACAACACCAAAACAAGAAAATAACATTGTGGTGTTTTTGTCTGCAAGGTACACAATCTATCACACAAAGAATAGTATCAGATTGCTGAATCTCTTATGAGTTTTGTACTTGTATTGTTATTTCTAGCAACGTCAATGACAGGCACTTCAGTGTAAAGAGTAGATCTAATGCATTTATATTTTATCCTGCATGCATGTCATGAGGTGAAATACTGGTGCCAACTGTGAACATGGATGGCTGTGACATTACCAGTGAAAGAATGTGCTATCAATGCAGTCCGGACACAACGAAGCAATCAATAACTGAAGAATATAAGTTATTCTATGAGGGATGACGAGTACATGTAAAAATATGGTATTTTAACCAACCATGCATACATTTCCTCCACAGTGCAGCTTTTCTACTCACATGAGGCAAATATCGGGTAGCTTTGTTGGAATTCAGTTGCACGTAATTTGGTCACTTCTTGATCTCGTATTCGATCCTATTGTCGTTTATGTGGGGCAGGCCTTGGTGCTCTACATGTGTTCGCTCATTCAGTGACAACGACTGACTGCATGTATTTTTTTAATGTTTCAATTACATGCATTGCTAATGACGGTATTATGACTTTAATTCGTCATATAAATTGCATCGTGCTGCAGGTCTGAGCATATTTTGTAACCGGCTATTGACAGTTTCTAATGTTTCTTTTTTGGATTTAAAATAAATAAGAAATTTAATTGTCATCCTCCATCTTATGTCCACGGTCTGTAGAAACACGGTGCAATAACTGTTTCTTAATTTGCTAATCCATAACCCTATAACCATATAAGTTACGCTGTACATGTAAATAAACTCGATGCGACTCATTAAGCATACACTCAGTAGTTTAGCCGGTTCACGCCCACACATGCATATATATGCACCTACAGCTGCATGAAATCTAAACATGGCTAGACTAAATGGCACGATGATACGCAATTGCCATATCTTGTTCGTCATTCTCAACGAGCATTGACTTAGGCGATTCTGTTATGTATTCAGAAATATAGTTTTTCGAATTCTCGCACAGCAGCACAGACCTGCAGCACCTTCTGTCGCACTTACTACCACTAAGGGTCATGGTCAAGGCCGTGATGCCACTTGCGGAGGCGATGGCCGCGTAAACGATCCACACTGCGAACACAAACTGACCCGGTCGGTTGACGATGAGATTGACTAGCGTGACTACGAACTTGACAGCCATGTACAGCACAGGTAGGACAAGCACCTGTAGTTCTCTGTTCATTAACTTCTTTTGCGTCACGATCACGTCATCATAATTAATTTCCCTCCTTCCCTTTCGTCTTATCGCGAGGATCACCACGACCGCAATGTACGAGGACACCACGGCAGCCATGACGAGCAAGTTGACGGTGAATAAGGTGAGGTTGACTCCGAGGCCAAAGACATACGCACTGCAGTCGTCGTTGAGAGTGCGCACGGTGCACCACGGCCAACCGGGAGATTGTCCGTAAGCCGATCGGAGGAACGGAGTCCACACTAGCAGGAGCGGAGCAACGAATATCAGCACTGGCCATAGCCAATCAGAGAGACGGCAGGAATTGGGGCGGCGTCCGACGCCCTGGTAACTTCGAGCCCGATCGGCGTACAGCCCGTCCAGGAAGAGGCTGGACGTGATGGCGAGGGACGAAAACGCGAGGGCCAAGTTGGAGTACCTGTTCAGGAGTCCTGCGAACACGCAATATGTCCTTGTGGCCTCGCTCTCGAAGAAATAATCCACTCGATTGAACATCGATGAAAGGCCTTCTATGACCACCGCTAAACCCGCATAAAGAACCTTTCTGTGGAACGAGAAAAGGTACTTTCTGGAAGTGACGTTGACGATGATGGTTATGGTTCCCAGCAAGACGGTGGTAAAGCCAACGGTTGCCTTTACACCAGCTATTATTTTAAATTCAGTGGACGAGAAATTAAGACAGGTTCGATTTTCAAACGACATGTCGAACTTTATCGGCTCGAAGAGTCACTTCTTCTCTCCCACATGTCATGAATACACAGCTGAAATGATTGTGTGGGCGTGGAATACTAGTAACTCAACGGACCAGTGAGATTATAATTTACACGTTATCGGACAAAATGTGTCACTGATGCACAGTATATTGATCACCAGTTGGGTAATTAGTTGACATTAATAACAAGTTTGTACTTCAAGGACTAACAATAATAATTATTATCAAGATTAATTTTAAGCGTTTGTTCTTTTAGATTTTGAATGGAATTCAGAGGGTCTAGGATTCACAGGACTTAACCACTTGGTACATACAGTAATATTCGCATCGTCCATACATAAATATGTATGCTAGACTAACTACTTATAATAGTGTGTGTTTTACCATTTTAAATGTACGTGTGGGACTCATGTACTTTATACAATATTAATGTATTAGTAAGGCATTATTAATGCATTATTAATGCATTATTAATGCATTATTAATGCATTATTAATGCATTATTAATGCGTTATTAATGCATTATTAATGCATTATTAATGCATTAGTAAGGCGTATTTACTTACATGCAATGCAACGGCGCTATTTATTATTATTTTGGCTGATATTGCCCTGCTGTAATGCTTGCATGTTACTAGCTATATCCACTAGGCTACTATCATCACTACAACGTACTTGGCAACTGTACTATTGGAGACTGGTGTTGCATGCGTTGCCATGCACTATACTACCACTAGCTACAGTTGCAGACAATTTGTTCAGCAAACTCTGCAGTGGCTCTGCTCAAGTGACTGACCTGCATGATAAGCTTATAAAGACAGTCAGTATGTTGAGACAATGAGCATCTAGTTTAATTAAGGCCAAGGCCTTATTATGCATCCATGCTGCCAGGATAGAGCACCAAAGTTATTCTGTCATAACATTTGAATAGCTGTGCCCAATCTGCATGCTATATAGGATTTTACGTGATGTCAAAACCTTTGAAAGAGTCATGTCACCTATGGCATAGTCATTCATTCAACAGCTCTGGTCATGCACGGGTGACAAGATTAATCCACAAGCCAAAGTGGGGTACTTTAGAGGGAACTAATATCAACATGAAATCATTATGGGTTCCAATGCAAGAAAGAAACAGGAAGGATGCATGAAGCTATGTTTAAGGCTCCCTTTGTAGCAGTTGCCAGCTACAGTATCATGTATGATGAGGGATTGTTTTGGTAGCAGTGCATGAATATTATAAAAGATGCTCATGCAACACTTTCACAGTGGGTCTCTAACTACAATGAATGACTATACCTCAACAATTAGCGGATCGACTCTTTGCTTTTCACACCTCACCTAACCCCACCCATCTTCCTGCGTGCATACTCATAGAACGCCAACATATCCGGCATTAGATCACAATTGCACGAGTACAACATTAACAACATTAAAGTAACACGATATGCGCATGGATGAGATGCCGTTCTAATATACGCGTAGCTATAAATACTCAAGGAAGTGAATCGGCAGACCTTTTAACGTAGCGTATCGCGTGATCCGAGCTGAGGCGGATGCCATGCATAACCGTATCGATCGGTCCCACCTTTACAGCTTACACTGACTCGATGTATATGCTTAAACTGTGACATCTTTAGGCCATAATAGTGCAATTATGCAATATTCATTGCGTTACGTGTGCAAATAGTGACGCGCACGACCACTCATGCGTGTATGCAGCGTTACGAGACAATTTAGGTTACATTGCATGTGTTTCTTACTGTGCGTAAGAGTTATATATGCTCCTCTCAGCTGTAATAATAACGCCGAACCACCCAAATCACTCTGGTCACTGATGTGCCTGTATTTATTTATTTACTCAGTCATATACACAAACCGCGCTACCATGCAGTGTACATAACCAAATTCAAACTCTATACTGACCTAATGCTCAATTAAATAGATGAAATTCAGGTACTCAAAGTGTGTCTATAGAGCTGGGGTGTAAGCATGACAACGCCAGGGTGACATGTGGCATGAGGGGATGACACAGAGTAGACGGGGAGAAGAGTACACACTGTAGGTCGAACAACATCTTAGGCTGTTAGGTCTTCAATCTTACATAACAAAATTCTCTGGCGAGAGTGATGTCATCAACACGAATAGCCTCGGTGTTCGAAATTATGCGATTGAAGTCATCGATAGACTGCACGAAGTGATGGTTCTCTCTAAGGGCGATTCCGCGGGATGTCTAATATATAATTATGCGATGAAGCAAGCACTGAAACGGTGATAAAGGTTGCGGAGGCGCAGGTCTCCCCTACTAGGAATCAACTGTGCCTGAGGCCAAGCAATGTTAGAACATTAGTTGCATTCCGTAAAACACCGACGGATATGTAAGTCAATAAGCTTAGACTTTCAGCAACCGTGCAGGGAAGGGGGGAGTTGATTAGTGCCGGTACCAATCTGCAATAAAAACATAACAGCAAATACAAGTGACCTGAGGGTCGATCTATATGGAGCCAACCTGCTGCAACCTGGAGTGCCTCGGTGCGTTGATTCGAAACAAATTTAGCACTGAAAATCAGGTCTCCAAATAGAGGCTTATTCGGTTCATTTCCGGTGGAAAGGAATTCAAATTACCTTTGCGGAATTGTTGACGAAAGCCCTAGGAAAGGTCACACAGTTCTTTGATAGTTGCGATTTTCCACATGTACATGTGTAGCTACAAGCATGCACATCTTCATTTCTATAATAACCATGTTCGTTTTGCTCCTTAATTTTGAGCTGCATGTAGTCCACGCGAAGGTACGAAGCAGTAATGCATGTCGTACTATGATTAACTGCCAAGATTTATTGAGGCTGAACGTTATAGTATACGAGTACTCGCCCCACGCATGCATCTCTGCATATATGCATATGCAGCAAACGGAATAAAAAGGTTTTAAATGGTGTTTGTGTGTTTGTATGGGTGTGTGTGCAAATACTTCTGTCTGTCTGTAGATGGAAACAAACAACACGCTAAGTTCGGAGCACCTGAAGATAGTTGCTGCCGTCAGAGCGGGATCAGGAGTCCTGTGCGTCCTTTTCGGCTCCCTCGCCATTGTCATCAATGTGGCCTTCAAGAAATACAGATTCCACCTTCAGCTGATGGTCCTTTACTTGAGCGTGACGGCGGTGTTATACGGGGTTGCCGTGGCTCTGAACAGAGTGGATTACTTCTTAGAAAACAGCGCAACGCGAGGGTTCTGCGCCGCTGACGGTTTCTTGTCCAATTACGCGGGCTGGACTGTCCTTCTGAGCGTCTTTGCGGTATCGTACAACGTTTTCATGGAAATAATCGGCCGAACTACATGTCACACCAATAGAATATGCGCTCAAGCATTCTGGCCGACGCTAATATTCGCGTTTCCGCTCATGGTCATTTGGATTCCATTCCTTCAGCAGCAGTATGGGCAGGCCGCGAGTTATCCTTGGTGCACGTTCCCAGTCGAGCCTGACACTGACTTTGGCTATGCCACCAGATTCGTCCTGACGATTGGACCGTACTTTGTTTTCATTCTGGTTCAGATCGTTCTGTACGTAGCCGGAGTGATTATTGTGATCAGGCGAAGAAAACTGCGGGAGGGGACTAACGACCCAACAGCAGACTCTCAAAGAAGGCGTCGAGAGAAGGAAGTCATATTTATGGTTACGCACTTCGGGCTCTTGTTTGCTGGTTATGTTTTGGGATTCATTGCTATGATTGTCAGCCTGAACCAAAGCAACAACATCGCAAATAAGTGGGCTCTCTTCGCCTTGTGGATCATGTACGCGGCCTTGAATCCGCTGAGCGTGGGTCTAACTGCAGTCCTGATCACAGCGGACAGAGAGCGGTGCACCTTGAAATCTCTTTTCTCCTTATTTAGATACAAGAGAAGTGTCAGATTATATCCAATTGCCCATGTCATTGAAGAAAGTGTGAAAAGCGATCCTAGACCCTTAGTTACTGTGAAAGTGCACACATGAATACCTAAATGACAACGTATTGCAAAGCTGTGTATCCTTTACTGATACGTACAATGTACTGCTTTTTGTTATTGATGCAAAAGCAGCCAAATGCGGCTGGTTTTATATTAGATTTTTGAGTTTACACTGATTGTTAACACAGATTTCCGCAAAAAGGGACCTAGCGTAGACATTATCAGACTTCTAGTACACGCAATAGAAATGTAACGCTTAATTGCGTTGAAATGTAAAATTCAGTGGCATAATGCTCCACATGTACTCCCAGTAAGAATCCACGCCATGCATGGAGGTGGGGGGATATTTAGACTTCTAGAATGCAATAAAATCTTGAAAAACATGCGCTAGGTCCTATTTCGCGGAAACGATGGATTCTATACGCAGCGTTTTGCAGTTCGGGTGGTAGTTCCCTAGCACCATCGACCACTTAGAGTGTATTTCGTTACGACGCCCACGAGATAATACCTTTTGTGGCACTGCAGGAGTCTTTGTCAACGGTCATGAAGAACGCAACCAATCCGGTGTCATATAGGCATTACGGTCCGGGGGAACCGTATGGGGACCGTAGGGAATACGGTCCGCCCCCCCCGGACCCAACTCCCTAGGGAATACGGATTTTTGTACATCCAGGGAATACGGTCCGGGGGGAGGAGGAGGACTCAATTTCCTGACGATAAAGGTTCGAATTTTGATAACCACAGGTAAGATCGTAGGCATTTGTGGATTATGTGCGTACATGCAGCGTGTCTTTCGGCACGTGCGAACTAAGAAATTGTAAGGGACTGGTTTGAATTTAGTTTTCTCCCTGCATGCTGCATGCGCCATGTTTGTTTTTTCTTTGTACGCCAGCATTATGCATTATGAGTGTACAGTACATGAATGAACTTGCAACTAACACAAAGCGAGCCTATGGCATGAAGATCTGGGAAGTAGAACATGGTTTGTTCGCATCTTTAGTTGCTTTTTTCCCTACTTCAGGAGGTCTTGGTAACAGCCACAGTTGTATTGAAACATATATTGCTTCAATGATTGGATGATCCTCCACCAGTAGGGCTGTTTTGGCTTTTACTGCAAAACTGGTTTTACATTGATATGTTCTGCTATCATGTGTATTTGTGGGTCATGATCATTGTACCATTGCCCAGTAGGGTGTGTAACCGGTTATCAGGTTATTCGGGTTATTCGGATATTCGCGAAAACCTATCCGTACGAATAGCAATTTAGTATTATTCGGAAAAATCGATTAGTGAATTTTATCTATTCGAAATAACCGGTTTATGTTTCTCCATTCGGAAGTACTTAGGTATTCGTCGTCAGCATCGACAATTCGCCCATTATTCGAATACCTTTTTACATCGATATCCGGATATGATATTCAATTGAGAATGTCATAATTAAATTTATTACGTCACTGTTGTTGTTACTATTATTGTATGTTTTTATTATATTGTAAGGTTATTCTAATAATAATAATAACAATAATAATAATGCATAAACATGAAAAAAAAAAACAAAAAAAAAAACAAAACAAAAAAAAGAAAAACACACACACACACAAAACATTTTCAGCCCTCGCCCACAGAATGCTGAAACCTAGCACGGGATAGCAAGGCTCTGGCATTGCAGCGAACTAAGGTGAGGTTCAGTCTCTGATAGATGCTTGCAATGGCCTTTGACTGCAACTGCAAAGCCAGACGGGCAGCCAGCCGAGAAATGGAACCCTGAGCTTCCACACCCCAACGTCTGTAAGGTTATTATTTTATAAATTATTTATACATACATGCAATGTGGGGCCGGGACGAGATCGGTTTGAGTAAATAGATAGTAATATATGTAATGTGCATCAATTGGGGATATATTAAAGCGTGTACTAGCTCAATGCTTTTATCGTCGTCTTCAAGTAAGTAACTAAGTTCATTAGTATATGCCACGAGTTGTGATAATATGTAGTAGGAATAAATTTATGCCGTTTATTCCAGGGGCGGACGCAGGATTTAGAGTTAGGGGGGGGCGCAGTGGCGTATCCAGGATTTCTGCGAGAGGGGTGCTTAAGGTCAGGCCCCATACAAAAAGTGGGGGGGGGGGGGGGGGGGGGGGGGCGCTTCAGGTCCGATATACGAAAAGTGGGGGGGGGGGGGCATTCCGCTTCAGGTCCGATACCTTTGGGCACACAGAAAATATCTACATGTACCTACCTACGTGCTACCTAGATATACTTCACAAGCGCGCGCAAATGAACGTAAAATACATGCCGGCAAAGGTTAACTTATTATTATTTTTTTGTCATCCATATGTTAGGGGGCGTGCGCCCTCCACGCCCCCCCCCCCTAAATCCGCCACTGTTAATTCGCAGTGCTGAAATTATGCTACGTTTGATATCCATGCACTTCCTTTCGCAGTGCAGTTAGCTGGTGCAGTCAGTCTGCAGCGCTGTTCAGGACTCCTGGATACGGCGGTCATCTACACATTGAAGTTAGTCTATTCGGTCAGTACGATCGGTGTAGGCTGGCTATAGATATGCCCATTAGTGCGCACTCTATATACTGTTTCTCTAGCTCTGCTGTGATTTATACGATGTGCTAGCCATCGCTCCTTCCCTCCCTTCATAAAGATCTACAACTTCCAAGCTGATATTGGTAGTTTGTGGTGAGTCATTCTATCATTTCTTTTTTTTGTTCATTTGTTTGCAAGTCTGAGGAAGAAGCATGGTACAACCTTCAACCTCATTCGTATATACATGTGTATAAGTTTCACCTCTGATATACAGTAATGGTTTATGTGTGACATGTATTCACAGTGCTGCATCTGGCTAATTGTATAAAACAGTCAGTGTGCTTTTGATGTTACAAGTCAAGAACCTGTCACATCTCCTGTTATAGAAGCCAAGCAGACCAGCTTTGTCAGATCAGGCAATATTTGAATTGTTTCATCATATTTATTCTACAGGTCAGTAGGGATGAATGTGTCCTGAAATTGTCTGAACCTGTTGTATTTTGTCATATTTTGTTCTTTACAATTGTCATGATTCATTCATTTTATGTCCCTATTGTCACTGAGACAACATCACTCCTTCATAGAACTTGGTCACGTGCATTTGTGCTTCAACCGGGAGCTGAAGACACACTCCATCCTGTTCCTTCAATCAATGGGACTCATGCTTCGGGCATTGTTTCTGTGTGTATGCAATACGTGATCATGTGTATTAAAATATGATTCATTCTATTTCTCTATGATTGTGCCATTTCAACTGTTACGTTTTTTAATTTTTTTATTTTTTTAAATTTTTTGACTGATAACATTATAGAATACAGTTGGGTAATATTACATTGTCTCGTATGTTTACACGACTCCAAACAGGTGTTAAATTATCAGTACCTAAACATTAGTTGTGTAACTGAAACTGTTGAAACACAAGTGAAATCTTCGAATTTGAACTATTTACTATCCGCCTGCAAATAAGCATATCATCCTGCAACATAGATCCAAAGAAATATTAAAGAGATTTGATAATTGACCAAACTAGCTATGGGTGCACGTAAAGGTATTTTAAAAGTTACAACATTCTCTAGACATGTAGTTATATAAATGTAGTGACTATTAAACAAGTATTTGCGTTTAAACACACCCTTTAGTCCACGTCAGAGACCTTTCAAACAAAGAGAGCAGTGCCACTGTCCCTCAAAAGAACAACTGGGGTAAAAAGACTAAAAATTGCAGCTAAGGAATTCTGTAGGATGTAGGTCGGTGGAGCAAAAGCAAGGAAACAAGGTACAGTACTTGTGTGATGGGATTCTACAACTAAATAAGCTATACATTTTGCAAATCATATTGACAAAATGTATAGAGAACTGTTGGCTGTACATGTAGGATCCCACTGTAATAGTACTGAAGAAAGAGCAAAGGGGTCCAACGGATCCAAGCCAAAATGCCGACTGCCACTATAGTTGTAACGTCCCAGCCCCCCCCCCCCCCCCCCCCCCCCGCAAAATAATAATAAACAAATTCATTGCTATGGTTCCTAATTTTTACAGTTGAATGATATCAGTTACTTCCGTGTTACTTACACCATAGGCTTCTCCGCTGCATTTTAGCCACCATCGATAAAAAAGCTTAATTCACTTACAACCATATATGTACATGCATGTACATATACGGGATGCCTAGCTAGCTGCATGTCGTTTAAGCAAACATATGCATGCGTTGTTAGCCACGGTAAGCAGCCCCCATATATATATACATGGATGAGTAGTCTTCCATTAAAGATTCCTACATCCAGTTAAGATTCTTTCCGTTGAGCCTAATGTATCGCGTCTGTATTTTGAGCATATACATGCACGCGGGCGCAACAATTACATCCATACATAATGTACTGAACAACAGGTGCCATTTCATAGACGAAATCATGTGGTCTAATGTTAGCAACCATAGCTGTTCCGTTTCATCGTCTTCATCCCTTCTTCAAGATCGTATCAGCAATTAGAGCAGCTTCTGGGCTCACTTCCATGGTGTTCAGCATTTTTGCTGTCGTTCTAAGTGTGCTGACCAAGAAGTATCTCGTTACCCATCAGCGGACGGTGTTGTACTACAGCGTGAGCTGCACCCTGAAGGGAATCACTTGCGCGTTGAGCAGAGTGGATTACTTCTTCGAAAACGAGGGTACTAGGGCGTTTTGCATTGTTGAAGGTTTTGCAGACGAGTACGCCGGTTGGATGGTATTGCTATCGTCACTGTCGATAGCATACCACTTGTGCATGGAAGTACTGGGTCGGGAACACGGCGGAAGGTGTGCCCAACGATTATGGCTTGTGTTGATTTTCATATTTCCTCTAACATTCTGCTGGATTCCGTTTATAAATCTCGCATACGGGCAGTCCGCGGACTGGGCGTGGTGCTCGTTTCGCAAGGTATTGGAAGACTGCACGGATTTCGTGTTCGCCCGGGTCCTCTATTACGTTCTGTGGTTGGTACCTGCCATTATTTTGATAGTTGTATTCTTTGTCTTTTACGCCACGTCCGTTGTGATTGTTGTTCGCAGACGTGCACAATGGAACCCAATGTGCAACGACCCGGATATCATTAAGAAGAAGAAACAGCTGGAAAGAGAAGTCGCAACTCTCACTTTGCCGGTACTCCTATTTTTTATTATCAACATTTTTGGATTTCTAATTACAATTACCGAGCAAACGGAGAAGAGAGTGGCTTCGCTGTGGATCCTTTATGCCATCGTACCGCAGTTATGTTCCGGGATGGTCGCCTTTTTCATGACCGTCGACATAGTCTCCTGTAGCGCATTTGTGCGGTGCTCTTATTTAAGGAGCGAGGACTTCGTTCAGGAATATGCTATAAAGCCTGCTGTCGACGGGGCTGGCAGTCTACGACGAAATCCGCCTCACCGAAGCGCGCAGGAAACGTACCTATAGCTGTGCTGCAAAATGGATTGGAGAATTAATCGTGTGATTTACCCACCGTATGTACTATGTGTAGAGCTTTTTTTTTTTTCCTTCGCGCTCCCCGTTACTGTAATGTGTAAGTTTTTTTTTTTTTTAATATAGTTTTAGTTTCAATTATTGTTTTTAACCTGCGTATATTATTTGCAAAGATGGAGGAGAAATATTGCTGGCTACCACAATGCTACATGTATGTCCTCTTTCATGCTCACCCAATGGTACGTGTTGGTGAACAGATGATATTATGACTCCAAATTTCAAAATCACGTGAGCATAAAATCGCGTATTAATTATCCTGGATGCGACTTACTATTACAATTCTCTAGTTCCTTCATCAGAGGCTTTATCATTTTATCGATATGCAGACCTTGGTGATTCAGAGTAAAAATTCTCAGCATGCCTTCTCACATATAATTATCAAAGATTCCCAGTTCAATATCATTCTTATTTGACAGCAGCCAGATCAGAGATTGTTTTGCACTGTACTGACTCAACAGTAAGGCTTTAGTACCAACTCTGTTGAAGCATAATAGAATATTCTGTGGTACCGCTTCTAGGAGGAACCTGCTGCACTATAATTACCATGCGAGCTTGGAGCTCCTTACTCTACTCATTATTGGTTCTGACAAAAAATAATTAACTGCGAGCGCACCACGTGACACTACTGCACTTTTTCACGTGCCAATGAACTTGACTCTCTTAATCTTTAGTCATTCATGAAATAACGATGTTTGTGCCGCAACCAATATTCCTCAGTGACATACACTCATGACCCCCTTTTGGGCGCCATATGGTTTTTGATTCACAGCTTGCCCCCATGGCCCACTGGCACACAGCTCATGACCACACAGCACCACACAGCCAGGGGGTGTTGTATATATATTTTTTATTGATATAATAGTTGAAATGCATAAATGTGTATGATAGATTTTCAAGTTTGTCCTGAACAATGTCACATCATTCCCTAATGTGGTCTGACATATCTCAAAACTGATTTGACATAAATGTGTCAAGTCATAAAGTGAATTTTGGTATTCATATGTGTTTCCACCTTCTGAATTAAGCAGTCTTAATGCGCATAAGCGATGATTTGGCATAGTTAGGCTACTATTGTTTATATTTTTTCCAGCCGCATATAACATAAAATTATCAACAGCCATCTAATGACCAGCATGATATATATATATATATATGTGTGTGTGTGTGTGTGTGTGTCTGTGTGTGTGTGTGTGTGTGTCCCCTATATGGGGTGGTTGGCAAGACAATTGAGATTGACATAAGTTTACCCATTCATTTATTTTTTTCATTCATTCGTTCATCAAACAAGTGAGCGAAGTTTGGAAGAATCAAACAACATGTTGAGTGGGTGAGGTATAATTGTATTTTGTGAATGACCATTTTTGTGTTTGCTTGACACTGCTGATTCTCTTTTATACGTCATTAGTGTGACACCAGTTGTTTGCAGATGGCATTACATGTTATTTCCTTTTTATATCTCTACTTACATGTAGTTGCTAAGTTAGTTTTTTTTTTCCCATCAAAAGTCAAATTGTGAGCAGTCAAATTCATTAACAATACGGCCCAAACACCATTCGAATTTTTTCAAACCGTGTATGTATGGAATACATACTTTAAGCTAGGGAACAAATTTTCGAACACCTATGCAAGTAAAATGTCTCGTGACGATCCTATGAAAGTGGTGTGGGGAAGTCATTGCTGTGGCAAACGATTTGCAAATGGGCATTTTCTCAAAAAAGTAAGATATGGAACGTTCTGCGAGATTTTGACCCTTGTGGATTTACATGTATGTTTATAACATAAAACCCAAATTGCTATAACTTACGAAATTGTTAATGCTATCGGCTATTTCCAATTTTCAACACTTCATGCTACACCATTTCACTATGTGAACATGCAGTTTGGTGCCTTGCACAATCATAGGGCCAACGCTACGAGGTCCGATACTCCATCAGGTTCAAAACCTCTACATCGTTTCAAATTAAATTAATTAGATATTGCATCACGTGGGATTCTATACCATATATAGATGAAGATAAATTTAGTTGTTAACAGTCATGATTAAGAAAAGCTGATCAACGAACGAGGATTATATCACCCGAGAACTGTGTGGAATCCATATGAGGTACATGCAGTTGGTACATGTATTTGTATTTTCAAACCCCGCATGTGTACCTGTGTTCCCTGACGTACGGAAAATTGTACAGCATATATGTATACAATTGCACTGCAGCTGCGTATACGTACGTAGGACACGTGCAGATCTATATGTATACAAAGACACATTTGAAGGTGTAGACAGACACCCTGAACGTATAGGGTAAGTGGAACTCTTGACGTTCTATATAGTGCTCACCGATCTGCAAGCAGTCGGAGCATACTGTAGATTAATGTTAAACTTATTTTTTTATGTACATGTATAACGGTGATACATAGAATAAAGCTAGAAGCGCCATGTCCAACAATATTAGAATTTGATTCTCCCGATTAATTTAATGTGACAAAATCACAGAATTAATCACATGCAGCATGTACGTGTAGTCGAGCGCTATGGAATTCGCACCAGTCCATTTTACAACCATTTGGATGCTTGTAATAACTGGAACATTACCATTTACCACGAAACACGTGCTTTTGTCAAGACGTGTGGTTTTGTCAAAACGAGGGAGTTACTACTGCAGCGGTTGTACACCAGTTGTGATTCGCGGTCATGCATGCATGTCTAAAGATGAAGTTATAATGCACTGGTGCGTGAGAAATTTATCGTATAGGGTACAGCGTGCGGCCGATCAGAGTTACAGTAATGAATTAATTGTAGTTAAAAATAGTACAGCGTACTCCCGTCTCCCATGTGGCACTATGTATGCTAATGTATGCTAAGAACAAAATTGTATATGCTGCTGAATTAGCTACAAATTGTGCGTGCGTGAATGTCAGACCTTTATCTCATCAGTATTTTAATCGCATGGGTAGAACCTCTGCACCAGTTTTGGCAGAGTCTACATGCGTGCATTCATGTTGGGGTCAGTTGTGTCACATCATTTGCTTGGACGGTGAGAATGATTGCATATAGAGTTACTCAATTCAGATGACAACAGATACACATAGTCAAAATGCTTCTTAAGATACATAGAATAACTAACACAACCCCAACATAACTAACACAACTCCAGCATAACTAACACAACTCCAACATAACTTACACAACCCCAACATAACTTACACAACCCCAACATAACTAACATAACCCCAACATAACTTACACAACCCCAACATAACTAACACAACCCCAACATAACTAACACAACCCCAACATACATGTAACTAACACAACCCCAACATAACTAACACAACCCCAACATAACTAACACAACCCCAACATAACTAACACAACCCCAACATAACTAACACAACCACCACATGCATGCATCAGTGTATACTCTGAGCTCCCCGTTCTCCACACCACAGCTAATAGTATTCATTACACCTCAAACAGAGAACATGACCCAATCCTCAGTACTTACAGAGCTGTTTGATTACGTGATTGTTGTTGATCCTTATACCTATGCATGTATAATCATATGGGATCGTTGCAGCGAAAACGGACATAACGTAGATGCATGTTTTTTGAACATTATATTTCTATTCTCAGCACAACGCACTGAGAATCGAGCTTTCTGTCACAGACTTTTGCGATACTGATTTTTTAAATTACCCGTACAGTGTACATGTACTTTTCAACACAAGCGTTACGTTTCTAGATTGTATTAGTTTACTTGTACTGGATATTGTGTGTGGTCCCTTTTCGTGGCGACGATACCATATATTGTCGCTAATAAGCAGCGGAGTAATACCGTATATTGTCGCTAATAAGCAGTGGAGTAATATTGTCGCTAATAAGCAGTGGAGTAATACCGTATATTGTCGCTAATAAGCAGTGGAGTAATATTGTCGCTAATAAGCAGTGGAGTAATACAGGCAAATAATCCTTTTTACTATAAATCAATCAGTTCCCCTTCTTTCAGTGTATGATCATGAGAACAGTTCATGTCCACTCTCAAATGGCTAAACAACTATAACTGCATTTTAAGTATGTGCAGTTAGAAGAACGGCTCATTCATCCACACTAATAGATATAACTATAGACAGTCTACATGTACGTGTGCATATAAATTCTTCACAGGCAGGCACGGTCGACTACATGTATTTGTGGACTGATTGATGGTTTACATTCTTTGAAAATTAGCGTGCGGTAGCATTGTCCACTCACGCGCGCATCATGTGGGAGGGTGGAAACAATGTCATGTGTAAGTTCTTCATATTCCAGCTGTTTTCTTTTTCATTTATTTTTTACACAAATAGAAAGTTGTATAGGATTGAGCAAATGGATTGAATATCCTGACATAGAAATAAGCAATCTGGTGGTCTTTAGTGAATATCAGTGTCTAAGTTTATTTCTATAATCAAATTAATGTTGTGCTGTGCTCATAGGTATGGTTTCAAAATCTACATAGACTCACATGTTGCAAAGAACCTAATAATGATGTGGTTATTGCAGTAGGTTAGACCATCTGCATGCACCCTCCCCCCCATCCTTGAGTGGTAAAGGTTTGAGCAGCTGCAAACCCAGCCGAGGAGCACTGGAAACAATCTCAGCTATCGCTGCTTTTCTGGATAAATGAGAAGATGTTTGAAATGCAGTGTCGCAGTACAATGAATGAAACAACCAGATAGTTTGTCCTGAATGGTCTCAATAAACAATTGCAAACAGAAAATTTTTCCTTCTTCTAGTCTTATACCATGGATTTCGCAGAATACTTTCTTTTATGTAAGATTTTTTTTGCTTCTTATCATCATAATTCCTCATGAGCCAAATACTACCGAAAGCATGCATGAACAAGAGAAGAAAAGAGAATATGAAACCAGAATTCGTAAAGTAGAGCAATAGAATGCAGGGGATGCTGGTATCGAAAGTTTAAGTTCGTATAGCATGTATCTGTAAGGGGTGTTTTGTGTGATATGCTCAGTAATATATGGGACAGTTCACGCGAAAATGTCGTTTCGCATATATATATAATGTTATACGGATCATTCCTAACACTGCTATTTAAAAAAAAGAACACTTTGTTTTGACTCTATTCCCCTTTAACTGAATAGTACACAATGTTCTTTAGGTCATTCCCTTGCTGTAATGCGTTGAAGTGAGTGTGTTCCTGAGCTCAAGAATTGCAAACAATCTCTAACAAATGCGATAATTTCATGCTACATGTATGAAAACGTTTATGTAAATAAAAAACTACATCTGCACTGTGCTCAAGCAACACTATCTTATACATTACATACAGTGTCTCACTCCCTGCTCTGGAGTACTCCAGAGCAGGGAGGGATAATATGTATGATCGTGTTGCTTGAGCACAATGCAGATGCGTTTTTTTTTGTTTACATGGACGTTTACGTAGCATGAAATATCGCTTTGTAACAAGAACACGCTCACTTCAACGCATTGTTATGCCAATGAAGGGAACGGCTTTTTCGTGCCAGCAGAACATTGTGTACTTTGCAGTCTAAAAGGGTGTTCTTTATATATAGCAGCGTTAAGAAGCATAAATAACGGCTCATTTTGAAGTGAGGAAGCCACACCCATTTAACAAAGATGTTGCTATTCTTGGTAGCTATATGTGGTAAAATATTTCAACTGTACATGCAATGCATGCATTCGATCTGATATTCTAGATTGTTCTCATTTGTGGTCAAGTTTTTCACACCTTGCATGTGGTTCCCAAACAATCGACATTATTTTTTGCATATGTGCATATCTGAATCTGTGCAACAAATATTGCCCAAAAAATTGAATCCATAATTGTGTATATTTGCCTTGCATCTTGGCGGAAGTAATAAACCAGTTTGTATTTTTAAAGCATTGATATACATTACTTCAATATCTATAATCTCAACCACCTTATTATAGAAATTGTTTGAAATGGAGGATCCGTGCAACCTGACAGGGTTTGAAATCCAGTCCATGATCATCAGCAGTGCTTACACTGCTCTGACATTCATTTCGGTGCTCTTTGGATTCACCTCCATCATCCTGAACCTTTACTATCACCACACTCACAAGGACAAGTACACAGCGGACCCAATGCAGGCGATTTTCCTCATTTTTGCTATTGTGAACACTGCCTTCCAGAGCATCGAATTTTTTCAGTGGATATCAATCGTGGGCAATGACACTGCATGCATCATTTTGGGCGCAGCCAGGGAGTACGTGCTCATTTCCTGTCTTGCCATCATCCCATGCTTCGGCACCTACCTGTTGATCATAATGTTGCAGCCAAAGTGTTTCAGGGTCATCAACGAGGAGAAGCAGAGACGCTACAAGAAACTTCTCAGAATTTTCACTGTTGTCACCTTCTTCACACCGATCCTTTACACTCCGTGGCCTTTTATCAACTCTAGTTACGGCCGAAGTGGCTACGTCTGTTGGTTCAAAATTCCTACCAGCACCTCATCACCCATTACGCTATACGAACCTATATTACTGTTCAGTATGTGGGCCTTTATGGTGTGGCTGTTCACCGTGGGCGTTGTCAGCATAGCTTTCTATAAGTACTGCGCTCAAGGACGGAAGGGCTTTGTCTCTTCAAAGACAAACCCGAGCATCAACGCTGTGCTAATTATCCTCGCTGTGTTCATGATATCTGTCGTGCTCACTACATCCATTCAGTCGGCTGTACCAGGTTCATTTCCAGGCACGTTCACCACAGCGGTGTTTACTCCATTGAGCCTAATGGTTTCCTTCACCGCTGTTATTGCTCAGCAATGCTATGCAATAGTTTCCGCACAGGGCACACAGTCGTCAAGCACGGTCGTCAAGCACAAGACAAACAGCGAGCACGACAAGCCAGAAGAAACTAATAACAAGCCAACTATCCCGGTAACTGAAACCACGGAAATTTCCAACAATACAAATACAACATTCTTTCCATTTCCTAAAGATGACTGGAATGAGGACACTTAGATACAATTCGATTTTGTATACAGAGTAATCTTTCTGTGTATAGTTGCAAACAAATTTTCACACTTCTGATTGATTTCCTAATGTGAACAGTATTTGCTTTATAGAAGAGTATTTGTAATCAGTTTGCATGTATTTCTTGCTCAATTGACAAATAACAGCATCTAGTAAGATCTTTTATAATTGGCTGCACGTTCTGAAGCCTAAACCGTACAATACATGCATATGTACATTAGAACTTCTTTCAATAGTATACGAGTTTTTCGGTAGCCAGCCATGCTTAGCACTGTAGCTATGCTCATTTTAACCTTATTCAATTGTACAGTATTATAATATATGGATACTCGTGAACGCTCGTTTGTGTATATTTAATGTTACTCATCCGAAAGTGCACATCATGTTGGCAAGCTTACAAACATACTATGCAGGACTTTCGCGCAACTACGTACTCATTTTAAAATTGATTTTAATTATATTGCCCATTAGTTGACGGGTATATAGGACTATGGAAACGGATATTAATTGCCTTATTTCATTGTTAATTTTAGATAAAATCTTAATAATACAGTCAGCTTATATACTTAATGAACTAAGATGATGTATTAATTAATTCCTAAATGACAAACCATTTAAATGCCCTCTTATTGCTGTGTATGAGAACAACACAATAACACTAAACTATACTAATCAGATGATTAGATAATATTTGATACTACACTTTGATATTGGTATATAACCAAGTGTTTGAAGTATTTTGTAAGCCATTCCTTTTCTTGAATTAAAAAACTTAAACAGATATAAAAATTGTGTAAACTAATTGGCTACAGTTATTGCTGCTCAAAGACTGCCAAAATTGTGAGATACCCAATGTAGATTCCATCGAAATGACACGCGCTCTAATGGTCAATCCTATAATTTGCATTCATCAATTTGGTGATGCCGCAAATAGAAACACACATACGTACAGTACCGTGCCGCTCCTCGAAGTAGAAAAGAAGTATTTTCGAACAATACGCAGTCTTAACGATGTGAGTATTATTTTTAATCTTCGCTTTGCTTAAAAGCGTGTGCAAAAAGTAGCACTAATAATGTCAAGGTATTCATTGTTGAGCTATAGGTGAATATTAATCACGTGACACAGTGTTGACAGTGCACATTGCCAAGCAGATTAGTTTTTTGGGGGCCGTTTGCCTGGCCGACAGAGAGGGAAAGCTAAGAATACGTAAATTTGATAGCAAGATTGTAGTGATATAGTGCTATTTCAAAACGGCACAGACTGTCCAATTTGCAAGCAGCGTGATTCAAGGTAACGGCTGCAAAGCAGCAGCAGCAGCACGATTGCATGCTTTCTTAATGTGCGCATGCAAAGTGATTTTTTGCTAGTTTGTTAAGGCAGAAAGCATCGTTTGCCTGGCCAACAGTGGGGTAGGTACATTTGGCATCGAGTATGGCCCATGCCCTCGGGGGCGGTGGAACAGGGAGGGGTTGGGGGAGGGGGCGGGCAAAGACAACGAAGTGGCCCGCCTAGACCAATTTCTTCTGCCCCACCCACTCTGAAAACACTAGTACTATTGACTGCAATGCTCAAACAATGGTCACCATGGACCATTTTGTTTCGTTACACAAAGGACCGAATTTTGCGTGAGAGGAACTTGGACATTGGTATGGTAGATGTTTCAGATTGTTCAAATTCGTTAAGCACTGTACCTGACGAATATAGCTAACTTCGTACGTGTAAATTGCAGCTGGCTGCAGTACAATGCTTCGTGTACTTATGTTTGACTCCTTTTTCCGAATTATTTTCGAACTAACAGAAGGATGCTGTTTATTTTTATTTTATTTTTTTATTTTTATTTTTTGCATGAAAAACCGTCTTACGAGATACTGTTTGCCTCTTGAAAGCACTCTTCTGGGCGTCTACTCGCTTTTTTGACTTTTTCCTTTCTTCCGGTATCGTCAGGCACCACGTACCAGTGGCGTAGCTACGTAGGCCCGACCAACCGAGGGCCGAACAGCTTATACTCACTCCTGAAATTGATCAACACAACACTAGCGCGGGCTCGAGCAAATGTTGTTGACATGCAGGTTTGCTTCCTAGGACAAAAAACAGTTGAATTAGGTTTCTAAATTCACTGTTGTACTGTAGCAATGATATAATTACGATTGCATGCATTGCTCTCAAAAATGTTCAGAAGCAATCGGACCAGGAGCGCATGCCCTACCATTAATACTACCTAGGCTATGCCACTGCAAAAACTTAGCTGCTACACGTTTACATTGATCCCGCCCTTCAATATAATTTATCTTCTACTGCAGAATCACAGTACCGCCAAACTCCCATTTCAAGCACCTGCATGTTTAAACTATGGAGATTGGAGTGAACTAACATCGCCACCAGTACAATGCTTACAAGTAGCAGGACTGTGGCCAAGGGTAAATCACACTAGTGGTGATTTTAATAAGGATTTACCGTATGCACAGTTTTTTTTAAATTGATTTTGGCCGTTACTCACTGCAATGAAACAAAATATCCGTATATTTCAGGGTAGAAGGAAACGAAATAATGCATTATTACACGTGATTGAGGGCAATAGTTTGGGTATGAGTTCGATGCTCAGGCTTCAGCTGTTCACTATCTTCAAAAGGGAGAGGCTTCTGCCAGCTATAAACGGTGATCAAAGTCCTTTTTAGCCTCGTGAAACAACAATTATAAATGTCCAGGCAAAAATTGTGGTCATCCATGACGTCTGTATAATACTTTGGTACTGAATTTGATTTTTGTTTCCAACATGGACACAATTTTAAGCATCATAGCACATACTTTATTTTTTGCTTTCATATTTGTGAGAAGTAAAACTGCAAAAAAATCAAGTACATGTAATTTGCGCATACAGTATGAATCATTGTACAAATGAACTCCGAAAAAAAAAAAAAATTCAAACTGTGTATACGGTACTGAAGCTTCATAACAATTAGCACTACATAACTGTAAAACATCCCAAGATTATTTCGTCTAGATGGTTAGGTCATCTTGAAGACAGGAGGATCAACGTGCAAGCCTGCATGCATGAGCCTTCCAAGGGGACCACAGACAATCATGAGCACAAAATAAGAAATCATTAATTACCAATGTAGCTGTTACGTAAGCTTTGTTAAATTAGTGTGTTTGATTATTGACAACCAGTTCAAATTGGGAACCTCTACTTGTAAATGGTTTGACAGTCTATTACGTTCAGTTGAATGAGGTATTATTCTTTGCTAGTACTACTCTTAAAAGGTGGATATATAAATTTGTCAAATGCATAACGATTGGGCAGGGAACTGATGGGAATTGTGACAACACATTGTGGTGAATTTTGTAATTGATTGTAGGCACACTGCATCCATATTCCATACAAAACGTAGCAACATTTTCGTGTAGACTGATTTGATTATTTATGTTACAACTAAATGAATTAAAAAAAAAAAGAACTAACAAGCAAATTTAAATTTCATATAGATCAACAAAACAGGAAGGGTTGTATGGTGCTAGTACATATAAGCAACATTGAGCTATAGTGTAGAAAAGAAGCTATTATATACCTCCCTCTGTACACAGTTTTGAAATGGAGGATCCGTGCAACCTGACAGGGTTTGAAATCCAGTCCATGATCATCAGCAGTGCTTACACTGCTCTGACATTCATTTCGGTGCTCTTTGGATTCACCTCCATCATCCTGAACCTTTACAATCACCACACTCACAAGGACAAGTACACAGCGGACCCAATGCAGGCGATTTTTCTCATTTTTGCTATTGTGAACACTGCCTTCCAGAGCATCGAATTTTTTCAGTGGATATCAATCGTGGGCAATGACACTGCATGCATCATTTTGGGTGCAGCCAGGGAGTACGTGCTCATTTCCTGTCTTGCCATCATCCCATGCTTCGGCACCTATTTGTTGATCATAATGGTGCAGCCAAAGTGTTTCAGGGTCATCAACGAGGAGAAGCAGAGACGCTACAAGAAACTTCTCAGAGTTTTCACTGTTGTCACCTTCTTCACACCGATCCTTTACACTCCGTGGCCTTTTATCAACTCTAGTTACGGCCGAAGTGGCTACGTCTGTTGGTTCAAAATTCCTACCAGCACCTCACCCATTACGCTATACGAACCTATATTACTGTTCAGTATGTGGGCCTTTATGGTGTGGCTGTTCACCGTGGGCGTTGTCAGCATAGCTTTCTATAAGTACTGCGCTCAAGGACGGAAGGGCTTTGTCTCTTCAAAGACAAACCCGAGCATCAACGCTGTGCTAATTATCCTCGCTGTGTTCATGATATCTGTCGTGCTCACTACATCCATTCAGTCGGCTGTACCAGGTTCATTTCCAGGCACGTTCACCACAGCGGTGTTTACTCCATTGAGCCTAATGGTTTCCTTCACCGCTGTTATTGCTCAGCAATGCTATGCAATAGTTGAGCATGGTAAACTGATGCCAAGTTCTGTTGTTCGCAAGACAAACAGTGGTGAAACGAACAAGCCAGATGAAAGTAGCAACAAAGCCACTGGCCCTGTATCTGAATTTACGGCAATAACGGCAAACACAACATACTTTCCACTCCCTAAAGACGATTGGAGTGAGATCCGCTAGAGTCGTTATATTCTTTACGGAACGACTGGATTGCTCGCGTATATAGGCGTACTTTCCCCTCATGTTAATGTTTGTATATAGAAGTACCTTCCCCTCATGTAAATGTTTCTATATAGGTGTACCTTCCTCTCATGTAAATGTTTGTACATTTATGCGTACCATCCCCTCCCCAAAGGCGACATGAATGAGAACTGTTACATGCATGTATATGTTCCGTACGGATGTCCTACATTGCCGGTTGGGCAACGGGATGCCAGTTATGTAACAGGCTGCCTAGTTATGTAACCGGCTGTCCCGTTTCAATGCGTTGGGTAATATTGCTGTTTGGTAGTATAACTGGCTGTTCCATTGTGTAACCGGCTGTCCGGGTATGTGTTCCACTATGAAATGGGCTGACCAGTGATTGTAGTGTTATGTGACTATAACAGATGATATTTACTTGCAAATAGACATGCACAGATTTGTTCTGTCTTATCGAGAAGGTGGCAACGTATCTGAAACAAATACTGACACCTTTTTCCTTCTGCACCAACCTTTTCATTTTCCTCATCACTCTTATTCCTCTTCATCATCCTTTAAGTTGTTTTTCTTCACATACCGGCTCAGAAATTTCTCTGTCACAAGTCTTCAAAACATCTTCATCTAACTGTCCTGAAAGTTGACATTTGGAACATATATTGCCCTTGGAGGTTGGCCAAATATTAGCTCGTATGGAGTTTGTTTGGTGCTGTCATGACCCCTAGCCTAGTGTTCATTGTATCTACAGACACATAAAATACACTGAAACATGTAGGGCATATGATGTGACTTACACACATATGCGGAAGCCATTGAGACCACGGTGTGTGCCTGCTCGACTAATCCTTGGGATTGGGAATGGTGTGGATGATCACTGATTAGCTGCACATGACCTGGTCATGTAGAATAATTTGTTTACAAATTATTTGCCATTATCATTGTGTGCAATGCTTTAACCACATGGTTGACCTTCTTTTTCACAATAGGAAATGCAAAGTTAAATTTGGACCAATGATCAATCCACAATGTGTAATATCCAGTTGCATCCCTTATGTGGCAAACCTTAATCGTATCTCAGAATAGGTGCTTGGTATTATAATTATGATTAAAGGTTCACTCAAAATTCATTTTATTCCAAACGAGACAAAGCTCACATAATTCATGCATACAGTATACGTGCATGCACATCGGCCGAGTGCAGTTCAAAACAATCAATGCACTCTTTTAGCTTCCTTCTCCCAAGCATCTCGCATTTCTTGAACGCTACGGAAGCCCAATTTGGCAGTGACAATATCACGCCACTCGTCATCAATGCGCGTCTGCACGTCAAGTGGCAGTTTCCGGCCGTCCCCGGAACGCCCACCGTCTTTTCGAACTCGACCGCTGATTTCTACGGGCGGGATGTCTCCGATACTTTTCGCCGTGATAGCTATAATGGAGTGATTGTCGAACTTTGAGTGATGCTTTGCCATCTCGGCGTGTGACGTCGTTCGAACGACGCGAGCAACAGTTTCCTCGTCGCAAACCACGCCCATGAACTTGGCGATCCGTCGTACGCATTCCGCTCTGTTGTTCATGAGGTCGTCGTAGAACACGAACATGACGTCATCATCGTGGCGATGCTCCCACCACTCGAGCATGGTGCGCATGTTGTTAGCGGTCCAGTGGGCGGTGTTCATGAAAATGTCAACAAACACAGGCATGGAGACTCTTCCTTTGAGCACGATCTCCGTGTCCAGATAATTGTACCAGGAAAAGAACGCATCCTTCTGCTCCCTAAATATGTATATCAGCCTGCCTCCCTTGGGAGCCCTATCGTAGGGATAGTGTGACAAGAAGACCCTCGGTTCTGCGGGCTGGACCATCGTATTGGGGTCAAGATTTAACAAGAAAATGCTCAAATCCAAGAGGGTGGTCACATCGGGAATCTGTTCGTCAAAATCTGGCTCTGCGCCCGCGGTTCGGATCTGGTGGCAAATGTGTGTCATCCACGTCAGGCCACATTTGGGTGGACCAATGACAATGACGTCAGTTGAGCGAGGCCTGAACGTGCTGGGTTCGTTCATGATCTTCACTCCCGGCGCCAGTCGTCTCCACAGCTCCTGCCGTTGCTGTTCAGGAGTCCACGCCGCTGCCGTTATCACTTCTGGCGGTGTGACGACATCCATTCGTATAGCTTGCGTCTGTATGGGCGTGGTACGATTCCGTTCTATTAAAATCAAATACGGTATAAGCAACGTTTATTCATCATATAGTAATTAACAATAATTATCTACAAATTATTCATTCACATACATGGCATCATTTCCGCAAAAAGGAACCTACATGTATATAGTGCATCAATTTCCAGTATGCGCAATAGAAATGTAAAAATGTAACGCTCGCGTTGACATGTATGGCAAATAAAACAATTCAGTGCCTTACAACTCTATGATAGATACTCTGCACGGTATAAGTGTAGAGGAGACTTCTTGAAACAACATGCGTTAGGTCCCTTTTCGCGCGAAAACGATGTCCCATATAGAAACACTCTTTTACACACACACACACACACACACACACACACACACACACACACACACACACACACACACACACACACACACACACACACACACACACACACACACACACACACACACACACACACACACACACACATGGTAAAATGCTGTCGCCTAATTATATCTTCTTACAGATACCGTACGAAACTACGAATACGATCAACTTGTCTTATTTGGTTCGTGAATTAAAGCTTTTAACATTTATTGGTCACTTAAATTATAATACAATGAACGACTGTGTGCATTGATTAAAAGTGATTTGATAGTGTATATTCAGCATGCATTATACATACAGCGTGCATGCGATTGAGAAATGTTCCCCCAAAAAGCAGTGACATGCAATCTAGGATAAATTCTGTCTGAATGCAAGCTTGCTGTATTTATAAGTTCCCCACGTACTATTTAACTCGAGCATGCAAGATCCATTCATTATGCAGTGTACGTGCGCTGTTACTATCTATGTCCGTGCGTGGAAATCAACAGTACAAATTTTGCTTATACTCGTGCATGTAGTTGCATATAAATTACATTGGCTGTCTATTTAATTGCACTCGTTGCGCGCTGTACTGCCGACAATTATTATCTACATGTACCTTTGCCAACCTATATAGATCAGAATGCAAGTATAAAATGATAAAAAGCCCCTTGCAGATGATTAAAAACACGCAACTATAATTTTACAGATGTATAACTATAGATGTATATATGGGATCGTCCTAATGAATTTTTTTTTTCAAGATTTCAGAAACTCTAGAAGTCTGAAATGTTCTCTCTTACGCACTGAGAATAGGAGTATCTGTCATGGAGTTCTAAGGCTCTAAATTTTTAATTATATAGCCATACATTTCAACACAGGTGTTACATTTCTATTGCGCGTACTGGATAATTTATCATGTATGCGTTTAGTCCCTTTTCGCGGAAACGATGACATATGTTCCGTACGATGCCCAACAATTGACTGGATATGGAACCGGACAACCGGATACACAACCAAACGACCGGTTATGTAACCGCGGATGGTGACTTGCGCATGCTCTATAGAACAAGGACATTTACTAATCCACGTGGTAGACGATGGATGCGTTCGAAGAAAACTTTGTTGCTACATTTCCAAAAGACGCTAAGAGAACAAGAAGTGTTGTAATACAGCAAGAGTTGGGAGAACGGATCATGGGCCTTTTAAAGAATCCACTACGCAAGGCCTTATTGAGGTCAGAAATTAAACTTTCGCCATCTTGTTAAAAGAAGTGGATTTCAGCTGTTAGATTTGCCTGAAGCTGGAATAAGAGATGCGTTGGTTGTCCCAGACAAACGAAAAAAGGAGGTTATTGGTTTTGTGCAAGCATCCATTTTGCTGTATTTGCATGGTTACTGTTTGTTGGTGTAGAAAGTAAATGACTGCACAATCATGATATAGGGTATAGAAAGTTCGCTATAGTGGAGGAATTCTACCACATTTGAAACAGATCAGTGATAAAGATTGTCTGCATGTTGGTTCAAGAAACACCTATGCCAGGGTAAGTAGTAACACAACAAAGGACAGGCTAAATTGAGTCATGAGTCATGTGCCTTTAGTTCCAATCATTGTATTCCTATTTACCAAGAGTTGTGGTTGAAAAGTATGTTAGCCTGTGTTCAACATGCAGCGTAAGGAAACCAAAACACACAAAAGCTCCTTTAAGACCAATTATAGCTAATGGCTGTTTCGAATTCCCGAATCCAGGTAGGTTTAATCACTATGCATGCTTAAGTGATGTAAGAAGTGTTTATACCTAGCCTGCAGATCGATGTGTTTGATATGAGGCATGAACGTCAGTATCGATCGGCTGTTCATTACCAGCTATTTCGGACATCCATAGATCGTCTGTACATGAAAATGTACTTGCTCCGTTTGTTTTTGTATACATTTCATAAATATTGTGAATTTTTTAATGCAAAAGGTACTGATTTAAGAATTTTAGTACCAAACGTTTGAGGCGATAGATTCAAGAGAAGAGTTAATTACTTTTCGTCATTACGCATGCAGTGTTGTAATTAATTTAACTCCACAAATTACTTAATTAAGTTGTGCCTGCCAATAACCAATAACTGGATTTCGTCTGGTTAGACTACAACCCAAGAGAGCGCTTCAGTATAATCCATCGTTGCAGACTCGAGAGTCTGCTCTTGTCTACGAGAAAAAGTCGATAGAAAGGTGCGCGCAATGAAATTAAATGTACAATAGTATTCAGTTGTGTCCGGCTTTTCTGGCTCAATTAGCGAACAGAACAGCGTTTTGTGAATCGATTGAAGTACGTCTAATTCGATGCCGGGTACGCCTTCGTATTAGTATACATGCATGCAGTGTTGTCTATAAATCACGAGGCTGTTGGTCAAAGTATCCACGTCCACCTGGATTTTCACTCTGAAGATGCGTTGAGTTTCAACAGACAATCATTTACTCCACTGATTAGTTCATAGGCTGGTACCATTCTGTACATGGTGTGCACCACATCCATTTAACACAGGTTGTTGTGGCCACATGGTACCTCAAAGTGGCACCTATAGGCAGGGGCAGCAGAAGGTGGGAGCAAGAGGGTGCCATGGCACCTTAATTATGTATATGGTGTATATACATTTACAGAATTTATATTTGTCTTGCCCTTTTAGCCCCTTCATGGACACCAAATACATTGCCCCTGCCACAACAGTGAGAAGGAAGCAACATTGGACTCACCACTTCACTGCAAATCATTAGGGATCATCACCACTCCTGTTAGGTGATACTCACCCTCACCTGGAGTGTTAGTAAAAAAGGATGACATCACTCCAGCACTCCAATTGATCAGAATTATAATAACATAGGGTACCTAGCATTCCATTATTTGCTTTCAGAGCTTATGTCACTGATCTGGATCTGGTAAGCATTGCTGAATTAGATATGTTACTGTCCTGGGTATATATATATTTGCATTATCTAAGTACATGCTGCATGAATGCTCCTTCTTTCACATGCTCACAGCATCACTATCATTAAAGCCATGTCCCATGTTTCCATTCTCCCTATGTTAGCGGGTTAACGGGTTAACTGGTTTGCCCATAAGGGGGTCAGGCTGAACCGGTCAGGCATATGACAGGGGTGCAGGCCCCCCTGTCAAGCCAGCCTAGGACCAAGGGTAACGCAGGCTACTCTCGGATGTGACCAGACTTGCCACTATCATGATGAGGTCATGGAGAGGGGTTGGCCCTCAACCGCTGAACTGACCTGGGCCAAGGGTAACGTTGAGTCACCCCTTGGTTCCACCAGATATGCCACACCACAACACAGTCAGTGGCTTGGGTGGTTGATCAGGGTAGAGCCCAAAGGGTGTCGCCTGCCATTGATGTATGACCAGAAAATCTGTGTGTACAGGTACAATTCGATGCACATGTGGAGTGGTGGGTGGGTCAGCATATAGGCTGGCTATGATACTGAATTTCTGCTTTCCCTAGAACACCATTTATATCAAACCTGGACCAGACAATGGGACAATCTAGTTTGGGGATAGTTTGTTTAGAGGGGGGTTTGCAGATAGAGAGGCAGGCTTACCCACTAACCTTTGACAAAGCCCCTATTTATCCCATTGTATGCTTTCCCATGCCCAATCTAAACAGGGAGGGGTAAGTCCACAACCAATGTATGTGTAGCGTATATTTATGAAGATGTATACTTAAAATGATAGGCAAAGCAGTGGATAAGCAATTTCCTAAGTATAAAAACAACAGGCTATCAAAACGTCAATGTGACACCTTACATGCACTGTCTGGTGTATCATGTGCCTGATCATATGCGGCAATATGGGAATTTATGGGTGTTTTCAGGTCAAGGTGAGTTAGGTGAATCACAAAAAATTGTTCATACCAATCCATACAGGTGTTGAGAAGCATAATGATGATGCCAAGCACGCATATTTGTCTAGCAACAAGTGGGATGCAACTGGCGACCTCATCAAAACTGAAGCTCGCATAGAACGCCTACAAAAGTATGCAGTCGCAAAAAGAAAACAATGATACTTATTGGTATGGAGGAAGTATTGAGGCAGAGAGCCTCACACCAAAAAGGAACCTGCTCAACAAGCACGTCTTCTTAATACCTATATTATTTTGTGTTGTTGCTATCATTGTTATGACTACTCTTAGTGGTATTGTGGAAGGGCGAGTATGTTTATATAATGGCCATTGATGCTTATCTTGAGGCGATTGACCCATGACCACACTCCCGCACCACATACATAACTTTCTTTTTTATCAGTACATTTGTATCTTATGTTAGCAAAAGCATTGTGCGCTGGACTTTTCCATGACTTCTGTACATGCACACAATGCCTATGCTATAGCATTGAAGTCCCGACTGCATTGCATATGTGTGTACTTTAAGATTAGCATGTGCATGCATGTACGCAATGTCATTTTTAAAAGTAAACAATGCAGTGATCAGTCTTATAGTCAAATGTATCAACAACTTAATAATTTAATAAACATTTATTTCATATGCATATAGAATAAAATAATGTATGCAACGTTCAGAAATGCTTCTTAACTACATTCAAAACAACAACTTCTGAAAATGATTGTTGTTCATTCCATCTTCACCTTGGGTGTAGACTATCGGTGACCATCTAAGCTTGCTGTGCATTCTTATTGGGAAGTTGATTGACACCCATTCCCCAGTCGATCATAAACTTCCCACTCTGAAGGGTTCTGAGAAATCTACTGTTTGATATACAGTTTTCCTAATCCACGTGTTTGAAGACATCCATTCTAAATTCTATAGTAAATTGACATTACAAAAAGCCCTGATTTTAGACTGCCAGACGGACCAGACAGAAAGTTAGATACACTATCCATAATTTCTCTAACGCTTGGTTGCGGATTGAAATAGCTTCTATAAAGCACAGAATGTACACCTAAAACCACAAGAAGAGGAAAAACAGCCGTTTACCTACCGCTTAGCGACAGCTGTAAGGCTTGTTTCAGGAACCCATGACGATTCTTCTTTGGTGTATCCTTCCCACAGTACTACAAATTCGACATGCCTCTAGGGCAAAGCCATATAAATACGAATTAATTTCAAGGTGTATACACAACACGCACCTTCATTTTCCTGGTCGCTACAAGGCGTTCTACGGTAAAATAGGGACCGGCCATTTTCTAAAGTACAACAAACGCAGGCACATCGTTATCCGTACATTATCTGTACACTTTTGCTTAGAGTTAGGGTTAGAGTCAGTTTAAGTCATGGTTTCAGTAAGTAAACCTTTAACCTGGTACAAAACACTGAAACCAGAGATACCTACTCACCCCGGTATCTGTTACTTCGAACTAGTATATACGTAGTTGGCTGTGCCGAACACCCATGTTCTAAATATGGCTATAAAAGGCATACTAAAGGTGAATACCTGTATTGATTAGCCTTCGATGGTGCCTTGTACTGCGTGTATACTCCCGCCTAGCTAAATCAGCTCTTACATGTAGTTCTTTTCCAAACTTCGATCCACTAACTTGCGCTATAGTCGATTATGGACAGTTCTCAGATTCTCAGCGTACAAACTCACATCAAGATCCTCTAACACGTAGGAAAACGAGTTACCTATATATTCCGTCCAATTCAGCTCTAATCTGAATCTGTCATCACGGTACAGTATACGTAATGGTAATATCAGTATTAAAATGGCCGCATGAGTGAACCTTGATGACTAAAAATGACTTTGGACACTATTAAAACAGGATGTAAAAGGCTAAAATACAGTCAAAAGTCTTCAGTGATGATTTTATGAACATTACAAATTCTGGAAAACTTAACCTCTTTCACCAATACGCAGAAAATATGACAAAAGTCATGAAAAAACACAGCTTTGTTTAAGATTTCTATACTTATCTATAGAAATGCAGTTACTTGAATGTGGACACTACTAAATGAGGACTAAACATTTGTATTAAAGTTCAGAACAATATAAGGCAATGCCTTTGATCTCCCTGAATTCTGGAAAAATCAATATATGCATTTAATACTTATAGAGGACAAATAGTGTAAGTCACTCCATACATTTCAACGAGCGCGTGCGTGGAAAATTAACGGACGTTTGCAATTACGCATCAGGAGTACGTATTGAGCGTCCGAAATTGCTGGCAATGTATTCGAGCATGAGCCGGAACTTGGAACAGTAGTTTCAGAAATATTATTCATATAGCCTTTAAAAGGAGTTGTAGTCAGCAAAAGCTAGAAACTTGAGGAACCGTTTTACCATAGGGTCATTCCATGTCAAATGAGCAAGAGTTGTGACTCACGTCTTCCGATTTTGCTCTAACTTCTCATATATGTTGGTCTTGATATGAAAATGACTTGTACCATTTATTGTGTTAATAACGTTAATGGTTTGCGAAATATACGCCACTGAATAATTAATTTTTTCGTAAAAGTTGCAACTTGGCACACTCATATCTTGACTGCTATACAATTGACAGCAGGGTTTGTGGCATCAAATTGAAGGCCATGATGAGTAGAACTGATCTATGGCGATTATTTGGGGGAGTGGATAAAGGATTAAATTTCTAGCTTCATCAAAGTACCTTTTTAAAATATAGAGGTGTCTACCACGTGAAATACAAGTTTTTTTTTACTGAAGGGACTATTAACGTCTATACGCTTCAGAAATAAAAAGTTTGTATATTGATTACCTCTGAGAACCACACGAGATTTTACCAGAGGGCGCCATTTTGTCTCATCAAAATTCACTTTTGTTTACATACGTTGCAAGTGGTGTTATGTAAACGTCTTACCACAGCTACCCGCGTGTGGTTTTATCAAATAACATGAATCAGCAGTTTGTGTTTCCTTATTTGAGCAAAAGCACGTGCTGTTTATTCTGTACGAAGTGTTTTGTGTCATGTCGCTCGATCGCCACAAGTACTGTAGTGACCCATTCAAGAAGCATCGGCGCCGCATATATTCAAATCTTCGAGTTGCATCAGAGAAACTTATGGCAGAATATTCATCTCTGTCTTTGCGAAGTGGAGATTTGCTGTGTGTAAACTGCCTAATAGCTGTTAAAAAGCATTGTTCTGAAGCAGCATCTGAAGATGCAGGGCCTAGCGGTCTTTCCTCCCAGGAATGTGCTCTGCCAACTTATTCCTCAACGCAAGATAGCGACAGTTCAGCGATTCACCTGCCGGTAGTCCTGCATTACACAAGATAAACAAAATGCTTTCCTCGCAAGAGGTCTCTCCAATCAGAAAGAGAGATGTCCATAGTCAAAGGTATGAAGAAGAAAAGTGTAGAAGATTAATGAAATAGATGAACAACTACTTCCATTAATCTTCTATACATACCTTTGACTATGGATATCTCTTTCTGATTGGAGAGACCTCTTGCAAGGAAAGCATTTTGTTTATCTTGTGTAATGCAGGACTACCGGCAGGTGAATCGCTGTCACTTGAACTGTCGCTATCTTGCGTTGAGGAATAAGTTGGCAGAGCACATTCCTGGGAGGAAAGACCGCTAGGCCCTGCATCTTCAGATGCTGCTTCAGAACAATGCTTTTTAACAGCTATTAGGCAGTTTACACACAGCAAATCTCCACTTCGCAAAGACAGAGATGGATATTCTGCCATAAGTTTCTCTGATGCAACTCGAAGATTTGAATATATGCGGCGCCGATGCTTCTTGAATGGGTCACTACAGTACTTGTGGCGATCGAGCGACATGACACAAAACACTTCGTACAGAATAAACAGCACGTGCTTTTGCCCAAATAAGGAAACACAAACTGCTGATTCATGCTATTTGATAAAACCACACGCGGGTAGCTGTGGTAAGACGTTTACATAACACCACTTGCAACGTATGTGAATTTTGATGAGACAAAAATGGCGCCCTCTGGTAAAATCTCGTGTGGTTCTCAGAGGTAATCAATATACAAACTTTTTATTTCTGAAGCGTATAGACGTTGATAGTCCCTTCAGTTTTGTATTTTAAAAAACTTGTATTTCACGTGGTAGACACCTCTATATTTTAAAAAGGTACTTTGATGAAGCTAGAAATTTAATCCTTTATCCACTCCCCCAAATAATCGCCATAGATCAGTTCTACTCATCATGGCCTTCAATTTGATGCCAAAAAACCTGCTGTCAATTGTATAGCAGCCAAGATATGAGTGTGCCAAGTTGCAACTTTTACGAAAAAATTAATTATTCAGTGGCGTATATTTCGTAAACCATTAACGTTATTAACACAATAAATGGTATAAGTCATTTTCATATCAAGACCAACATATATGAGAAGTTAGAGCAAAATCGGAAGACGTGAGTCACAACTCTTGCTCATTTGACATGGAATGACCCCATAACCACGTCACGGCACTAGCACACAGAGGGTTATTTGGTAAAGCATGCCGTATACTTACATCATCTGCATTCATTTGCTGACAATAAAACTTGGAATCTTTGAAATGTAAACATGTATGTTCTGATCCCATCACCCCCTACATCTGTGCCCTGTTGACCTAGCTGTTGCCCTCTGACTTTAATATATTTGCTGTTTTACTTTCATTTCCAAAAGATACTTCTTGTGGATTTTCTGGTTTACACTTCCAGGGTCTGTTAGATGCCTCAGAAACATCTTTGCCAACCTCATTGTTGTCTGTATTCAAGAAGGCGGTAGAGAGCAAACTGGCTTCTGGGAGAGCTCTTCTGGAAATAGCTGAATATCTTGCAGGTGCAACTGTGATTTGCTCTTAAGTAACCAGTGGGAAATGAGATTCGTCCTATTGCTGTGGGTAAGGTGTTGCGTAGATTAACAAGTAAATGTACTTGTGCCATTGTAAAATCCAAAACCAGTGAATACTTCAGTCTGGGTTGCTTGCCTAGTGGAGTAGAAAAAAAAATCATGTATTGATGATCATTGGTTTGATGAAGATTTTACTGTTGCCTTTAGCTTGGTGTCTCGAATTATGTGCTAGCTGTACTAGAAAACTGTGCTGAGCTTTTTCCATGCAGAACTTTTCCCATGGACACTCTCACTGGTGTTATGCATGGAGTGCATGGATCCAAAAACTGTGGCATCCTATGGGCATACTCTGCTCTGCTACTGGTGTGCAACAGGGTGATTTGCTCGTGTTACATCAACTGATTTTGAAGATAGCTGGGGATCACCTTACTAAGGATTTACTTTTCAATAATAAGTGGGATGGTGGAACCCTTGCTGGAACTAGTTGCTCTGTCAAATTAGCACTAGATTTCATTTCATCAGTGGGCGGCCCCTCTCTTGGTTTTCACACTAACTTTGCAAATGAGGTATTTGGCTAGGAAGATGTATCAGCTTTCACATGTGAGATCACTAAGTGGATCGCAATCTGCTATACATGAAGAACAACTCCAAATTCTGCTCCAAAAATGCCATCTGGACCCTACTGCTGGGCGCATGGAGGAAAAGAGAACAATTGAAAGGATAACGTTATACTGATGGGATTGTTAAAGACGTCCAAGAAATGGTAATCACACGTACTAGGTAACCCATATCAAGAAATGGTAATCACACGTACTAGGTAACCCATATCAAGAAATGGTAATCACACGTACTAGGTAACCCATATCAAAGTACAAACTGCTTTGAATCATTTATTGGCTTCTATTTTACGTTTTGTGTTTAGATATACTATCATGTGATTCTTGCCAACGAGTGAATCGAAAATTGATAAAAGAATCACCACAGCTTAATAATATACCAGTGAAGGCTCCCTGGTTTCATGTTGGTGTTGAATTTTTAGAACCATTTTTAGAACCATTGAGCCCCGTCTCCAGGCAGGGTAATCGGTACATCTTAACACTTAGTGATTATTTTTCTAAGTTATACAAACTGCAGAGGAGGGAAACACATAGACAATGATTCCATCTTCTTAAAACTGGGTTGGAAGTGCGTTCCACTAGTGGTGGAGACATGTGGTGCATGGGGAAGAACAGCAGGACAGTTTGCTACATAAAAAAAGACAGATCTGCTATCAGACTTGTGTGGTAATCATCTATAAGACTTTACAAGCACTGTATGGCAGTATAATAAGCATTGTAAGATTCTAGAAGCTTCCAGTAGGTCAAGGTGCAAGGACATGCACAGATTTAATTTGTGGCACTATTCAGTTTCCCTGTAGGACTCTCTGAGATGCAACAACGGTGCAGGTAGTTGTTCCTGTTGACTGTTTACCTCTCTTTGTATGGCGTCAATTGTTTATTAGTAAAGGTCTGCTCTCTGTCCCTGACGAGCACATCTCGTGATGTAGGAGACACATTATGAGTTATCACAACATGAATTGATAAACTTTGTCATTGATACAAAGTTGCTTTTAGATTAGATAAGTCACCCTGAGTGTCCCCACTACAAGTGAATTGAAAGCAATAGTGATCATATAGCAACTCAAATAATTATATCACAACCTTTTTATTAAGATAGGAGATTTTGGGCTTGCACGTGATGTGTACTAACTGTCTGACTATTATAAAGCATCAGCCTGTGCTGCACTGCCCGTGAAATGGATACCTCCAGAGATGCTGCATGATGGAATCAGTGATGAATACAAAAGTGAGAGTTTGAAATGGAAATTGAGGTGCTCTACATGTACATGTACGTTGATTTGACGTGTGACCTTTGACTTAGGTGCCACCCTGTACCATGGGGTGGATAATAACCATCCTGGTTCTGGAACACTTAATGAAAGGATTCTGATTGGTGAAGCCAGTCCTGAGCACTGAAGAGATGTAAGAACTGTATATATATACGCCCATTAGCACTGTCTGCAGTACACAGTGATTTGCATAACACACTTCCCTACAATTCAGTCATCAAATTCTGCAACAATATTGGTTCTATAGTGTAGATAATTCACCATGTTTTTCCCAACTCCTTACAAAGATGAATGTATTGTTGGACATTCCATACCATGTACGCGATTACAATGTAGAATATTTATTGATGTAAAATCATATTGAATGAAGTAAGAATTATTGGCTATCAATTGAACACATATACGGGCAGCTCCATAAGGCTTCTTATACCTTATTTCTTTCACGAAAAGTGGGACTGATTGATTAAGTATGTAATAACTTCTGGATTTGCAGTGGGATTTATATGTCTATACATACATGCATGCAAGGTATTTTGAAATACCTACTAGAATTTACTAGTTTAGTTGCCAGAACTAAACAAACCAACTGTGACGATGTATAAATTTTTGTCTGGTTACAAATACCGCGTTTAACACCGTGCATCGGTTGGGTGCTAATGCAATGTTGTAGTGCAAGCAGTTAACGAGTTCACATGTATACATGTACGTATGCTCTTGACAGGCGCATAGTTGAAATGACGTAGTTGTTTAGTTACATGTAGTTATTAACCTTTAATCTCCAGACGTCCTACGCGTAGGACAATGGTCCTACGCGTAGGACGCATGTTAAAATTAGTTTTTTTGCAAACCCATATGAACAGAGAACAAACCAAAAACTAATTGTACTGTAACAATGGTTAGTAATTCTGAATATACTGGTACTTCCTTGCAATTCTTCAAAGACTGTCAAATACAGTCAATACTCATTGCCAATAGATACATGTACGTCTTCGGTATATCGTGAAGCAACTTCAAGTACCAACAAGTAATGTTGGAAAGATCAGAACGACGTTCAAAACAAGGGGGATAGTGAGACAGGTCTTTGGCACTAGGAAAATAAAAAAGTACATTTGGAATTTGCTAGCTCCACAAGCGTATGAACAATACGTATTTGTCTGTCGCATGTCTTGGAATAGCCAAGTGAATGGACAAATCTTGAAAACGCACAGTGTGTTTTCAGTACAAATGGCTAAATCGTTTAGAGTTAGACAACTGCCATAGAATGCATTAAGTAGCACACACATCAAGCTTCAAAAAACATCCAATAAAAGTTATACTTGTCATACTTTTTTCTGAGACAATTAAATTGTACGCATAATGCATTTTTAAGAACCGCATCCTGTTTTTTGCATCGTGTAACCAAGAGCGTGATTAAAAAAAATGGATTGTCAATTGGTAAATTAAGCATGGTAGACACATCAAACAACAGTAGAGAAATGGATGACAAAAACTTGCATTTCTATTTATAATGAATTTTCAAATATTGGTCCCACGCGTAGGACTTGGCTAGCTCTGGAGATTAAAGGTTAAATGACGTGATATACAACAATCCTTTTTCATCGTGTGGCTTAATTGGAATTAGCATAAAATGTGTCCACCATGTGTCTTATACTGAAGTATGGACAATGTGTCGTTCTCAGTTAACGTCTATAGAGAGATTGCAGTGTCATCCCGGGAAGAGCGGCGGCACTGCAACCTCTCTATATATCACTTCATTCCTAAACTGTCTGTTAGTTCTATTAGCATAGCTCACTAACGTTCTCAACGTGTGAATAAATACCCGAAAGTAGTTCTGTATCTTCCTGCCCTACATGTACATGTATATAGTAAACTGTGCACTGAATTCATTTCAATTATATCACGCAGTAATTAGATAACCCCAATTGCATGTACATGTAGCAGACTGCTCACATAATTCAATGTTAACATCAAAGAGCGTAAAACTGCATACTGCATTAGTATTACTGTAGAGGCGCCAGATGTCACGACGACACCATGCAGTTTATGTCTCGTGTACACCTTCCTCCAACCTGCGAGCACCAGCGCGAATTCCTCATCTGAGCAGCTGCTTCTGTGTAGTTAGGGGGGGACCGTGTCAGTGCTACCTTCATTTTCGCAAAGCCCTGCACTCCAGCACAACCGAGGTTGAAGGCCATGTCGGCGACAGCGGACTTGGGGCCGTTTGTGAGCGACGACCAATTGGGCAGCCAGTTGGAGACACACGAGACGGAGCTGTCCATGTCTTGCACAAACAGCGTCTGTATCTGGGCGTCTGTCAGGCACTGAGATCCCGCCTTGACCTTGTCGTAGTCGGCGCCAACGCTGGCGATTCGCTGGCGTGCTCCAGATTTCTCCAGATTGAATCCTACTCCAACAGTTCTGAGGCCGAAGGGGTCGGTGTACGCGCACCGAAAGTACCCTTCGTTCTTCTTCTCCGCTTCGTATGAGTTGCACGGTCCGGTGAATACCGCGTTCACATTATTAACTAGCACGGCAACGAAGAAAGCAGTGGCACTTGCCCGGTAGAACGACTTCATGATAAGCACGTTAGGGACTGAAAACTATAATGCGCTCAATCCCTTGTACTGTACACCGCCAATGCATGCACTATTTATATTCGGGAGAACTGGGGGCGTCTGTACTATACAGAATGGAATGGCTGGATCATAGTTTATAAATAATTCAATTCCACTTCACCGTACACAATAACAATACCATTACATCTAAAGACGCATGCAGTTAATTATAGTGTTGCCTATTCGTTGTTCTTGTTTGGGATGCCGAAGTACATAATATTGTGGCGTTCCAGCATTATTGTAAGTGATTTGCGCGTGCAATGAGCTTACAGATAGCGATAATGGAAACAAAAGCCACTAAACAAAAATTAGGAACTTCTTAATTAAAGGAATTATCAAGCCTGTGCGATTTTATACATGTATAACATATACCGTATCATGCCATTCACTCATGCACGTCTGCATGTAGACAAACTGTGAGGATACAAAATGGGCGAACGTATATAAACCAACAACTTATTGCACATGAGTTTTCTGTATGCAGTTATGAGTGTTTCTGAACTCAGGCAGAAAAATAGCATGCACCAGTTAGAATGTGGTTCATATTAGTTTTGAAATTAGGCTCGCTATTTTAACCTTGGCATTGATATAGAACAATTCATGTATCATAAACACAGTAATTACAATACCGCTCTATTATTGCTCTAGCATGCAAGGACGATATAGTCTAGACGGACCATGCACCACTTTTCAGTAGCTTGTAATACGTAGCCACCACAACAAACCACACAGTTATGCACAAAGTATAGCTCAACATCATGTGAAGAGCCCAGCAATGCAATTACATGCACTATTGACTAACGTCACTAACAGCTGCATGTGCAGATATTAGTACAGCCTAAGGATAGGTGAGTCTTGCAGAATCCATCCTAAAATATAGCATAACCTTTTTGAGGCCACCAACTCCCTACTCCCTCAATTATCCTTTGGTTAACATGGGAGTAGCTGCAGAAGTAAAGGAGATGAAAACATGTAATTCATATTATCAGCAGTTACAGGTGTTTCGACCACTTAATTAGAGTAAGTGTAAGCCACAAAATCATGTAGATGTATCTGCATAGCATATGCCTATGTATGAATGCTTAAACACATTTAACCTCCTACATGTACAGCAAGCTGATATACAAGGTGGCCTACTATAATACAAAATTGCTTACATAGTAAGCAGTTGCCCGGATCCAGGGGGGGGGGGGGGGGGGGGGGGGGGGGGGGGGGGGGGGGAGGGGGGGGAGGAGGCGGTTTTACAGGAGGGCGGCACATTGACAATGAATATACATGTATGCGAAGCTGTGTCTACGTAGAAATTAAGTACACTGCCGTACGATGGTTTACCGGTATACACCGTCCTTCGTTTGTACGTAGCTGATCATGAAGTGGCTGAAATTATTAAAAAAAAAACCGATTGTAATTATATTGATAATCAATACGATTAGTAACGCATCAATGGCAATGTATACTATACTACAATATGATAATTAAGCGCCTTGCGCGACCAGAGGTTGCAAACAGGTTTATCACCGCTTCAATTTCAACTGGAACAGAGTATTGGATATGCATGTGGGCAAGGCCGTTCAATCGTTCTTGTCCCAATGTAGTAACTCTTAAGTCGTTTTAGTGCGGAAAGGCTGCGTTCTGCACGCGCTGTTAACCGGTAGTGTTGCCGCTATGTGCAATAAAACTGATATGTTGGGAAAGAAATCTGTATCACAGACGAATACTATTTCAACGGCTGTTTTCATGTCATGTTCAAGAATTTCATGTCTCAAGTAACGCTTTTCCTCTTTGCCATTAAGTCTTCGAGTGGAATGTGGCATGACAAAATCAGCATGCACTTGATGCCCAGCTCACAGTGTAAACACGTATTGATTCGCAATTGATTTGACAATAAAATGTAGCGCAAATCAAGCGCACTTGATTTTACCGTGAAATTATGCCTTGATTTAACAATTGTGATGTTTAGGCGAATTAGCGGTGAGTAAACTGTAAAACACGGCTACTACTGGCGATCATGTCAATCGACTTCGTACTAGGGCCTGCGGTACACGGGAATTTAATTCAGTAGCACCATCTTGATTGTCAATCACTGCACTCTCGTCAACTTGATGTTTAGAGCTGGTGCAACAATCGCCCAATGGACGCTCCATCGATGATGGGTTGGGGGACAGGGCACTCGATAGCTACTTCGTAAGACAATGGAGACTCTACGTGAGATGGAAATTTAGCTGGTACGGTAGAAGAAATATCAAGCGATGGAAGCTGAAGTGGTTCAAGCGGACTCTCAACGTGCTCAATATGTGTTGGAGGAACGACTAATTCGAGGACTGGACTTCCAGCTGTGATATTTAGCGTCCGATCAACCGTTGCAATTGAAGTTATAAAGAAGCGCCAGACGCCAGAAAAAATTCTGCTTCTTAGACTTCCGAAAAGAAGCTCCAGACTGCTTCAGCCGCTTTGACAATTACATTGTACGTATTAGACGTGCTAATTAGACCTTGCTATGAAATACAAAATTCGTTTGATGCATGAAGCATTGCAGCCATGTGGTGTCTAAAGACAGCTGGTCAGTTGACATTCGCATTACAATCACCTGTAATCGGCGTACGTAGGACTCAGCCGGCACTCAAAACATCTTCTTGTTTTCCCCTTCTGGCTAAAAACAGGTCTGTACCTGCATGCAAGCCACGTCCGTCCCAATGAATAATTAAATGCGTCCTTCGCATTATTACATAATCGGTAGTTTATTTTGCGATTACTAGCAGCGGCGAAAAATATGCATGATATATAGTGTTGAACATTTTAATACATTCGTCACGCGGTCACAGAGAAAAGAACCAAAATTAAAGTTTAATTTACTGTAATTGCTAAATTTATTGTGCTGTGCTCTTCACTTTAGATGGGATCATTGAAATCTACATTCCAAGTTCTGGCACTGCGCATGACACTTTTTGCTTCAATTGCACTGTTGATGCTTTCTAACTAGACAACGTGTTTGTCCTACAAAATATTCCGCTCAAACTCCCGCAGAAACAGCTCGTGCTTTTCGGCCTCGAGGATCGAAAGAATTTACGAACCCTTACGAGCTTTCTGTACAAACTCCAACAGAAAGAGATCACGCTTATCGGCCCAGGGGATCGAAAGAATTTACGAACTCTTACGAGCTTTCTGTTCAAACACCAACAGAAAGAGATCACGCTTACCGGCCCAGAGGATCGAAAGAATTTACGAACCAAACACCAACAGAAAGAGATCACGCTTATCGGCCCAGAGGATCGAAAGAATTTACGAACCCTTACGAGTTTTAATTCTATTCAAACTCCAACAGAAAGAGATCATGCTTATCGATCGAGAGAATACAAAGGATATATTTATGTTTTGGGATACTGCATGGGAACAGCAGGCAACCAGTCTCTTCAGTTTGCTGACCCTCCATTGTTGGGCTGGACATCTCAATGCTAATAATATGTCAGTTATGGCACCATTTTATCATGATGGATGGCCACACACATTCTCTCAACTACAAGACATGTCAGCCCCACAGTTTAGTGACCTATTTAATTTAGAAACATGGCATAATGTGACTAAGAGGGAATATCAAACTGAGCTCATACCCTGGTCACATGGACTTCGTGAACAAAGCGGCACAAACGAAGTTAATCACTGTTCAAATAATATACTGGTGGGAGAAATCGAAATGTAACACTAAAGAAAAATTCAGAGCGTTACAAATCCATGACAGATATTCCGTTTTTCAGTGCGTAAGAAGCAATGTGTAGAGACTTCTAGCAATCTTTTATAACTCTAAGTTTTATTTTTAAATGCATTACCCTCATTTTGACTCCAGAAAATACCACTAGCTTAAGTGGCTAGCAGTCATCAAACCATGGAGCAGTACGTACAGAACAATTATGATTAGACGATGAAAATACAATACAGTTACGAGATAGCTATACATACATGTATAGCCCACCAAAAGCCTGAATAATTTATTGTAGGCTAATGCCATACTACAGTAATAATAAAACTGTGAAAGAAATGATAGAATGAAGTGCTTAGCTACCATGAAGTGGAAGCACCATTAGTGGAGTACCATCAGATGAATCAAAACACATTCCAAACAATCCCAGAATACATGGTTTGATGGTGAAAATGTCATGAAAGCACTCATTTATTCATGCCATTGTCTAAAATACTCTGAACAAGTACAATCATTTGTATGACTCTCAAATGTCAGCCCATTATCGGTAAATCCCCATAGCTAAAGTCTCACCTACCCTTGCAACAAGCCCGTATGAAGTTTGAAGGTGTTAAATGATTGCTGACTGCTTTGGAAATTTAACCCAGTTATTTCCATCAAATACTATAATTCAGTGTGCATGTGATTCTTTTCTGTTACATTCAGAAGCAGGAATCACAATTACATGCCTTTGTTATTTAGCACAATTACAAGAAGCGTCACAATATTGGAGTTAACAAAGTAAAAGCCTACGTTATTAAACACCATATATGGTCACTACCCATAGAGAGCAATCCTCCCACACCCATGCACACATCCTAAAGGTGATAATTTCACCAATGCACACATCTTAAAGGTGACACTCTCACCCATGCACATCTTAAAAGTGATACTTTCACCCACCCACACATCTTAAAGGTGACACTCTCTCACCCACGCACACATACTGGTTATCTCACCAGCATTCAGTATAAAAACAAAATAGTAAAGCAATACAAATGATGTATAACAACACAATACATCAATTTCAGGCACAGATCAGTCGTAAGAGAACTGTGGTTTCATCTCCACAAAACCAAAGTCGAATACAGTGGGCTGCGATATAAACATTTACATCATTAACACACATACTGAAATAGCACTGCACAGAACCTGGTCAAAGTGAAGGATATCATTAAACTGCGGAACAGCATTCCAATCAAATGGAGCCAGGCCCTAGAGAAACACACCATTAGAGGCTTAAATTATTCACAAAATAAAACATTGTTTTCACAAATACATGTACAAGAAAAGTTGCAATTCACAAAGCTACTTTGTGGCAATAATTGGGACAGTTTCCGCGAAAATTGCCTCACGGTTAAAATGTTATAAAAATGCATCGCGTTTGAATCGCTATAACTTCCCAACAGATAACGCTATCGACTTCCTATTTTCAAGACTTCATACTACACCATTTCACTATGAAGTGTTGAAAATAGGAAGTCGATAGCGTTATTCGTTGGGAAGTTATAGCGATTCAAACGCGATGCATTTTTATAACATTTTAACCGTGGGGCAATTTTCGCGGAAACTGTCCCAATTATTACAAGATGAGAGGAATGGGCCATACCTGATGGGTGGGGCCATTCTCTGCATAAGTAGTCAATGACAAGCCACTATTGTAGTCAGTCATCTGGAAGCACAGGACCAGCACCATGTCACCTCACACACTCACAGCTTCACACAGTCACCTTGGTATCAATGCAGCCACCAGCATATGGCTGATGCTGGAGATCTCCACGAGAACATATAGCATTCATTGGGTCTTTCTGCGAGTAAGGATCTTGTTTATAATCTGAAATGGACAAGTACAATATGACCTGACAACACCAATTATTTATGTTCCAATTTATTTACTGTTGGAACGCATCAAGTATCCAAAAGATTCCAGGTCTGTCACCTACAAAAAATATATGTAATGGTAAGGAAAACATAATACTTCTCATATATGGCACGCACGTTGGACTCATCTCTACGGAAGATCTTTGCTCTTGGGGCCAGCTGGTAGGAATACTCCGGTCCATACTTCTTGACCAGTTCTGGGTACCCACTGACATTGTACACGTACTCGTAGAATGGAGTGTTGTAAGAGGCCCAGTAGCCAGTACGGAGAATTGGGGTCTGGTCGCCACTGGCAACATAACTGGAAAATGGGAGGCAATAGCAAATGAAACAACTTGCACTAACATGAATGCACTTTTATTACACATACACACACATACACACACACATACACACACATACACACACACACATACACACACATACACACACACATACACACACACACACACACACACACACACACACACACATACACAACAAATCCATACACATGCATACGTGTGCGCATACAAACAATGTGACAAACAGGAATACACACAAACACACATACAAATTCACACACGCATATCATTCACGCACTCACCCTGGTATTTGTTCTACTATCCAGAGAGCATCATCTGCAATATCGGACTTCAATGTGATCTTCTTGAGGTCAAGAACCATATACTGATTATTGTAGGTCCCTGCAGAGTGGATGACCACACCCCCTTCTCATAGCCCCTCCCCTTCCTCGTCCCCTCTCCTTTACCAGAGTTGTACTCGCTGAAATAACCAGCCCACTGCTCCCCTCCAGTGGCCAGCCAGTTGGCCAACCTCATACGATGCCATGACAATAGAGCCTTCGGAGTGACAGCTTCAAAGAGCGTATTATTTAGAATATCATTGGTTGTCTCAATCACTATAAGTCCACTGAAGGAAGCAAATTTACAACTGCAGTAATCTCCATTTCCATCGATTAACTTCGCCAGTGCAAACTTCCACCGCACCATCTAGCACATTACCTCTTATCTCTTTCTCTCCCCTTTCCCCTACAGATAACACTCACCTGTCCATAACGTAGTAATCGTCAGTGGAAGAGAGCAGCCCAGGGTAGCCAGAGAAGGAGGTCACCTTGGATGCTGTGGTTAAACACAAGCTGACTTTTGAAATGACAAACATGTCCATGCACACCCCACATGGAAATAATAGCAGTAAATCACCACTGAAAACTAGGTAGTTCAGATCTTATATTAACTGTGATAAACCCCACACATGGGACGTCATTTGCCATGTAGATACAGATTCCATTAATGGAAGGGGAGAGGGGATGGTGGAGGGAGGGAAGGTTTAGGGTCCAAACTCACCCGTTAGGCCAGAAATAGGGGGGAGGGGGGGGGGGGGGGTAGAAAGAAATTGAATCATTGAATCATTAATACAAATGCTAATTTGATGCAGGTGTGCATATGTATAAATTAATGCATGTGGTTATGTCACTAGTGTTCGATACATCTGGTTATGTAGACACACGAAATCAAACTCACACAGCTGGGAATGGAATCACACAACAGATCAAAAATGAAATTACATCTGCAATAAAAAGCTTAACTGACATGCAGGACTTTTTATATAGAACTTGTTCAGTAAGATAAGGCCAGGAGACTGGCTATAAAGACGGGCCTGTCCCAATGCAGGGTGGTGTTTCCATTGATCAAAGACTTGGTCCACTCAAAGATACCTATTTACATGGCATATGGTACTTTAAGAGTGTAAGTGCGTTGAGGCCCAATCGAGGTACACATTATGTGAATCTGTTCTACCAATTAGCTACAGTGTTAGTTGGAATGGTCATCAGATTGAATCTTTTACGTATCCAAGACAGTACAAATATCTCCGTGTAATAACATGCACATGCACAATGTACGCATGTATGTAAAACGAGTATTCTGCTACATAGTGTGGCATTATACACTGGCATCATTATTTGCAGATTGCATCCTTCCCAAACCCCACCTATTTTTTGGCATACAATGTTACCTGAAATCATCTAAATGCTCTCAACCTTGATCACATGCACACAAACACCTTATCACATCACAGTCGCATGCAGACACACATGTAAAACAGCACATCTGCACACCTACAAACACACACGAACACTCTCTACATGTGTACACACGCTTCGACACTCCCATCCCACGACACACGCACACTCCCATCCCACGACACACACTCCCATCCCATGACACACACTCCCATCCCACGACACACACTCCCATCCCACGACACACACTCCCATCCCACGACACACACTCCCATCCCACGACACACACTCCCATCCCACGACACACACTCCCATCCCACGACACACACACACTCCCATCCCACGACACACACGCACGCTCCCATCCCACGACACACACACACTCCCATCCCACGACACACATGTATACTCACATCCCATGCTCACTCACATCCCATGACACACATGCACACTAACATTCCACGACACACACGCACACTCCCATTCCATGACACACATGCACACCTGCACGCTGGTCTCTGAGGTTGAAGGAATAGTGTTTGAACGTCCTCATCATGGTAGCATACTCCGCCCACCTATGGAGGGGTAGGGAAAATGAGTCCAGTACAGGTTTATATACGCAACAATGCAAGTGTGTGCACAAATGGATAACTGATGTTCATCGTGAGCTGAAAGTTGACATTGCAAGCGTCTGAGTTAGTCTCGTACCCAGACCCACCATAACGTAAGTGTTTGTCGCTTACACTACTACCTGTCGTGTGTTTACTGTAAGCGATAAACACTTACGTCATGGTGGGTCTGGGTACGAGACTACAGCTGAGTGGGTGTGACAATAATTTTAGCAAGGGCTACAAAGCTTTATTGCATGACTAGAGGATGATGCAAGTGCGTAGCAAATACATGTATAGCCTTAGCGAGCCATGCTGAATTCGGCCATCAGCGACGTGGGAGGCGCAAGATTACTGCAATTAACCATTCGACTCAATCCATTAATTTGGTACGATCGTCTTGCCAAGCGAGACGTCTTCTTCTTCTTCTTTGAATTTTCGCTGCATGGGTGTTGCGAACGGCTAGCTTCGTTTTAGGCAGAGTATGGGTGGAGAATGGGCGGAACCGAGGGCGGAACAAAGAAAGTGGATTGGGAGCATGCAACTGATAATTGTGCGAATCGAGCTGGAAATGTGCATTAACTTTGCACAGGTATATCTCCGTAACGGATAAAGTAAAAAGAACAACTCAATAGTGACAGGACCTCTCTACGTACACACCGAATGTAAAACGATTTGGACGCTCCTTCCTGAAGATGTGGCGTTTTTGAACCACATGGGCTATCGGATCTCGTAACGTCGGCACAGAGTTTGTGCAAGGCGCCAAAATATAACTTTACATACTGAAATGGTGTAGCATGACGTGTTGAAAAGAGGAAGGCGATAGCTTGTACCGTTCGGGAGTTACAGCGATTTAAACATAATGCATGCGTGTGCAGATGTGAGACTGATATGTACATCACGTGCATGGGCTGGTGTATTAGGCTAATAATAGCATATCAGATAAAGTGAGATCCTGTTTCACTGTTGTCGGAAGCGTCGCGTGGACCAATAAAAGCAACTGATAGGTTCAGAGGATCCGATCACCGAGTAAGTTACCCATATATGATTTGTCGGCAAGCGTGGATCAAGGTGTAGGGAATTCCATCATCTTTGTTTTGCGATCGATTCCCACATTGCTCCACAACCAGGCTGTACCAAGGTATCTTGGTACAGAATTGTGTGTCGGAATCAACCCATTTCAGGCGCGTAGGAAGCATTAGAGATCTGGAGTCATGAGTGGGTGGGGAACCCGTGCCATTACAGCTAGGAGCTCTGTAAGGTACCCACAGCGGGGCGTTAACGCATTTCCCCCCAATCTGAGAAGCATTTTTGGGCTCAGGACGACAGGAAATGAGCTATGCGGCACTGAAATCTGTCCCCTGCACTAATGAATCAAAGCTCAAACAACATAATGTTATTAACAGCACATAATATGTTGGTACATAGTAGATTAAACGGAGAACAATATAATTCCTTTCGTATCAGCCTCACCTCTGACCACTAATTTTTAATGATATTGATGTCATACTACAGTACTAACAATTGGATTTAATTGTAACAAAATAATCGAACAATGCCAAACAGAGAAAGGCAATGTTCACTGCCACACACACACACACACACACACACACACACACACACACACACACACACACACACACACACACACACACACACACACACACACACACACACACACACACACACACACACACACACACACACACACACACACACACACACACACAGACACACACACACACACACACACACACATATGGACGTGGAGAACAAGAAGATTATTGAGTCTTGTATCAGACATGGTGGTCCTGAGGTAAGTCTTCACACTCCTCAGAGCAGAAGCGGTCATCAAGTTCTTGCAGTTAGATGTTTTCTCCTTTGCGTGGGCACTGGACAGCTGTTTGTCTAAGTCACCAGTAATTTTAGGAAGGTTACCACAGCTTGTACAGCAGCTATGGGACAACCACTGTCTTCATGGCGGCAAAAACTTCCTCTTACCCATGGCATCCTAGTATCCATGACTAATGAAGCTCGCATCATAAGTTTTAGCAGCCTTCAACTTTTTTGAGCGGGCCGCTTTTACACAGATGGAGCAGAACGCTATATCATGAGCCTCATTGTAGTAGATCCAGGACCACTTTTGAAACCATTGTGGCTGAAACGTGACTTGTTTTTTTGAATTAGAAATGAAAATACAGTAGCAGCTCACAATTACAGCCATTCATAGCTGAATCATTGTTGTGAGCAGCCTGTACAAGAAGAACAAAGAATTAATATGTTATGTTTGCGAGTAACCTGTAAATATGATTATTAAAAATAATTATTTATACCGGGTTATACACTCTATATGTTTTTCCTCTCATTTTTCCCGTAACTGGCTTGCCTGCTTTGGACACTTCTTTCCAATTCATTATTAGATATCTAAGAAAATCTTCCTCTTGCCACTACAATACAATAACATAGGGAATCAGTGAAATGATAATAAAATTAAAATGTCCAGCTGTGAAAACTCTTCAGAAACGTTGATACTGAAAATTTAGACTACCCAACCCAATAGAGCTGTTGTAAACTGGTTTGCGTATGGTTTTGCCATGTGCAGCAGTACACGTATGTGTGATGTGAGCCGAATTTCTTGGGAGGCAGCTGTGAAAGGTATTGATGCCACTAAAGCACCTGTAATATCATTCATTAATGGCAAACCTGTGTTCTGGTTGTAAGAATCTGACAACTGTAGCAGTATTTTTCTGGTGTTAAGGTGATTGTAGTGTCTGGTTCTATACATGTACCTGTTGCACTGCCGAACAATAACGGCTGCTGATGTTTTATCCACTAAAATAACTTGCTGTGGAGGAGGCATAGTAGGGGGAGTCAATGTTGTTTTAAATGTGGCCAGGCTACATCCATCTTGCGTCTTGATAACCATCGTCTCGTGTCGAATGCACAGATTAGAGCAACAATCTTATGTTACTTGCTTGAGACTGCAAAAAGTTGTTTCAATTCTCACCTTGACCCATGTAGTATAAGTTACTGCAAAGAATGTCGCCGCTCTTTCATAACGCTTGCTTGTCCTATTTTGAAAAGGAAGGATACACAGCATGTAAAAGATAGTAGCGTACCTCTTTAAAAGAAAACCGCTCATCTGTGTTCCACTTGTCACTCGCCATATATGTGTGTTGCCATGTGGTTGAGCGCAAAATTGAATGGACTGAGTGGGGTAAGCCTTGCCAGCGAGGAAGTATGGGGGAGTGCTGTGCTTGTAAGCTCTTCATCGTGGTCTTAGGTGGAGCCCCAGAATCTAATGCGTGTTTGATGTCCCAATTGCCTGAAATCACTTAGATTATGCATACTTTAGTTTTACATGATAATAGGAGCTGCGTTTTTCATAGAAACGAATCGTTTTTTAGGGGTGTTGTCAGACATGCCTTTCTTTTGGAACAAAAATTGGTGCGGCCGGAGGAACCGTTTGCCTGCACCTTGTGCGTCAGGCCTGAATGATGGGTATAGAAAATTAACGAAGAACATATCCGTGATTGATTGAGATTTTAGACATGTTATATAAATATATGTGCGCTTTTCTGGTTGCAAAGATTCAGTTACGACGTCAAAATTTACTTCAGGTGGAAAACAATAGCGTTCCATTGCCAACTGGAGCCTAGGCCCTGAGATTTTGCCTGTAGGCACTAATCAACTTCCACGCTCTTACGCTAGATGGGATTGTTTAATATTTATGAAGGGCCAAACCGACCCAAAGCACTACGTCATACGAGAGCGGTTGAAATACTGGTCTTCCATAAGCTTCATTCCGGTTGCGTCAATTCAGGAGTTGGCTGCCCGTATTCATCATGATGCTGTCATGCGCAATTTTACTGCCATTCGTGACCCACTAGATGTGGCAATGTGTACCTATTTCATGTGCTCTGCCAGCAATGAAGCGGTCCTGAAGGCACCCTTCAAGTTCAAGGAAGAAAAGCTCACATTTGCCAAGGCAATAGATCTGAATGAAGACAGAGGTGGCAGCGAAAGTGGCAATGAAAGGAGTGTCTGGGATGATAAAAAGCCCACTCCACAAGTTTTGACTCAAAGAGATGATCTCTTACCGATTCAGGTGAGCAATTAGCAGCAGGTCCGAGGCAGAGAAACCCATAGGGACTGATGTGGGAAAGACTGACCATAGATCACCTCATTCCCCTTTCAAGGACGCCTTCTTTTGATACTGCCAGAAGCATGGGCGTCTGGACGTAGTCTGTCTGAAGAAGTAGGGGAGTACTCAGCCAATGAAAGTCATCTCCAAGTACAGATCCGGGCAGTCAAGGCCACTGAGACAATTCTCCAGCTTCAGCTGTCAGTTCTCATTCAGGGGAATAAGCATTTCATCTTTAGGTCGACTTGAGTGCTGGCAACAACTTTTGCTCTGAAGAGTTCTGGTGTGATTTGGGGAAGCCTACCCTGTCGCCGGCCATAGGATGGTATGTGGTAGCAAATAGGCAGCCATTACCCACCTTAGGCCTTCTCGACAGTAGTTGCACTGCAGGGGTAGGAGTGTGCACATGGTAAATCAGTGGAATTCTCCGTCATCATGGTACCAAGATTAATTTTCTGGGATGTGATGCAATAGTGAGACTGCGGTCACCATTTTTGCATTGATGGGTCTACTATCAGTGGACAGGTAATTTGGTATTTTTCCGTCCAACCGAGCTTCAAAGATGTGAAACCAGATCTGGCCCTTCAGAAGGTATGCAACCTGTCAAGCCAGAATTTGGTTGCCCCAACTGGAAGTCAAGTTCATGCTAAATGCAAAGTCATCTTCTGCAAACCATGAGTGGTTCCTTTGCCAGCCAGGATGAGCTCAGTCAAGCCTATGATGCTGGAATTGCCAGAGGGTTGTGCTGACCACTCAGTTCAATGACTATGGAACCCTTGTGGTTATCGTTCAGAAGGCAAGTCTCCTCGGACAATCAGCTAAACTGCATATATGCAGTGACTAATCAGTTACTGTGAATCAGCAGCTGGAACCCCATCGTCATCCCATGCTGCTTCAGAAGGATCTGATGTGGAAGATACCTATGATGAAATCATGCTAACTCCAGAGAGCCAAAGGTGACCGGTCATCAGCACTCATTGAGGGACTGGATGTCAACTTTGATGGGGAAGCAGGTGATGCAGATATGGACACAATGTGCACCATCATAGTCAGCCTTTAGCTGAACCCGACCGAACCTGGTATTTCGGCTAAGGAGTCAGCCAAGAACCCAATCATTGACAATGTGATACATGTGCTATATGTGAGAAGGATGGCCAACAAAGGGTACAACTAATGAAGACATAGCAGCAGAGGGATCAATAGAGGCTTTTCGGAATTGGCCATATTTCTCTTGACAGCCATTGCCTCCTGTACAAGTCCAGAGTCGTCATTCACCTATGCCTGCGGCCACAGGTGTTGCAGCTTCTATATCTGGTGCACTTTAGAATTAGTGTTCCGGTTCGATCCATTCGAACCGAACATCGAACCGAACCGACTTAATTCGAACCGAACTTCGAACGGTTCGTACTTAAAAATTATCAATGATAATTACTGGTTAAGTTAAATTTGTATGACCGTACGAAACAGTTACATGTAATTCGGCACTGATTCGCGCGTGATTGCACGAATCAGTGCCGAATTAACTGTTTCTTTAAAAAAGAAAGTTAAGAAACAAAAGTAGATAGACCACTTTGAACTTTTGGGAATTACGCTGCAATTTATTTATCATGCATTATACATTGACGAAGCATACGTCATACATGCATTCATGCAAATAAGTGTAATGTCCCGACTCCCGGGCAAGCGCTACACTGCGCCACAGCATTTAGTATGCAGGGTTGTGCAGAGTCTGCATACCAACCATATGCAGATGAGTATCATTGAAGTGTTCATATGCAGACGTCTGCATATGAACACTTCAATGATACTCATCTGCATATGGTTAGTATGCAGACTCTGCACAACCCTGCATACTAAATGCTGTGGCGCAGTGAGCTAGCTACTGTAAGTATACAGTACTCTATCGTACGGTTCTTATGTATACCTGACTACATGTACTTGTACATTAAATAAACTAAAACCACAAACCAATCATCATTATGAATTCGCGGCGCTGGTATACAAGGCAATGAATTTTTAATGAGATGTTCGAAAGGTTCGAAAGATATTCGAACCGAACATCGAACCGAGTCGAACCTCGAACCGTTCGATACCGGTTCGGTCCGAACCGGAACACTATTTAGAATGCATTGGATGCAGCAGCTGGCACACACTGAAGTCTAGGCCGGGGATAGATGCAGACATAGTGAACCTCTACCATGTGCCTGTGTAAAGCATCAGAGCAAGCCAACCAAGCATGCCAACATACATGGATGCTGCCAGCAAAGCCATAGAGTCGAGCCCATGTTGATCATGCCATATATTTCCTTGGAAGCAACTGGTTGGTTCTTATTGACTCTTATTCAAAGTACAGTTGCTTTCATCCCACAATCTCCACGTTCACCAGGTCCACTACATAGCTGTTGGAGCAAGTCTTAGCTCACTTCAAATGGCTATCTGCACATCTTTGTATTGGACACTGCCATATCATTATCCTGTAAAGAATTTCAGATCTGGTGTCATGAAGGAGGCATTAACCACCTCATAGGTTCACCATACCATCCTGCCAGTGATGGTGCTGCCAAGCATCTGGTCCAGACATTCAAGCGGCACACTCGAATTCCTCGCTTCCTTCTCATGCAGCCCTTCAAGAATTCCTGATGCTGTATCACTGGACGTCGAGGACAGAGGGCTACCCCTCAAGTGAATTTCTGAATGGTCGCCAGATTAGGACCAAAATTGTAGGTCTCTTTCCTTCCTTTGCACAGTAGACCAGGGAAGCCACAAAGTCTCAAATTCACCATACAGGGTGGCTTTCATATAATCTTTGGGACAAACATTTTGCCTCTTAGTGATCTACAAAGGACTTCAAGGCTGGTAGGGAGATGTCAGAGCTTATCAGTTCCAGAACATTTCTTCCTCTAGTGCACCTGCGTCATTTTTTTCACCATGTGATTGTTATCCTTCTCTGTTTTGTGCCTCATTAGCTAGAGAACGAGTGTGTAGTTGGGGCAATATATTGCCATTCATTATTTTCTAAGAAACAGGGTTGTTATGAATTTGCCAAACTACATGTACATGTCTATGTGCACCATATAAACCACAATGAAAAATGTACTGATGACATCTAGCATGTACATGTACTTGTAAAGATAAAAACAGCTGATGCAAGGGTTTCATCAGCGTTTGTATGGTTTACATAGGATGGTCACTGAAAGGCTTGGCTTTTATCTTGGCTTCAAAACTAGGATAATGTTAATTAAACTGATTTACTCTTGAAGCCAAGTACCAAGTATGCAGTGCTATATGTCTTTTCCATTCTATTTCAGGTCTGCCATAAGGTGTTATATGCTCTGGCATTGCTACTTTCTACGATCTACTAACTCTCTGGCTAATGGAAGAGGTACATGTACTCATGATATGCATCATATACTGAGCATTTGTCTTAGAACTGCATTGTACCTGATGCTGACAATTTATTATTGTAATTGTGAAGTTTGGCCAACTAATATACCGGTTGTTTGCAAATGAAGGCAAAATTTTTAGATAGAAATGTCTTTTGACCTGATGGAGTAAAAAATGGGAGACTTTCAAATTAATATACTGCCGCTAGGCAAATACTTGTCAACTGGTTTGGTTAATGTTTATTTATCACTATTATTTAACCATTGATTTCGCTACCAATTGTCCGGGTCGAAGCCAGATCCATATTAAGATTTCACTGTTGACTGCAGATAACGTGTGACAACATTTTTTCACCACAGAAAAACCTGCAAATACACCAAAAAAGCTTCAATTCTATTTGCCTTGAGCATGTGCGTTGCATTGCAAATAGGGCGTGAGTTCGGTAATAAATCGCTATGAGAGATAGTCCAATGATCTCACGTGATGAACTGTTACCAACAAAATTGATCAACTCTCATGATAGATCAGCAGTGTGTGACAGTAAGGCCCCAGGCCAAATTCGCTTGCCCAGGCCAAGACAAACCACCTTGTTGTCTGCTGCTTAATAATTGCATAATTGTGGGCTAGTTCAATCACATGTGGGGCAATAAGCTTGGTCTGGGGCCCTACAGTCACGCTCCGCTGTTCTATCATGAGAGTTGTTGGTAACAGTTCATCACGTGAGATGATTGGATTATCTCACATAGCGATTTATTACTGAACTCACGCTCTGTTCGTGATGCAATGCGCTTGTGCAAGGGTAGCGACTGAATTACATTGAAGCTTTTATGGCATATTTCGTTGGTTAAAAAAGTTATCACACATTATCTATGGTCAACTGTGAAATCTTAATATGGATCTAGATTCAACTGGATAATTGGTAGCAAAATCAATGGTTAAATAATGTTAATAAATAAACATTAACCAAATCATTTGAAAAAATTTGCTTAGATGCAGCATCAATTGTTTTATTTGATCAAGTCAAAAGTTATTTCCATTAAAAAAATTTGCCTTCATTTGCAAACACCTGGTGTATGTGCTCAGATAGTCATGAGCACTGACATTTCTATTTTGTGAGGGTTACTGTATAATCATTTTTTTTTTTTCATTCTGCAAATTTGGTCACAAATTTAATTGATTTTAGATAACCTTGATGTAGTACTCATTGTTTATCATGATGTACACTATTTGCTTAGTAATAACTAAATCAGTTAACTAAATGAGTTTCGTACATGTACGATATATTAAATGCGACAATCAGCTGTGCACTAAACCGCTTAGCAATTTGCATCCCTGCTTGATAGAACTCACTTTCTCTCGATCACCTCACCCCATGTCTTGGCTTGGCTGTTTATCACTTCCTCCTCCAAGCTAACTCTTTTGATCCACCTGAGGTACCAGTTACCTTTATATGGTGGTGAGGGCTTGCTATGAGTCAATGTGAGCAATGTCATCACTGCCCACCTTATCTTTAGACCACTTTGGCCACCATGCTCTTTCATGCAAATAGAGCAGTTATGTCGTGTCCATCACAACAGAATGCAGGATATTTATCTTGCATTCTGTCAACACACTTGTGGAGCAGAGGTGAAAGTTGGTTGCGACTGAGGAGAGGCAAACACTATAAAACCGATACCCTTGTCTTGGAACAGTATGTTTGGCAAACAAGTAGATTTTTATTACTGTGGCACATCTCTTTACCTTCTCCTTTCTTTCATCACATATAACTCCAGTTAGCAATGTCGTAATAAGGTAAAGAAAATGCAAGGACATAAGTTGGAACTAATATAATACCGAAATGGAATGAGTGGGCACAACTTTTAGATACATTTAAAAACTCACTTGACAAATACCTGTGCTATGAATGAATGTGTAATTGAATGAAGAAAATAGTTTTGAATGTGGAAAAAAATCTACACCTTTGGAATTAAATCCCCATTCTTGGCGTAAAGCAACAAGAGGTGTCCACCTTCAGTGAGGCAGTGAAGGAAGAGGCTTCAATAAAATGTATGGATAAAACTTCTCTTCCTATGTGCAAGGATAATTCATTTCACAACATGTTCTTATCTCATGCCTGGGCTGTGTGCCTTCTTGGTATAATGGCTCATATGGCTTCTGTAAGAATTAACCATACACTTTGCTATGATCATCATGTGCAGTTGTAATGATTTGGTTTTATAAAGATCATCTCATGCCTTCTCCTCGACACAAAGAATATTGCAGTGTGTCTCCCTCCATGTAGTTAAAAGAGGCTCAATAAATTTATTACTGGTTACAGATATGATGAATACAAAATCTTAGTGACAGAAAGGTCCTCTCCTTGACTTGTTCCTCTGTCCGCCCCTATCCAGCATTGATACCTCTGTCAGCTTGGGATGCACTGATGGCCCCATATGTCATGCCGTCTTGAAACAAACCCACAGTTTGTATTGACCAAAATGACTGTTGCAACAATACAAAAACTAGCAATACAAAGCAGGACAAAGTATGCAATTAAGAGATTCCAAATGCGCATGATGGTTGTGGCTTTTTATTTGTTACTTTTTAACCTTCAAAGCTACTGTCATGGAAATTTGATTTTCATGTTCAGCCAACAGTTATGTGTCAGAATTTGATATTAAGTTACACTTACTAAATGTAAATGATGATCGACAATAAAAAAAAAAAGAGAGTTTAAAGTGCTATTTCCAAGCACCACTCCTGCATGGATTCTAGTTAAGGGCTCAAATTTGGATTTATATACACATGAGGGTACCTATTATAGTTAAATGTTTTTTGGCTTGCGTCACATTGGCTATGAAGATCAGTCCTGATTCAGAGTCTTTTGGGGTTCACAGTAATCCAGCATAATGTGAGGCTGCAATGCTACTGCCATTAATTAAATGTTACTAACTTATGTGCAAATGGCTTTTTCACTTTTGATGAGTGTAATGAGATCCATTGAATAATTATATAATAATAATAATATGGGACAGTTCACGAGAAAATTGCACCACTCATATATTATAAAAATGTTATAAAAATGCATCACGTTTGCATCGCTATAACTTCCCAACGATTAACGCTATCGACATCCTATTTTCACCACTTCATACTACACCATTTCTCTACAGTAAAATGCATTTTGGAGTCTTGGACTATATCTGTGCCGACGTTCCTACGTGCGATACCCCCTGGGGTTCAAAACTACCATATCTTCGTGTAGGAGTAATCAAATCGCTTCAAATTCGGTTTGTAGGTGGAGAGGTCCTATATCTATCTATTTGTTCTGTTCGTTAATTTTTATGCAATCCGTTACGGAGATACAGTTGAACAAACTACGTGCACATTTTCGCGCTCGTTTCGCGCCAATGATTTGGGCAAATTGCGCTCCGCTCAATGTATGGGGAGGCGGGGATTATTACATTGGCGCGAATCAAGCGGGAAAACGTGCACGTAGTTTATTCAACTGTATCTCCATAACAGATGGCATAAAAATAAACGTACAGAACAAATCGATAGGTATAGGACCTCTCTACCTACATACCGAATTTGAAGCGATTTGACCGCTCCTACACGAAGATATGGTAGTTTTGAACCCCAGGATCGCACGTAGGAACGTCGGCACGGATATAGTCCAAGACTCCAAAATGCATTTTACTGTAGAGAAATGGTGTAGTATGAAGTGGTGAAAATAGGATGTCGATAGCGTTAATCGTTGGGAAGTTATAGCGATGCAAACGTGATGCATTTTTATAACATTTTTATAATATATGAGTGGTGCAATTTTCTCGTGAACTGTCCCATATATATAGTATAATCTGACAGTAACCTGTGAATTAATTTGCCCCAATTACTGCCAACCGCGAAACCTCCTGTGCAACATCAAATTGGAACTGATCTTCCAAGCCAATGTGACTTAGGCCAACAAACTTGCTCCCATAATAGGTACCCTCAAGATGCCATCACTACAACACAGGAATGGTTAAAAATGGTGCTTTGGACCTTTTTTGATTTCTTTATTTTTTATCATTCAGTTAAAAATGACCAATTCTGTCACAGAATGTTTGGCTGAACATGAAAATCAAATTACCATAACAGCTAAGCATCATCAGTTCTAATGTTGGAGTCAACAATCCACTCCACAAAACCACATTTGAACCTCTAAATTGCATATATTGCCCTACTGCTACAAACTGGCACTGTACTCTGATGCGAACTGCGAGTTTGATTCTATGTCAACTGTTTGACTGCATTGTTTACAATGTCCAGGTACAACATGCTAATTTGTCTTTCTTCAAAGGGTTACTCAGTTATGCTGCAAGGTGCTATTCGTCTTACTGCAAAATGCTATATTGTCCTGCTACAAACCAGCACTTTGTTTTAATGCAAACCGTGGGTTTGTTCTTAATGAACTGTACTGTGCGACCTTTAGCTCACCACTGGGGTAGGTGGATGTATGTGTCCAACATAATGAAAACAACAAACTGAATGATGTTATGATTTGGTTATGCGTATAGTTATGTTTTCTAATGATGAAATGTGACTTGAAGCATAACGTTGCACATACAAATGCAGAGTTATTAGGTATGGTAAACATTGACATTGGCCCTTGTTTTTCTTTCCACCCAATTTTTCATCCTACATATTTAAAAACATTATTATTCACTTGTACTTCAAGAAGCAAGTGCGACTGCAGGTTTTGTGAGTTCTTCTACTGGAGTTAGGGTGTGTTCCATCTCCCTGGTTTTAAATATATGGCTGTTGGGACCTAAAATATGTGTGTAGCCTCTCCAACTTTCCTGGATGCCTAGCCATCAGCCATTTCACCAGCACTATCCAAATGAGTGGTAAACCAACACTAAGGCTATGTTTTGTGTGCGGGAGTGTGTAAGTGTGCGTGCTTGCCTGTTTTTGTTGCATTTATTGTAATATCTTGTAGTAAACAATGTTCAAGCTATAATTATTTATAAGTGATGGAACATCTTGTGTATCAGGATATCAGCGGTTGCAATAACAATGAGATTTATAAAGTGAAGAGAAAATAGCACATTATAATGCCTGCATGCTAATAGAGCATGTATAATCATTTTGAATGTATAGTTAGTTAAAAATAGACAGAAATTTCAAATCTTGTGTATTGCAAGCACCATGTGCATGGTTGCTAAGCTATATGAAATTGAACATCACATCAGACTAAAGGTATTTTAATGCACATTGGAATTTCAAACTGGGTGTTACAGTGGTTCTAAATGTCATAATTTAATAATGCCATATGATGTCGATACAGATACAGATATTAGTAAATAATGGTAATTCTGTTGTACCACATAGGTTTGTATTCTAGTCATTTCCACTTACATTGACCAAATGTGTTTAAGAATTTCAAGTGAACTCGTTCTTGGGTGATTGTAAGCTTTTGTGACAGCCCACAAAGTACAACCATACCTTATCAGCAACATTATGTGCTTAACAACATACTCCTTGCAATTGGGTCTTGTCTGTTTATGTTCCGATTCAGTACAAAGTACAGATATGCATGAAGATATATGCTTGCATGCTCTCCCAAGGTATCTGCATCACAGGACTGCAAATGTTATTACTGTTTAAGTTTTGTGCTACAAACTAAATGTGACATTATGTTGTGCAAGAACCGTATAAAATATATTTCATACAAGCATGATACCCAGCCAACAATTACTTATTTGTAAATATTTCTCTTTTCCTCTACAGATAAATAACTGTAGTAATCTGTCCTATGTTGAAACATCAATCATCATTGTATGCTGCGGAACGTCGTTTGTGTCATTCCTTTTACTGACCTCAGCTGTTGCCCTGGGAATATACTTTTATCGCAAAAATAATGGATTTGTGGAATACATCGAAATTCATATCTTATTCTTATCTATTTTTTTGATGGCAATGAGTTTTATTGAATCATTCCATTGGTTTGCAATCTTTGCCGGGAAAATCAGAGCATTTAACATCGGATGCATTGCAATTGCCTTTCTGCGACAATATTGCAGCATTGCACTGCTTGTCAATGTGATTTGCATTGCCATTCACCTTCTTCTTCAGATATGTCCACCAAAATGTCTGCAAGTGATTGAAAAAGAAAAGAGAAAGAAGTACAAGTATGTGATACGGACTTATCTAGTGCTGGAAACGATGGTCCCACTTCTATTCACTCCATGGCCATTTATATATAATTTATATGGGGTTGATGAGACGGTTTGCTGGATATCAGATTGCAATTTTCAGCATCGTGCTGATGCACATGTGATGAGGATAGTGTTACTATTCATGTGGCTAGGACTGGTCGCAATTGTTATTCTTTTTAGTCTTCTTGCCACTTGCATTATCTTGTGCTTACGTGCATCAGTGAAGTTCAATGCCAGTGTATGTTCCCTGCTCATCCTCACGAGTCTGTTTTTTGCAGTATCGCTTTCAATGTGTTTAGGATATAGCTTTCATAGCGATGTGCTCATAAGTCAGCTGCTCAGCGACTTACCTATCTCAATGTTGTTGCTGCTTTGTGGTTTAGTTCTTACTGGCCGAGTAATTTGCAGAATAACCTGCAAAACTAGCAGACGACTACAAAACCATATCCATATCCAGGATGAGAAAGCACCTCTTGTGTACATATTACCTGCATGAGACAGGACGTTTTGTTGTATTTATTGTCTGTTACATTCAATCACATACATTTTGTGCTGTACATGTGCTAAGAAATGTGTGGCTAGCTGGATGTATTATAGTTTTACAAGCGATTTGATGTTTTACTTTGTCATTGGCCAACAGCACTTAGAATTTGAGCAAGATATTAAGGTTGTACATGTGTAGACAATTATCATTAATCATGTGTTGCTATATTGGTCAACGAACTACACATTGCCAGGTTACAGATCTGACAACAATTTGTCATAATCAGATGCCATTCTGCATGTAACAAATAATGAAGATTGTAATAAATAATATTTTCACACCGAACATACACACACCTATATGCAAAGCAGAACATATTCATATTCCAACAAGCATTTGCACACAGCACTTCTTCCAATCCATTATTATACTGGTATACATTTGGGATAACTTTAACTTAAAAAAAAACTACTGCGGCAGAATTTAGTATGTATAGAACGTTGAATTTGCTAATTCATGACAGAAACCGGCTAGGGATATTCTTACGATAACAAGAAGGCAAAACAAACGACGTGCACGGGCACCGGATATAACAAGGCTGTATTAGGTAGAGTCTTGCCGGTCATGCCATTAGTGGGCATCTCTCGTGATGTCGAGGATGCAATGAAGACAACTGGGAGGAGATGTGTTTAGGTGCCAAAGAATACTTCTTAAATTAAGCTGCAGGACAGGCATTTGCACTTCTCACTAACAGACAATCCATACCAATTGTACGGGAGTTGTCACACCTCAAAGTCTCCTGATAAAAGAGGAATCTTTTTTTTCTGAAATTGATTGTTATCAAACAACCACTGCTACATCAATTTCATTGTTGTTGATACCAATATTCTACTTGATGCCAAGTGAATAAAACACATAATTCTTTTGAACTAATTTCCATTGGAATAAAGAAGTTATATGATTTCCCTATATCTTTCTCATCAGCAATTAAAATTGTAAAAGTAGCAACTCTTTTCATCTGTAATTGAACATTATAACAAGATGTAGGTACATGAATTTGTATATTTTGTGAATCCTATGATTCTATTTAATGCTCCAGGAAATAAAACAATACATTTATACTTATGAAGATAACGAATGATATGGTTCATGATTAGAGGAGAATCGTTCTGTTGTATCTTATAATTGCTAGCAATATAAATTACTATGGGTGCAAATACCAAGGTTCAACTTATATATGAGGAAACCTTGAGGTGAGAATTGCTACGCTTAACATAGTTACCTCCTGATGGCTGCATAAAAAAATTAAATTCAGAAAGAAAAACTTTCGCCTCTTTTTTATCTAGAAACCATGAGGTGTGAACACTCCCAAACGTTACTAAGGGCAGTGCAAGTGTAATACATGTATTATTCACTGAACGTCAAATGCAATCAGGTACAATCTTGGCTTGCAAATTAATCTAACTGCGAATGATGGCTGCATAAGACTCAATTCAGCATCAAAAATATTAGCCTGCTAAGAAAACATTGAGCTGTTTTATTAAGATTAATTCGTTGTTGAAGAATGTTTATGGTGCATGCACGAGATTTTGATACTTGTGTGTAAGCACTCTAGAGAGTGTATGGACCACACTTGAGGGGTGTTGCTCTTACATCCCATGAGTGTTAGCTATTACACTCCACAGCATGTTATTCCTGAACAGGCATACTGACACCCCTATGGGTGTTATTAAACACCTCTTTTTTTTAACAATATTGAGGTCCACGGAGACAACCACTAGCTCTTGGAAGAGTAACTAGGAGGCAATTGCACACTTTTGGGATACAGCCTTGGCACAGAAAATAGTATTCTCAATAGGAGCTCTGAGAATCTGGAAGTGGACATCAGATGTCCTCATCTCAAATCGAAACATGCTGAGGTCACTAAAGCTGTTTATATTTTGCACTTTGCTACATTAAGAGACCCAAAAGAGGACCATCCACTTTTATAATGGAAAGTGCACGTGAAACTGCTTGCACTGGACCAGCTACCACACCATAGTCCTGTTACTATGCATGCTTGAAAAAGCAAATCTGAACCACCTTTGTCCGTAGCAAATGTAATGATTATTATTTTTCTAAGTTAGTTATAGACAGCATGGTTTAACTGTGGTCAGGGTAAATGCCAGAGCCATTCTAACGAGATCTGTTCCCCAGCTTGCGTGCTAGAGGACACCAGTTAATATAGCTAATTCTGTGTGTGAAAAAGTGTGCATGTTTGATATGTAGTATTATGTATGTGTGCAATACGTGCTTAGTCATTTCTACAAAAATAGATATATCATATCACTTTTTATAATAAGCATGCTTCTTGTATACAAAATTCAAATCATTCTACAATATACACTAAAATACACGTTATTAGTTACAACATGCAAGTTACCCTGCTTTGAAGCCTCATGAGGAGAGCCCTAGCATTGGCATGAACCAGGTACAAGTTGAGGTGGCCATGCAATATAGTTATGTGATTATTAGCTTATACATTACCCTGCCTCCCCTTGTATGACAAATTATACGATAAACTTACCATGCTGATATGTGGTAGGTGGGCATGGCCCAACCTTAACGTGTGCGTATGCTAAGGTTGGGCCACTCCCAACTAGATAAGTGGAGCATTTTCCATATGCATGATCGAAGCTGATTTACTGAACACAATGTGCATCCTTTATTAGCTTTGAAGTTATCAATTTCCTTTGCAAATTCATTTCATGACTGGATCTTTTCACTCATATATCTTACAAAATAATGCACATTACAAATGTTATCAAACAGACGTGCAATATTTTGATACTACTCAACGTAGAGTGGCTTAATGCATAAGTTTGTTTAGGCACAACCTGCAGGATTAGGAGATCCACCAATACCAAAAATGGTAAATAACCTCTGGTAGATTGCATAGCGGGCTAGAGCTGCTGGATTGCCAGGAGCTGAGCATTCTAGGTTGCCGTTGATTGCTTTTGTGGATGAGCCAAATTGACCATCTTGTACACCAGGAGCATTGTGGACATTAGCTTTCCAGTACCAGAAAGAAACATTCCATGCTTTATTTTGATCAGTTGCCACTGATTCTGGATCATTGAGGAGTACATTCGCATCACGATTAAGATCAAGTGAAGCAGCTCTATAATTGTAACTCCAAGTGAACTGAATGTATTCTCGCCCAAAAAATTGATGCCCATTCAACCAATCATAAGATCCTGGACAACCATTGTTAGCACAGGCCAATTCTGATAGCGCTATAAGACCCCCAGATTCGTGTAGAATTTGCACTAAAAACATGGCCAATTCTCTTTTGGTGGTGATACCTGATTTCGGTATGCCGGCAAATGAATGCTGTATTTTGGGCATCTTGAGGTCGTGGATAATTATTTTGATGTGACTGCAGAGTTGAATATTTCACGGCTTATGTTCAGATCATCCGAGGGACTGCTGGATGTTCCAGAGCCAGATCTAGTCACTGGATCTGTGGGGGAAAGGGGGGGGGGGGGAAATATTTAAGTAATTGAAGAATAATGTTTTCATTATTATTATATTACATTTGAGAGCTGTAAGCTTATATGTGAATACATATATACCAGATGTTTCCCTCCTTTGAGATCATTAATAGAGCACATGCAGCTCTTGATTTCACCAGCTGATTAAAGTTCTGTATCGAGTTTCACGTAATGGCTTTGCTATCCAAAAAAGTAGTGGTTCTAATGTCAGGATTTGTTTTCTCAATAGATGTCCAAGGGCAAGCGATATTCAAATGCTAATTACTTGGCAGATGCGTACACTAAATAAATTTGAATAACTATTTCCTTCTTCGGTGTCTAACTGTTTATATCTTCCCAGTTAAAATTTAGTTGTTCCAAAAGATGCAAGTTTGTTCATACGTTTTCAGAAGTTGAATGCAAATGAACATAGTAGCACCGCATCCACTATACACAGAACAGTAACCATGCATGGCCAATTATGTGATCGGTATGCACTTCACTATATGCATATTGTTTATAATTTTCCTCTCACCCCTAATTTTGGTTTTGCTTTCATTACACTGCATGTACATGTAGCACACAAAAGTCGAAAATAGACCGGAACAGATCCGTAAAAAGAAGCAGTTAAATTATTTTTTACTTTTTTTTGTACAACAATTAGCGAATTATAAACTTTGATGCACAACTACCAGTAAAATAATAATGTACAACGCAACGTGTACATGAATAGTTCATCACATGTATTATGGTCTGGGATCGAACTAAATCGTGCCCAGACGCAATCATGATAATACCTGTACGTTAGTAAAGCAAGCTGACATGGGAAGGGGGAGGGGGGTGGGAGGGCGTACAAATATTCGATCTTTGCAATTTCTTTTTATCGAGCCATACTATTTACTACAACGGCAGTATAATAGTCGACACGTTCTCCTGAGCATTTAAAAGCACCATTCAACAAAACACGCATCATACACAACCCTTTCTTCCTTTTTTTTTCTGAAACTCTATATTCCATGTAGGGATCGAGTATAAAACAGCACAGTCAACTTACTCGCAAAAATAATAGGTAGCTGTAGTGACACTGCGACTAGGCAGACCAACAGTTCCTTCGCCATACTTCAGATCTTAATAAAGAAAATAATGAGTCGCAATATGAATGCATTGATTTTATAGTGCATGGGTAATTTTAATAAATGGCAGTTTAGGTATCAGCGCAGCTAGGTGTATAGAATGAGGTCAAAAGACCTATATACAGAGTTCGTGGGATCCCCGGCGACTGTATGTATAACGCGTGTACAGTGCCGTGAGAGTTCGATATCGGGATAATTTCATTGTAATCATTTGTATACACTGTAGGTGTTATGTTAACCTAATCCCGTTGCAGTATTGTTGTAGAGTGCTGGATGTCCTTGTACTTGTACCCTGTGGTGTGCACAGTGTACGTACCCATGCGGATTACTCAGCATGTGTTTCATGCTTGGTCAGGCAGGCTAAGAGCCCTGGCAACTGCCGCTCTCCCCCCCTCCTCACACACACACACACACGCACACACACACGCACGCACACACGCACGCATGCACGCACACGCACACACACACACACACACACACACACACACACGCACACACACACACACACACGCACACACACACACACACACACACACACACACACACACACACACACACACACACACACACACACACACACACACACACACACACACACACACACACATACACCAGGCTCGTATACGCTAAATCCAGTAGTATCCCAAATAATTGGCCGGTCCGCCCGGACCAATTCTAACGAAAAATAAATTTGGTCCATGCTCAGAGTTAACTTGAACGGTCCCATCGCAAGGTCGTCCTATAGAAGTACGCTAGCTAGTTTATATTGATCCCCGAACTTTTTAACTAGTACAGCTATACTGGAAGGTACACTAGCAATTCATGATCGCGTACTTTTGAAGATATCATTGTAAACTTTACTGTTTACAACAGCAAGCCAGACTACAAGACATGTGACATTTTACAGAATGCACCGGGTTAATATATCCCCGCACCATGCCACACCAATGTTCTGGAATAACATTATATTTAGTCACGCGCGCTAGGACTCATTGTGGTACACAGCACCTTCCTTTGAAAGAGTCTGTCTCATGCAGGCTTTGGATTCTTGGTAAAATCCAGGGGGGGGGGGGGGGGGGGACGAGCAGGTGTTGGGCCATTGGGGGGTTGCAATGACTACCTGTGATCATCTGCATGTAGCTCCGGTAAGTCCTCAGGGCATGCTGCTCTTTCTGGATGGTCGGTTTGTCCGGCAGGGACTGGTGGGGATCAGCTTTGTCAGGTGGTAGGGGTGGAGTGTCATCATCACCATCGGCCAGTAGCGTGATGTGTTCATTAGGCCCTTCAGCTCTTCCTACTGGTTCTTGCATTGTTGTCTCCTGGGTTTAGGTGGTCCCTTGTGTACTTGCTCATCTGCCTGTGGTTTCTTAAATGTGTACCCTGTGGACAGAGCTTTAATCTATCAAAATGTGCCACTGTCTTCTTCCGGGGTTTGTGACAATCATGCACCCGATACGTGGTGTCAGCAATCCTCTTGAGCATCTCATATCCAGATATTCCTCTACAGCGAGAGGACATCTATACATTTTACGTTGAAAATGTTTTTCGATTACATAACTGGATAGAGAAAAATCGGATAATCATAATGATATTTATTTTATGGCAATTGCACTGAAAGGAAAAATGCTAAAAATTGTCAAAGAAAAGTAATTTTAGTACTTGCGCTCGCGGTCATTACGTAATGTAGAAGTCATGTGTTACTCATGAACTGGTTAAGTAATGTAAGTACTGTGCATGCACGGTACGAGATCTCAGATTGGTCCTAAACACATAACCATTTTGCGCGTAAATGCTTCTAAGTCGGCCGCAACTGAGCTTTATAGCTGCGCCTCAGTCTGTCTACGTCTTTGATCAGCCAACACACGTTCAGCTTTACTAGTACCGGTATCCTGAACGGGACAATGAACTGTGCTCTATAAATATGTGTACTTGTAAGTAATCTGGCGTAGCATACCCCCCACACAAATAACTGTGGCTGTGCTACGCCAGACTTGCGTGTAAGTGTGTCTCATTTTGGCTGCACCTTGGCCACGCATCAAACGTTGAAATTGGTTGATATTTCTGTTAACTGTCGATTCCCCCCCCCCCCCCCCCACCTTCCTCGTAACAGCCATCCTAGCTCACTACTATACTAATGTGTTATGGTGAAGGCTATTACTATAATTTATATACACGACATCGTCATGGACACTTTTGACCCATATTATTATAGTGGTGGGTTGTTTATAGTGTTCGTTTAGCCTGCTGCAGCTCAATGAATGAGGCGCGTAGGCTAGGCACGTGCAATGATACACTTACACGCAGGAAAAAGGTGATTCGTTAGCACTTTCCAGTACATCTACCATAGATAGTATCTATGGACTATGCAGCTACGACCTACGAAGGTATGCCTACTGAGCCTAGATTGATAACATCAAGTCTGCATGTGCCATATTTTCAATCTTTGTCTGCATGTGTGTAGCTAGAGCGTAGACATGTGACTTTGAAACCATAATTACTATTTTCCTGTTCATAATGTCTGCCTGCGTCCGTTCATGTGTATTTGTTACCATTATCTAGTTACACAGCCACACCCCTTATTGGGATGAAGGGTCTACTAATGTATGCAGCTTTGAACCCACATGAATTTGGAACTCTTTAGTTGCTGGTATCACAGTACTGAATACATTGACTACATGTATTCCTTCTTAGCACTGTTTCATGTACAATTTGTATACATAAAGCATTGTCAAATGTAATTCATTGAGTAAACATAAGTACACGTACTGCATATGTCAACACAAAACAAACTCAGGACATAAAGTACTCCAATGTCAGCAGCAGAGGGTCTTTTAGTTGCTCAAATTGAGTGCAATCTTTGCAGATCTTCTTGTACCATCAGGGATATCTGTTGTGTTCCATCCACCACATCACCACACACCCTTTTATTCTGGACAACTCTTATCATCACACAGCCAAAAGAATATATGTTGATGGGTTGACCTTCTAAATTCAAAAAATTTCAAGTGCCTTACAGGCTTACGTGCCAGCTCCTGATGACATTGAATATCTGTATGCAGACATCTGATGGCGGACCTTGGCAAGGCCCAAGACAATATACAAATGTGTATTCCTCTGGATAACCTGCAATAGCCAAAAATTACTTCTTTCAGAAAGTACAAACAATCAGTACCATAACATTCCGTGGTTACATGTAACCTCCATGCACAAACAGACTTAGATGTCCTTAATTTGTGCTGACATAAAATACTTAGAATGTGACACCAGCATGAGGATGCAAACTAAACTTTACTGCATAAATGAAAGCTGCTACATTGCTTTTGCCCTGTGATGCAGACTACAGTGTATATAGCACAAACATACGCACTGACAAAATAACTCAACATACTCATCCCCTCTCCCCCCAAAAGCAAGGTACAAGCAAAACTGAATCACGCACGCACACACACACACACACACACACACACACACACACACACACACACACACACACACACACACACACACACACACACACACACACACACACACACACACACACACACACACACACACACACACACACACACACACACACACACACACACACACTTCATAACACACACCGCACACACAAAATGAGTCATTCACACACACACACACACACACACCGCACACACAAAATGAGTCATTCACACACACACACACACACACACACACTTCATAACACACACCGCACACACAAAATGAGTCATTCACACACACACACACACATCTTGGTGATAGGTACACAAACACACCATGGCCACACACACAAGCACACACACGCACACACACTCACACACACACACACACACACACACACAAAAGGATTAGCCTCTCCTACATTTACACATGCCATAATTAACCACAATACCACTTAGTCTTTTTATCACCAAGGATATGTGTGTATGTGTGTGCCTGTGCTTGTGTGTATGTGTGTATATCACCAAGATCTGTGTGCATTTGGAAAGGAGTGGTAATTTGCTAGATATATGCCTTAGTTGTCTAGAAGTTATAGAAGTCTCGTGTGTTTGTGATAAGCACACACACACACACACACACACACAAAGATGAACCCCTCCTTTCTATATGCACACAAATCTTGGTGATACATCTGTACACACACACCATGGCCACACACACAAGCACACATACACACACACACAAGCACACACACACACACAAAAGGATTAACCCTCCTACAATTGCACATGTCATAATTAACCACAATACCACGTAGTATTATCACCAAGGATGTGTAAATATATGTGTGCCTGTGCTTGTGTGTGTGCTTGTGCTTGTGTGTGTGCTTGTGCTTGTGTGTGTGCTTGTGCTTGTGTGTGTGCTTGTGCTTGTGTGTGTGTGCTTGTGTGTATGTGTGTATATCACCAAGATCTGTGTGCATATGGAAAGGAGGGGTAATTTGCTAGATTTTTTTTTAGTTGTTCAGAAGTTATAGAAGTCTCATGTGTGTAAATGTATGCGTGTTTGTGATAAGCACACACACACAAAACACACATAAATGTACACACACACACACACACAAAAGGATTAACTCCTCCTTTCCATATGCACACAGATCTTGGTGATAGGTCTACACACACACACACAGACACACACACACACACACACACACCATGGCCACACACACAAGCACACACAAACACAAGGATTAGGTCCTCCTACATTTGCACATGGATAATTATCCACAATACCACATAGTTGTTATCACCAAGGATGTGTGTATGTGTGTGCTTGTGCTTGTGTGTGTGCTTGTGCTTGTGTGTGTGTTTGTGCTTGTGTGTGTGCTTGTGCTTGTGTGTATGTATGTATATCACCAAGATCTGTGTGCATATGGAAAGGAGGGGTAATTTGCTAGATATATGTTTTAGTTGTCCAGAAGTTATAGCAGGATTCCGGCTGGCCTGCAGATCCATTACGGGCTTCCGGTCACACAATTCAGTCTGGGACCAAACTTTGGCTTCCTCAGCAGTTTGAGTTTCCACTGTACTTGCCATGGCCAGATGCATGGAGGACCTTACACAGTATGCACGTAATTGGTCTTTTAGATAGACTTATTCCACTCCGACACCATGTACTATAGGCCTACTTCGTACATATATAATTAGAGAGCACTGTTTGTAATCCTGTTGCTGCGTGTGAATCGGTGAAATAGACTTGGCTATCTATGATTACGCGCAGGAGCTCTATATATAATTGAGGGGGCTGTCCGTGCCTGTCCTCGGATATCACGATGGGGGCTGCTAAGGCCTACGCCGTTATGGGCACCATGCATGGCCGTGGGCGCTCAGCCTTTGTAGCTCAATTCGGGAGAGCATGCATTTACCTTGTAAGTAAGAGGTTGTAGGTTCAAATCCTACTAAAGGCAAGAATATTATGCTAAGCTACGATGGCTATTCAGGACTCCTTGAGGGGGCCTCCTGTGTCACAGGCGGCATTGTAGATATTATTTTGTTTAATGATGGCTTTCTTAATTTTATTTGTACTTTAATCCACCCCCGCATAGGGGCCCTAATAGGGTTGGGGTAGCACCTCCGGTGCTGAGGCCGTGGATCCGTGGAAACCAAATCACGTAGCTATCTATGGGGTCTGCATTATAAGATTCAAACCACATTATGCATGCAACTAAACATGTTGTACAATGTTTTTGTTCATTGAAACATGAAGTCAAACAGAGTATGCCAAACTAGTAGGGTCACAACGTGGTCTATCTTGGACAATGACGAGGTGGAAGATGCTGTGTTTTGCTACAAGTGAAGAAGACGAGCTCCAAATCCGGTGTCACAGCAAAACTGGAATCCCGAAAATTTGCACCCTCCTATACCATTTTTTTGGCACCCTACTCCAATTTTCCTTATAATTGCACGTTACCTGCGTGTGTGTTCAGGCACCTTGGACTCTAGTCTACGCAGGCACGGTGTACTGTTGAGTTCACTAACCAGGTACCGTGCACTCTACATTTCATTATACAGGTACGTAGAATACATGGTACCTATTACACCGGCGCTGATTGAGCGCTGATTGAGAAACTAAGAGATGCTATTGATGCAACGTTTAAATGGGGGGAATGAGTCTGAGATTATGAACTTATTTGTATGATGTGCAAGCCTGCATCCATACATGCAGATCGCAAATTTCGCTCCTTTGTTTTTCATTTCTCTCTTTTCAGAACAAATGACCTATAATGGTGTAAATCGCGTGCGTGCTAGGTGTGTCGTATTTAATATACAGCATCATTCATTATTCCTACATGTACATTATATGCATACATCACGTGTGCGGGTGTAAAGTTATAGCATTGCCGAATTACTAGCTAGTTGAAGTGAGATCCTGCATTGTTTCCTTGAACGTTAAGCTGTCGGAGCGTCGCGTGAGCACCTGATACGTTAAAAGGACCCGATCCTCGGGTAAGTTACCCATATATGATATGTCGGCAAGTGCAGATCAAGGTGTAGGGAATTCTATTCATCTTTGTTTTGCGATCGTCCAGATGGGAATAAATTAATTCTCGCACATACATATAGTTCCACAAATCCGAAGTATTGTGGTACAGAATTGTGTGTATGTGGGTGTCGATCTATTCCCATCTCACAACATGAGATGGAGGGAGCGGGGTATGTTGAATGTGGGGACTTTTAACTTACTAAACGGCACCTCTCTCAAACTAGGGGGGCTGGGGATTTAGTTATTGGGGGCATTTTACCGGAGGCGGCGGGATACAAGTATGCATGATCGGTTCTTGTAGCCCTCTGCGTGCCGATCACAATGCATGTGGAGGTGACAATCACAATTATGTGTCCATTATTACATGATATGCCGAGTTTGGTTTTAAATAATGCGCAAAGCCCAATAGATGGTTCTTTGTGAAACGCTGGTAAACAACCTTATTTGTTATTACTGAGTGCTGTGTGTTTACCTTTCTCTGCCAACTTCCCTAGTGAGGTGAATATGAGAGGTGGTTTTCCCAGACACACCATGTATATCGTGTATTGAAAACATCTTTTTATTGATGCATGAGGTATACATGCACTATAATCGAATAGCCTTTGGGGTGTTGTAGCAGAGTGCTGTAAACTAAAATTTACTACAGGCTTACAACCACAATTATGGGTCACGATTCGTGGAGTCTCCCAAGCAAGTGCATGGATTGAGAAGTGTAAACAATCCCAAAAGAAAACTATTCAGAAGTCTAAAGGGGACAGAGGGTTACTATGGAACTGATTTTTGTTATGCAAGGTCAATAACAATTAAGCATAATATCATACAGTTATGTTTTCTTTTCATATTGTTTTACTTTTGAAGTGGCGTACCATCATTCATAAGGTACACACTAAAATGCTTTTATTTCGACAGGCAGTTGCTTATAACAGAGGCTGTACACACTGTTTACAGTTTTAAATGACTGAGTGTTCTTTTGAAACTGCTTCATTAACATTTTGAATTTTTGTTCAAATCAGAACATAGTAGCAGCAAAGATCACTACCATACATAGAATTGATGTAGCTATATGAGTATTGGGAATGTGATACAGGTTAGCCAGGGTATTCGTTAGATAGTTCATGCTCATCTCATATCCCCACGCAACCCTCCAACATAAACACCTCCCACACACCTAACCGTATAGGTAGAAGTTTATGCTGCTTTTTCGAACAAAGTAATGTTTTAAGCGAGTTATGTTGGATCGTTGCTTAAAGTTCTATAAGCCCATCCAATATTGTATCTCTTGTTTCAAAAGTGCTATAACACTGGCAAAAAGCTTACCCTTGTGCTATCTTATTCTCCTGTCAGTTCTATAATCTTTCAACTTAATTATGTCAAGACATCTTGTTAACACTATTACTGAGTCCGCGCTTCCAATGCATAGGGCTCTATGTCTCATGTCGTCCATTTCCAATTCTTCTACTCTAGTATCTATGATAAAAACGTACACAGCCGAGCGCACTTTGAATTGCATGAACAATATTTATACCGGCCGGGTGTTCCTAAATGAAGACGAAGGTTTTAAATGAGAACACCTTCATGATGCAGCTAGAAAGAAGTTGGAGATATTGAAATCATATATAGCGTGCTGCTGGCAAATTTTTGTCAACAGGTTTGGTTAGTGTTTATAAATCAACATCATTTATGCTACCAATCGACAGTTCAATCTAGATTCATGTTAAGATTTCAGTATTGACCATCGATAACCATGCTGCGAAAAAGCTTCAATTTTAAATCGGGACAGTACGACTGTGCATGCATATTACATCGCATGAGTTCCCGGACCCATGTAAACATTGCTATGCAATCGTCCAACGTGATGAACTGGTAGCTTTTGAGCTTAGTCCAGACTTACAAAATTGTTCATTAGCAGAGCCGATCGACTCACGTGATGCAAAAACCGCGCGTGACTCTAGGTCCCAGGCCAAATTCGTGGGTCTCGCACGTGATGCAACTAAATTGTTGTGCAACAAGATAAGCGGCATGCAGATTGCACTACGAAAGCAACTACATAGGTGAGTTGTTTCAATCAGGCTGATAACAATACCAATTTCTCCCTGCTAAAATCGTTCTCCATTCGAGCATATTCTAGCTCAAACCTCCATCAGTTTTCTTTGCACGGGTCGGTCAGAGAGCTGGTTAACAACAGGCGCGGTTATTGTTCATTGCACGAATGGAGAACAATTTTAGCAGGAAACGGTTGGTTGGTACATTAAAAGTGTAGGAGGTGTTGTTATCAGCGTGAACGAAACAACTCACCGCTTTTGTCGTACAAAATGCATGCCGCTTGTGGTACAATAATTTGTGCACTTTGTGCATCGCGTGTGAGGCAATAACTCTAGGACCCAGAAGTACGCTCGGCAGGCCTGTGGCCCATGCAGTAGTTTATCAGATACCTATTTTTTATGAACTCTGAAGTGATCACCTGCAGGATCTTTGCGAATGCAATTGCGGACCTTCATCCTTTGTTACCTTTACATTTCTGACTTCATTACCAACATCAGAGCTCTGATTGTTTGGCTTTAATCTTGGCTCAAAAACAGGGATAATGTTAATTAAACAAATTTCTTCTTGTAGCCAAGTAGCAAGTATAATTTGTTTGTAGTGCTATATTAATACCCTTCTTTTTCATTCTGTTTCAGATTTGCAGTAAGGTTCTGTACACTCTGGCATTGCTACTTTCTACAACCTAAAACCCCCTCTTGCTAATGGCAGAGGTACCTGTACTCATGATATGCATCATATACTGAGTATTTGAAACAATTTGTCACAGATGCTAGAACTGTACTGATATTACCTTATGCTAACAATTTATTATTGTAATTGTAAATTTAGGTCATACAGGTATATGTGGGTAGTACCAAATCTGCACCCACAGGAAATATGGCCAATGGAGTGTTTGCAAATGAAGGTAAAATTTTTAAATGAAAATAATTTTTCATCTGATTGAATAAAAAATTGGGGGAAAAATTACTCCGAAATTCATGACGACTGAAATTACTATTTTAGTTACTGTAAGGTAATTTTTTCTTCAATTGGTTTTAGATGACCTTGACGTTGTACGTACTCATTGTTTATCATGATTTACAGTATTTGCTTAGTACTGTTACTAAATAAATCAGTTAACTAAATAAGTTTTATATGACACATTGCATGCAACGATCAGCTTTAATCCATTTAGCAATTTGCATCCCTGTTTGATAGAACTCATCCTTATTTGATCTCCTCATCCCGTGTCTTGGCTTTGCTGTTTATCACTTCTTTCTCAAGGCTAAATCTTTATCGACATGAAATACCAGTTACCTTCAAATGGTGGTGAGAGCTTGCTATGAGTCAAGGTGAGCAATGTCATCACTGCCCACCTTATCCTTAGGCCACTTTGGCCACCATGCTCTTTCGTGCAAATAGGGTGGTCATGTGGTGTCCCCATCACAACAGATTGCAGGATATTAATATTGAGTTCCGTCAACACAAAGTTGGTTGCGGCTGAGGAGAGGCAAACATGATAAAGCCGTTACCCTTGTCTTGAACAGGAGGTTTGGCAAACCAGCAGATTTTTACAAACTGTAGCACATCTCCTCTAAATCTGACATCAGGACTACTATTCATAGGATTGGGATAGTGAGCATGGTTTCAATCAAGCTTATACAATGTACACACAATATGCACTCCATTGAATAGTGCCGTTTACGTGGCATGACGGGTTGAGCTTGCATATTGACCATTTAATTTTACTCTCCTTTTACAACGTACAGCAATATATTTTCAAACACAACCCCTGCATGGATTGTAGTGAAGGGCTCAAATTTGGGTACCTATTATAGTTACAGGATCTTTTCATTGGCTTAGGTGTTATGATGTCTTTAGAATGATTAAATATATAATATGAATACAAAACCTAGGGACCTACCTACAGTAACCTGTGAATTAATTTGCCCAATTACTGTGAACCACTACACCTCCCATAGATTGTATAAATCGAGACTGATCTTCCAAGCCGAATGTGACTTAAGCGCTTCCATGATAGGTACCTTTAAGATGTAAAGTTTAAGCCTTTTACTACACTTCCCAAAGGAATGGTGGTTAAAACTAGTGCTTTAAACCTTTGTTTTTGAATATAATATAACACACACAAAAATAGGATCACAGGTCTCTATTTAACGGCTAGAATACAGACAACACAGAAAGTCTGCACATTATATGACCAGAGTCCATAGGTCACTGACGTGCACAGTAGATGGCTATTACACCACTCCCTTCTTAGAAAGTCAGTTTCAGTAAGGTGGTCTTCTTGCTCATCGAGGATATCTGTACTGTAGGATTAATATGGTTGACATCAGCTTAGTTGGTTCCTCTTGAGGTAGCAGCTCCAGGGGCTCCTGCTCCACTATGTCATCAAGGAGTTCTGTGTTGCTCCCAACTGGTACCACCTCCAAACGTGGCTGCTGATTTTCCTGTAGTAGGACCTGGGTCGTTTACATCTTTTACCTGAAATGGCTTGAGGCGGTCAAAGTGCACCACACATCACTTTTCCATTCTTGCTCTTAATCTTATAGTTGCATTCTCAATCATCACTTTAATGGGCCGGTGATGCAATTTCCTACATTTACCCTGGGGCACTGCTGGTGTATGTAGCCATACTAAGTCACCTATGTACCTTCACATCATATAGTGCCTTTTGCCACTTGTCCTCATTGATACCATTTTGTCGGGCCAACACACATGCCTCTTTGAGTTCATTACACAGCTTGTATGCATACACACCCAAAAGAGTTATGAACTTCATGTGGGGTACATACATTAGGTGACAGCCATACATCAAGTAAAAAGGATGGATGCATGAAAACATGAATTTTACACTAAACACACTCTCAGTATTCACTGGTCCCACTCTGTCTGATGGATGATCCTTAACCACTGTGGACAGCATGTCTAGCAATGTACAATTAAACTTACCCATTGCAATGAGGGTGGTAAGCTGTCGTACGGGTTTTGTGTATCTGGAGCAGGGCACATATTTCCTGCCTCGAGTTATCTCCCCTAATCTGAGTGTAACTGCTCAGGGGGAGAAAAGCGACAGAACATTTCATTCACCAACACTTTGGCCACAGTTAATGCTTCCTGATTCCGAATGGCATAAGTTTCAAACCACCTTGTAAAGCACTCGCATGCTACCAGTACATACCTATTGCCTTCAGCTGTCACTGGGAGGGAACCAAGTATGTCCTACTTAAAGATCTTCACAGTGGTCCTATGGGGGGACATCTAGGTGAGAGTAATTTTGATGAAATTTGTTGAAGAACAATACTGCCCAGGCTGGAGGGAAAATGTCATGGAGTTGTGTAAAGCACGCAGGACTTGCAGCACAAGAAAAATGACACCACCTCACTACCAAGAGGGCACCCCTTCATACCCTACAGGCTGAACACTTGATGAAATGCTCTCTCTCAGCACGTAGGGAAATACCAGCTGAAGGTGTTGAATATGCTCATCAATGCACCATCCTCACAGAAGGCCATTCTCAACCTTTAAGGATGGCCACATCTGAATCAGTTGATATAGCTCTCTCTACTCCTAATTCATTCTGATGAGGAACCCAGTGGTGTAGCATGGGTATTTGGTGCCCGGGGGCAAACTTTAAAAAGTGCCCAACCCCCACAGTTAGAGGTAGAAACGCACTGCTTGTTAGCATGTAATAGTTTAGGCCCATTATGATTCTCTCACAATACTGAGTAGTGCCAAATCACTCCAACGCTCTTGTCATATTGATGACCAGAGGTAGGAGAGAATTAGCTTCAATTTGCTAAATGAGCACTCTCATCATGCAATTGATACTACTATTGTCATGCATACATACATACATACATGCAATGTGATTATTGTGTCTGATCAAAAGTTCTTTAAATCGACAAGAGCAGTGCGTGAGTTACTAGCAGTTGCGGTGTGGAGCTTATTTTGTCACTACTTTATATGTGTACATTTCACCCTTCGAACAGACCATAGTTGGTTTCGGTCCAGAACTGAAAAGATCCAGAAGGGCAGCTAGCTTGCTGGCTTGAGCAGCTACAGGAATACACAATTACAGTGGTCCATAGACCAGGTACTCAGCACAGGAATGTAGATGCTCTATCGAGGGTGCCATGTAGCCAATGTGGTATAAATAACCATGAATACAGTACTGACAGTCCACCGCTCAAATTGGCATTGTCTACAAGTCTCATTCTACTGTGGATGTTCAGGATCAACAGCTCAATGATCCATCCGTTGGCCCAGGACTAAAGTCAAAGGAGGTTGGTCCAGTGGCATAGGGAGGGGAAGGGAGGCAGAGGGGGCAGGTGCCCTCAGGTGCTGACCTAAGGGGGGTGCCAAACTGCCTAGATGCTTGGTATAAATAGCATTGTGATGCGTGCTGGACAATAAGTCGAGGAAAGGCTTATATCAATGCTCTTACATTTATTGATAACATATGGTAGCTAAGCTACACAGGAAGACAAATCTATGTCCGCATTATTATTAGTAATGAAATTATGATTAAATTGTAGTTCAATTTTGAAGCATGTCGGGAAAAAGATAACCAGCACGAAATGCAGGAAAGGAAAGTTGGAATTAGACAAGAAAGTATGCAAGCCAAATAAGGTCCTTCAGCGGTTTTTGAAGATAGCAAACGTTGAAGGTGGCAATCAAGGTAATGAAGAACTGGTTACCGATGAAGGAAATGATGCATGGTATTCGAGAAAAAACACTACCAAGATTGGATAAGTATTATTGGAAGGTCTGGCCAACCACAACAGTATCATCTGTATGCACCAAACATTTCACCCAGTTAAGACCACCCAGAACCTGATTCAACAAGCGTTGAAATGGCTGGTGCATTACAAAGCCTAAAAGGCATTACATTGAACTCGAATAGGCCTTCTGATATGGTGAATGCTGTTTTCTCTCTACTGTTGCTTCTACTTCAACCTGCCATTAGCCACTTCTAAGATCAAGGGTGCTAAAACTTGGAACATCCTAATGTATCCAAAACATCATCCACCCGAGGTAGTGGGTAAGCATCTTTTCTAATCACAGCACTAAAGTTTCTGTAGACACTACAGGATCGTGTGGCTCCATCCCTCTTACGTACCAATATGATAGTTGATGACCAAGGGCTGTTAGATGGTTGAATTATGTCATTTTTTAGCATTTCATCTAGTAGGTGCCTTACTTCCTGATGGCAAACTGGGGAGATACGATAAGGAAGTTGGTGGATAGGTTGAGAGTCACCTGTATCAATGTGAGTTTGTGCGTCTTAAATCATCAGGGTGAAAACTGAACACATCAGCATATTCCAATAGTAATGCAAACAGCAATTCCTTATCTGCATTACTAAGGTGAGTACTGCTGAAAATGTTATCCCACTACATTGCGCTCATCTTAGGATGCCTCAGCCACTGCTGAAATTATTAGGGTACACATCTTGCTGGTAGTTGGTGGGTCTTTCAACCAAGGCTCCGCGCCATCTGCGCAATGTTCAATTCTTTGTTCAGCTTCACTACATCCTTGCAAGGATTGAATATGCACAACACTAGACCCTGTTGGACACACCACAAGCACGAGCCACAAAGACACCACTATGCGCGTAATTCTTTGGAACTGCACGCGTGCCCTTTCTCCCCACAGTCCCAACAAACTATTAGTGCATTCCATTTTCTTCGTTCACGTATTTGGCCTGCAGCTTTAGAGCCCCATAGAAGCCTTTCCAAGCGGTCCAGCCGTTCCCACGAGCTCTTTTATCGCGTCCGGCGCGGAATAGTCCTAGCCTGTACAGAAGCGATACTAGTAGCGGTATCTTCATCTTCATCAGACCGGGTACCGGTAGTTGCAGAACCGCTTCCCTATGAAATGGGCAAAAAATCAACGGCCATATAGACTTACAAGGGTTAAGGTAAGATTCCAGCTCTGTAGCCATCAGCGCTGCTTCGTCAACAATCTTGGGATGTTTGTGTTTAACGCCAAAGGATTGCCCAATTGAGGGAGAAACTGATTTAAGGCTAAACACTCTAATTCAGGATAAGCGCTATCTGCTAAGACTCGTAGCGCGTCACCAAACGATACCCAGTCTTTGCCTTTCTCTTTCTTTCTACGCTGGAGTTCAACCATTTTCATGCAGCGTTCGCTTGCTTTCAGGGTCAAAGCGGCGTTTCAGTGCGCTTATGCGCTTACTATAATCCTTGCTCTCGTCCTTTCCAAACCTATACGAAAGCCGATGCACTGAAACCCATTTCATTTATCTTCGTCTTTAGTCCAGCTGTTCACATCTGCACAACTCTCAATAGGGTTCATCCACTCGTCCTCTGAGTCTCCGTTGAACGTTTCCGGGAGTAGAAATGGCTTACTTGCCACCCTGCCGGCTACGCCAGTGTGAAGAAAGTCCGCACAATTGAGTCGGACAGCAGCTGAATGAGTATAATAACACACACAAAAATAGGATCACAGGTATCTATATTTAAAGGCTATACAGGCAACATAAATGGACAGACACTCATGACCATTGTCCATATAGGTCGCTGCCATGCACAGTAGATGGCTACAGTGGTAATGGCACCACGAATTTGGTACATTACAATGTAGTTCTAATTATCGTAATTTAAAAGGAATAGGGTGTATGAGCAGTAGTACCATATGATGCTGATACATATATTCATCAATATTGGTACCTGTTGTACCACTTTCTTTAATGCAACCTGCAGTCTAGCCATTTCCATTGAATGTATTCCAGAATTTCAAGTGAACTCTTCTTTGGGTGATTGTAAGCTTTTGTGATTGCCCAGAATGTCTTGGTTCTGGTTATAAATCTACCATGTCTAATATACTTTGTTTAACAACATACTCCTTTGTAATTGGTCTTGTCTGTTGTGTTCTGATTCAGTGCAAGTACAGATATGCATATAGGTCATGTACCTGCATCATAGAACTGTAGGTGTTATTATTGTTCAAGTTTATGCTAACAAAACGTGACTTTCTGTTTTGAAAGAACCATATTAATATTATTCATACAAGCACTACAATTACATATTTCTCTTTGTCCCCTTTACAGATAATTCACTGTAGTAATCTGTCTTATGTTGAAACATCAATCATCATTGTATGCTGCGGAACATCATTTGTTTCATTCCTTTTACTGACCTCAGCTGTTGCCCTGGGAAATACCTTTATCACAAAAAGAATGGATTTGTAGGATACATTGAAACTCATGGTCGTATTTTTTATTCTTTTTAGTCTTCTTGCCACTTGCATTATCTTGTGCTTACGTGCATCAGTGAAGTTCAATGCCAGTGTATGTTCCCTGCTCATCCTCACGAGTCTGTTTTTTGCAGTATCGCTTTCAATGTGTATAGGACATAGCTTTCATAGCGATGTGCTCATAAGTCAGCTGCTCAGCGACTTACCTATCTCAATGTTGTGGCTGCTTTGTGGTTTAGTTCTTACTGGCCGAGTAATTTGCAGAATAACCTGCAAAACTAGCAGACGACTACAAAACCATATCCAAGTATACCAGGATGAGAAAGCACCTCTTGTGCACATATTACCTGCATGAGACAGGACGTTTCGTTGTATTTAACACATTATAATTGTCTGTTACATTCAATCACATATATTTTGTGCTGTACATGTGCTAAGAAATGTGTGGCTAGCTGGATGTATTATAGTTTTACAAGCGATTTGATGTTTTACTTTGTCATTGGCCAACAGCACTTAGAATTTGAGCAAGAGATTAAGGTTGTACATGTGCGTTATTGTTCGTAACATAGACAATTAATCATGCGTTGCTATATTGGTCAATGAACTGCACATTGCCAGGTTACGGATCTGACAACAATTTGTCGTTATCTGATACCATTCTGCATGTAATAAATGGATGCAATGAAGACCACTGGGAGGGGATGTGTTTAGGTGCCAAAGAATACTTCTTAAATTAAGCTGCAGGACAGGCGATTGCACTACTCACTAACAGACAATTCGTACCAATTGTACGGGAGTTGTCACACCTCAAGGTCTCCTGATAAAAGATGAATCACTTTGTCCGAAATTGAATGTTCTCAAACAACCACCGCTACATGAATTTCAATTGTTGTGGAGACCAATATTGTACTTGATGCCAAATGAATAAAACACATGTTGCTTTCGAACTAATTTCCATTGGAATAGAGAAATTATATGATTTCTTTTCATCAGCAATTTAAATTGTAATGCAAGGCAAATATTGTTCTTCCTAAATTGAATTCTTTTATTGGAACTGTGCATGGGTTGTGAATGGTTAGGTTTTGTTTGATATATATAAACCATTTGAACTGCCCTAAGTGATGTATAAGAGTTTTCACATTTTATAGTTTCCAGATGAGAGATGAATGTTTTTCACCGGGAACGAGTCTTATACTACAACCATCATAGGCCACCTCACGAATTTGCATTGGTGGTAAATGTTTAGATTCTACTTTACAGACCGTGAATAAAGGACTTAATACATGTACATTTAAAAGGCTCATAGCGATGTATTGTAATTAGACATGATATGGCTCCTGATAAGGAGCGAATCTTCATTCGGAATTGTGTACGAAACTGCTAATGATGGTAGCTTCATGGTTTTGCATTTTTATTTGTGTATGTAATAATTGTACTTGCATTCATCTAATTTTCATAGCTAGTGTGTCTCAGTGTGTCAGGGTATGTATGTATGGTAGTGATGTACTTATCAAATGAATAATTAATAGTTAAACTGCACATATCAGTGTATGTGAGTTTTCACACTTCATGGTTTCTTCATAAGATGCGAACCTTTTTCGTCCGGAATTGAATCATATCATAAGCCACCATTAGAAATGACATATACATATAGGTCGTGAATCCTAGACGCTCAGGGAAAAAATCATAATCAATGTATAGGAGTTTTCACACCTCAAGGCTTCCTGATAAGAGGTGCATCTTTTTCATTCAGAACGGAATCTAATGATATGGCCATCGTTCTTAAGTACTTGAATTGGGTTGTGAATGCCTAGATTGTACTTGAGCTTTTGGGAATAAAGATCATACATTTAACAGCAATGTATGGGAGTTTTCACACTTTAAGATTTCATGATAAGATGAAATCAATAATCTGGAATTTTTTAATAAAACTAGCAGTATTGATATCTACTTAAATAGTATAGGTTGATTGTATAGGTTAAGATTGCAAAGATTCTACTTAAAGCTGAGTGAATTAAAGCATTCGATACATTTGAACTGCCATAGCAATGAATAGGAATAACACATTATAAAGTTTCCTGATAAGAAGCAACTCTTTTCATCCGTAATTGAACATTATACCAATTTGTAGGTACATGAATTTGTATAGTTCTTGAATCCTATGATTCTATTTAATGCTCCAGCAAGTAAAACAATACATTTATACTGACATTGCAATTTATGAAAATAACAAATGATATGGTTCATGATTAGAGGAGAATCGTTATGTTGTGCATAATTGGTAGAAATATGAATTACTATCAGTGCAAATACCAAAGTTCAACTTATATATGAGGAAACCTTGAGGTTTGAAAATTTTCATATATTGCTACGTGTTGTTCACAACCCATGCAAGCATCACATAGTTACTTCCTGGTGGCTGCTTTACATGACGAGGAAACAGCTTTCATCAAGTCAGACCCAGAAATCACAGTTGTGTTGCTATAAAGTGAACCCACTTAACTCATGCATGTAGCGTATCATTGGTTTCTTGCAGGCTCCTACTGAATTGTACAATCTCCCATTACAAATTGCACTCCTCTAGGAAAAAACGCATCCCTTGCAAATTTCAGAATATTTGCATTCCAAATCTGCAATTTCAACAAGTTGGAAAGAAAGGCAGCAAAGTACATGAAATGAACATTGTTTTCCTGACATTTTCTGGCAGATAAGCACTTAACTGATACAGGCTACTGAAACTGTTTAACAAAACTGGCCCTATGTACTCATTGTGACTCATGACTGTGCAGTCCCTTGATCAAGTGTTTGTTGTCACAGCACATGTAGTTTTAAAAGTACATGCTATCAATCTTTTGAGAGTAAGCTTAGCAGTCAGTAAGAGTGAGTCATTGATGTTGTTTCTGTTACAGTATACCCGGTTCATCTGCTTTGTGAACACGACGGTTGCAGCTTAATCTGTGTCACTTAAGGTCAGACATGTCTTGTATTGGAACTTGCCTTTATGAATCTTCTTAGTTTGTGTAGTGTCTGCAGCAAAGAAGCACTCTGCTCGATCATCATATGGCGGCTAGAGACTAGCTAGCTAGTTTATAGTTTTATCAAATGTTTACAGTATATATTAATTTTCAATGCTAAAATCAATTGGATATGAACCTGTGGTTGTTGTGTAGTTTATGAAGATTAATTGGTTGTTGCAGAATGTTTATGGTGCATGCATGAGATTTTGATACTTAGTGTATGGACCACACTGGAGGGGTGTTGCTCTTACACCTCATGAGTGTTAGCTATTACACTCCACAGCATGTTATTCCTTAAACAGTCAAACTGACACCCCGATGGGTGTTACTAAACACCTTTTTTTTTAACAATGTTGAGGTCCACAGAGACAACCTCTACCTCTTCCAGCTGGAAGAGTAACTTGAAGGCAATTGCACACTTTTGGGATGCAGCTTTGGCACAGAAAATAGAATTCTCAATAGGAGCTCTGAGAATCTGGAAGTGGAGTACATCAGATGTCATCTCAAATAGAAACATGCTGAGGTCACTAAAGCTGTGTGTTTTTGCACTTTGCTACATTAAGAGACCCGAAAGAGAACCATCCACTTTTATGATGGAAAGTGCACGTGAAACTGCTTGCACCCGACCAGCTACCACACCATAGTCCTGTTACTATGCATGCTTGAAAAAGCAATTCTGAACCACCTGTGTCCGTAGCAAATGTAATGATTATTGTTTTTCTCTGTTAGTTATAGACGGCTGGTTTAACTATGGTCAGGGTAAATGCCAGAGCCATTCTAACGAGATCTGTTCCCCAGCTTACATGCTAGAGGACACCAGTTTATATAGCTAATTCTGTGTGTGAAAAAGTGTGCATGTTTGATATGTAGTATTATGTATGTGTGCAATATGTGCTTAGTCATTTCTACAACAATAGATATATCATATCACTTTAATAATAATAAGCATGCTTCTTGTATACAAAATTCAAATCATTTTACAATATACACTAAAATACACGTTATTAATTACAACATGCAAGTTACCCTGCTTTGATGAAGAGGAAGCCTCATGAGGAGAGCCCTAGCATTGGCGTGAACCAGGGACAAGTTGAGGTGGCCATGCAATATAGTTATGTGATTATTAGCTTATACATTACCCTGCCTCCCCTTGTATGACAAATTATACGATAAACTTACCATGCTGATATGTGGTAGGTGGGCATGGCCCGACCATAACGTGCGCATATGCTAAGATTGGGCCACACCCAACTAGATAAGTGGAGCATTTTCCATTTGCATGATCGAAGCTGATTTACTGTACACAATGTGCATCCTTTATTAGCTTTGAAGTTATCAATTTCCTTTGCAAATTCATTTCATGACTGGATCTTTTCACTCATATATCTTATAAAATAATGCACATTACAAATGTTATCAAACAGACATGTGCAATAGTTTGATACTACTCAATGTAGAGTGGCTTAATACATAAGTTTGTTTAGGCACAACCTGCAGGATTAGGAGATCCACTAATACCAAAAATGGTAAATATCCTCTGGTAGATTGCATAGCGGGCTAGAGCTGCTGGATTGCCAGGAGTTGAGCATTCTAGGTTGCCATTGATTGCTTTTGTGGACGAACCAAATTGACCATCTTGTACGCCAAGAGCATTATGGACATTAGCTTTCCAGTACCAGAAAGAAACATTCCATGCTTTATTTTGATCAGTTGCCACTGATTCTGGATCATTGAGGAGTACATTCGCATCACCATAAAGATCAAGTGAAGCAGCTCTATAATTGTAACTCCAAGTCAACTGAACATATCCTCGCCCAAAAAATTGATGCCCATTCAACCAATCATAAGATCCTGGACAACCATTGTTAGCACAGGCCAATTCTGATAGTGCTGTAAGACCCCCGGATTCATGTAGAATTTGCGCTAAAAACATGGCCAATTCTCTTTTGGTGGTGATACCTGATTTCGGTATGCCGGCAATGAATGCTGTATATTGGGCATCTTGAGGTCGTGGATAATTATTTGATGTGACTGCAGAGTTGAATATGTCTCGGCTTATGTTCAGATCATCCGAGGGACTGCTGGATGTTCCAGAGCCAGATCTAGTCACTGGATCTGTGGGGGAAGGGGGGAAATATTTTAAAAATAATCGACGAATAGTATTTTCATTATAATTATATTACATTTGAGAGCTGTAAGCTTATATGTGAATACATATATACCAGATGTTTCCCTCCTTTGAGATCATTAATAGAGCACATGCAGCTCTTGATTTCACCAGCTGATTAAAGTTCTATATAGAGTTTCACGTAATGGCTTTGCTATCCACAAACGTAGTGGTTTCTCAATAGATGCCCAATGGCAAGCAATTATAAAATGCTAATTGCTCGGTAGATGCGTACACTAAATGAATTTGAATAGCTATTTCCTTCTTCCGGTATCTAACTGTTTATATCTTCACAGTTAAAAATTTTAAAAGTCAGTTGTTCATACCGTTTTCAGAAGTTGACTGCAAATGAACATATATAGTAGCACCGTCACAAGCATCCAGGATAGTAACAATGGCCAATTATGTGATCGGTATGCACTTCACTATATGTATATTGTTAATATGATTTTCCTCTCACCCCTAATTTTGGTTTTGCTTTCATAACACTGCATGTACATGTAGCACACAAAAGTCCAAAATAAACCGGAACAGATCCGTAAAAAGAATCAATGTTTTACTTTTTTTGTACAACAATTAGCGAATTATAAACTTTGATGCACAGCTACCAGCAAAATAATAATGTACAACGCAACGTGTACATGAATAGCTCATCGCATGTATGGTCTGGGATCGAACTAAATCGTGCCCAGACGCAATCCGGTATGTTAGTAAATCAAGCTAGGTTAAAGGCATGGGAAGGGGGAGGGGGGGTGGGAGGGCGTATAAAATTCGATCTGTGCAATTTCTTTTTATCGAGCCATACTAATTACTACAACGGCAGTATAATAGTCGACAGGTTCTCCTGAGCATTTAAAAGCACCATTCAACAAACACGCATCAAACACAACTCTTTCTTCCTTTTTTTTTCAGTTCTGAAACTCTATACATCAAGATATTCCATGCAGGGACCGAGTATAAAACAGCACAGTCAACTTACTCGCAAAAATAATAGGTAGCTGTAGTGACACTGCGACTAGGCAGACCAACAGTTCCTTCGCCATACTTCAGATCTTAAGAAAGAATAATAATGAGTCACAATATTAATGCATCGGTTTTTATAGTGCATGGGTAATTTTAATAAATGTAGCTTTAGCAGTTTGGGTATCAGCTAGGTGTATAGAATGAGGTCAAAAGACCTATATACAGAGTTCGTGGGATCCCCGGCGACTGTATTGTATAACGTGTACCGTGCCGTGAGAGAGTCGGATATCGCGGGATAATTTCATTGTAATCATTTGTATACACTGTAGGTGTTATGTTAACCTAATCTCGTTGCAGTATTGTTGTAGAGAGTGCCGGATGTCCTTGTACTTGTACCCTGGGGTGTGCACAGTGTACGTACCCTGTGGTGTGCACATGCAGTGTATACGTACCTTGTGGTGTGCACGGTGTACGTACCCTGTGGTGTGCACATGTAGTGTATACGTACCCTGTGGTGTCACGGTGTATACGTACCCTGTGGTACTTTTGAAGATATCAATGTAAACTTTACTGTTTACAACAGCAAGCCACACTGCAAGAAACGTGACATTTTACAGAATGCACCGGGTTATTATATCCCCGCACCATGCCACACCAATGTTTTGGAATAACATTAGTCATGCACACGGGCTAGGACTCATTGTGGTACACAGCACCTTCCTTTGAAAGAGTCTGTCTCATGCAGGCTTTGGATTCTTGGTAAAATCCAGGGGAGACGAGCACGTGTTGGGCCATTGGGGGGTTGCCAATGACTACCCTGTGATCATCTGCATGTGGCTCCGGTAAGTCCTCAGGGCATGCTGCTCTTTCTGGATGGTCGGTTTGTCATATATTTGTTCGTCATATACATTTTACGTCAATTTTTTTTCGATTACATAACTGGATAGAGAAAAAAATCGGATAATCATAATTAATGATATTTATTAAATTTTTTATGGCAATTGCACTGAAGGGAAAAGTGTTAAAAGAAAAGTAATTAGTACTTGCGCTCACGGTCATTACGTAATGGCTTTACGCATGAATGATTTAACTACTCTCCGCGTGCATGCATGCATGAGATCTCAGATTGGTCCTTAACACATAACCATTTCCGCGCGGAAATGCTTCTAAGTCGAAGGCCGCAACTGAGCTTATAGCTGCGCTTCAGTCTGTCTACGTCTTTGATCAACCAACACACGTTCAATCCTGGCCGCTCTACTAGTACCGGTACCCTGAACGGGACAATGAACTGTACTCTATAAATATGTGTACTTGTAAGTACTGCAATCTGGTGTAGCATACCCCCCCCACATGCACACACACACACACACACACACACACACACACACACACACACACACACACACACAAACACACACACACACACACACACACACACACACACACACACACACACACACACACACACACACACACACACACACACACACACACACACACACACACACAACACAACACACACACACACACACACACACACACACACACACACACGCACACACACACACACACACACAAATAAACGTGGCTGTGCTACGCCAGACTAGCGTGTAAGTGTGTCTCGTTTTTGCTGCACCTTGGCCACGCACCAAACGTTTAAACTGGTGCTAACTGCAAGATTCCGGCTGGCTGGCATCTGCAGATCTATTACGGGCTTCCGGTCACATGACTCAGTCTTGGACAAACTTTTGGCTTCCTCAGCAGTTTGAGCTTCCACGATGCACGAGGACCTTATTTATAATTAACACCTCAAGTTTTCATATACACAGCCAAAAGTTTGAAGTCTGATGCAGATTGTTACTACTGATCATGTATGTACAGTAACATCCTGTATCAGACGTTCAATTTTTGGCTGTGTACAAGGTCAGTTACTATTACAGTGTGTGTATACCTCTCGCTTTTATGCATGCATGCTTCTAAGAAGGCTTGTACATGCATCAGTACTACCCAACTTGCAATCCACCATTATTGTACGTGCGTGCGTGTGACACGCAAATACTCTTACACACGCATATACATGCACTCACATATAGACGTTTAAACGCAAGCTTTCAAATCCGCCCTTTGTGATACGCACATACATACACACGCATGCACTTACATGCACATGCACACATACACACGCACCCACACATTGTGAGGCCTTTTGGAGATATGGGAGGCATCGTATTATGTATTAGGCCAAACCTGACGATGGGCATACATCGGGCACACTTGCATACATACGTTGGGGCATACGTATAGAGTAAGCGAGGGGGGGGGGGGGGGGGGGGGGGGAGAGGCCGGGGGAGGGAGACGAAGTTGTAGGCATGCAGCTACATGTATACATACTAAGAGCCATGTGCATGTGTGTGTGGTAGAGATATGCAGATCTTATACTTGTAGGCTTTTCTAAGAGTGCTGCATGGTTGGACCTTTTGCTGTGCTGGTTACATATACAAATAACCATCAGTTGATTTCCAACTATATAAAACGGTTGGTTGTGTATATAATTTGTGCAAATCCAGCCAGGTACGCTGTGCTGTTAATACTGCCAATCGAGCGTTCATCTGTGCACAAAGTCAAAACTGATCTCCAAAAACATGTCCAGTGTACGTGTAGGTGAAAATTGCGCCATTCCTGCCACGAAGGAGCAACCGTCTACGGATGTATTTGCTGTATACAAACTGCCAGATCTAGCCACAACTGTAAGGTCTGCACCCATGGACCTAACGAAACCTGAGCCCATATCAAAGACAATTCAACCTTTCTGTACTGCACTATAGCTGAAAGAGTAAAACAGTCAGGCCATGTGAGCTCCTGCGTGTCGTATCATATAGATAGCAAAGTCTACTTCACCGATTCACACGCAACACAGGATTACAAACAGTGCTCTCTAATTATATGTACGAAGTAGGCCTAAGGTACATGGTGTCGGAGTGGAATAAGTCTATCTAAAGATCACGTGCATATTGTGCATCATGCAGAAAGTATAAATAGATCTGTTATTGTGATTTGCAATTAAATTTAACGTGATGCTTATTAATTTTCCAAATGGGGCCGGGTGTTACAAAAGTAACGCCATATATGGCATTGGCCGCCATTTTTAATAGTAATCATTGAACCATGAGCACCAATGACCATTATAATATAAATCCACCAGGAACCGACAGGTTTAAGGTGTTTTTATCACAGTAATCTGTTGCCGCAAGTGAACAATCAACACGAATGAAGATTTATAGCGGTGGAATACTGTAATTAGGTCACGAAAAATGTTTTTATGTACTTGTCTATGGAAAGCACTATTTTGCCTCCAGGAACCAAAACTTCCAATACAAAGTGGGTATTTTATTTTTAGAATGTAAAACAGAGGATACTGAGCAAAACGATTCTGTTGCCGCAAGTGAAGTATCATCTTGGATTAGTTAGTATTATTATTAGCTCCTATTCTTGAATAATTTAGATAAACGAATCATGGATAATTCACCAAAACATCATACTTTGTCTTTCTAAATATGCACAATCACGCAATGGAATCTCAAAAGCAATTTTTAAAAAACTTTTACAACTTTGGTGACCGCTCATTCTCCATATGATAAACACTTACACTGAGAAATGCAGAAATTGAGTATAAGTTCAGTGGCCTCATGAGCTATTCAACAGAATAGATGCAGATTCAGAGGGACAGACAGTATGTGTGTGTGTGTGTGTGTGTGTGTGTGTGTGTGTGTTTGACGAATATGGTATTTACATAACAATGCAAGTGTGTGCACAGGTGTGTACATTCATGCACATGTATGCTTTGTGAAACCATGCAGTGAGAAATAACAACCAAAGTCACTGCAAGCAGTACAAGCCCAGTCTGTGTGTGCATAATAATGTAACGACCGAGTACTAATCATGTTAGAATGCGCTAGTACGCACAGAGAGTGTTCATATACGCGAATTAGAAAAACATTCTAGAACTCAGGTCTCCTGACTACTTAACACATGAACTCCTGTCCCATTGACACATCCAAAGATCTTCGAAGGTTATGTAACATGTGTATGAATGTTGCATCTGTGAGTATGTTGTGTGTGTGTGTGTGTGCATGTGTGTGTGTGTGTGTGTGTGTGTGTGTGTGTGTGTGTTCTGTGGCGAATATGGTGTACATAATATTTACATAATAATGGAAGTGTGTGCACAGGTGTGTACAGTCATTTACATTGTACATGTACGCTTTGTGAAAACAGCGTGAGAAATAAGAACCCAAAGTCACTGCAAGTGGCGAAAGCCCAGTTTGTGTGTGTGTGCATGTTGCATGTGTGTGTGTGTGGTGTGTCTGTGTGTGTGACAAATATGGTGTACAGGCTATTTAGATAACAATGCAAGCGTCTGTACATTCATGCACATGTACACTTTGTGAAAACAGTGTGAGAAATAAGAACCCAACGTCATTGCAAGTGGTACAAGCCCAGTCTGTATGATACACTTGTATTACATTGTCGAGTTCAACATTTCTTGCACAAATGAGGCAGGCACCCGTAAGCATGCAGAGATGGGGCAGTGGTCGAAAGTGGTGAGAACTGGCTGTGAAGGTTGAAGAAGGTATGATCCAAAAATGGGATGCCACATTCTTCATGTAGTACTCAAATGGACACTCAGTAAGTGCATTTCTTCATTGCTGCTGCCACATAGCTAGCTGGGCATGCTAGGATCAACTCTAACATGACTTGCAACCCTCAAAGAATATTCATAAATAGTCTTAAATCCTTCCTCTACCGTTTCTCTCTCCTTTTGGTACACCTCCTTTATTGCACTGATCAATGCATATGCCCAATTGATGTCTATAGTGGTGCCCTGCAACTGCAGTTATCCCTGAAAAATGAGATAAGTACTGCATGGAGGCTAGCAAAAATACAACAATAAATTCAAAGTTTGTCGTGATGCTGGAGTATTTGCTGTACATGTGAACTGCGATTGTCAATACCCAAGTTACTGAACACATGCAGTATCTTGCAATTCAATTTGTCATTTGCCTCCAAAGCCTCTACAATAAGAGTGTATGCTTGATATAAATGCTAGACTGCCTTGTGATGTTCAGCTCAACAAGTCTTGCACCGCTGCAAAAGAGCTTTATGCTTAGTATAGGATGATCCTTCAGTCTATAATCCACGATAGAAGATTGCTTTGTTTTGGGGTATTCTCAAAATAAGGCACAACAAACCTTCAGTTTATCAAGCACATTTCGTGCATCTGGATTAGCACTAGAATGTCTAATTACAAGATTGAGGCAGTGTCAACCATATGTTGCAAGAGGTGATTTCTCTTTAATACGTGCCCTGCATTCCAACAGATCCAGAGAACATAATGCTAGCTCCATCGTACCCTTGTCCACGCATATATTCCACAGGAATCTGAAGTTCCTCCAGTGTATTGAGTATTTCATGAGCAATCGTTTCACCAGTGAGCCTTACAAATATTAGGAACTCCTCTCTGATGTTGCTTTCAGCTGTATACATTTCTTGCCTGTTAGTAGTCCTGTTAGTAGTCGCCCTATACCTTGTGCAACTTATGAGCTTCCAATTGCAGTACATTAAAGCAGAGGGAAATAATGTTGTGTGACTCGGTTTGGACATATCTATCTTGAAGGCGCTCACTCTCTACATCTACGTTCACTATTTCGCTTGAAGTTTGATTGACATTCCGTGTCCCTTCATCTACATCCATTTTTACATCTTGCGCTCTCGTTCCGAAACTCTGTTCCGGCCGTCCCATATAAAAAACAACAGAGTAAGCAGCAGTGCTAGCTGAGCCGAAGTAGACGATAATCAATAGAGGCAAATGCGTATTTTGGCGAAAACGGACGATACGCAAATGTTAATTATAAGCAAAATTATAATTAAATACATGGGTACGGGTTAAATTTGTTAAAGCGGACGGTTAATTAATGTTTGTGTAGGCGGAACTGCATGTACATGGCTGCATATTTCATCACACTTGCAAGACTCTCCACGACACTTACTGCATCGCTCAAGAGGTTCCCGTTGGGTATTAGGATGTAGAACACTCTGAACTCCCTCATCATGTAGGAGATGTCCTGGAAGTGCCGGCGGCAAAATGGTTCATGTCAGTTGTGGTTCATAGCATGTTGACAGTAAGCATGCCTGACACACCAACCTATACATGCATTATTCCACCCTGCTCCTGAATTTACATACATTTTGACAGCGATTTAAAGTTTAAATAGTCACCATTAAATAATGCAACTTGGGTACACAAATATTGAGTGGCAGTGTGTCAAATTGCATACAGACCACCCAAACAAGTGCTCTGTTGAACAACACTCACCACTCTTTCCTCTCTCAACATTCTCCTCTCCATTCACCCTCCTATCTACCTCCTCCCATTATTTATCCCCCCTCCCTGCATGCCTCCCTTGCTCTCCTGTCCAGCCCCTCCACCTTCCTTCTCCCCATCACCTTCATGTTATCGGCAGCCTTGAGAGGTTTCTGCTTCCTCCTGGTGACGGCTAGATCGTCCAGACTGGCCATGGTCCTGCTCCCTCCTCCTCTGGTGCAACAAGATCTCCCCGAAACAGAAAAGTCTACGTAACGGAAAAAACAAATGGCATGAAGAAGCAGTGTACCCCTGCACTGCAAATCATAATAAAGAACGGCAACTCAATTTGTTAAAGCAGTGGAATACACATAGATTTTGTGTACAGGTCTATGGGATATATTCTGTTATCCCGAACCGAAATGTTCAATCGTAAAACGTTTTGTATCTAACAACCTTTCTAAACGAAGTGGCAAAAGATTAATAACAAGTGGTTAGTTAATAAAATTAAAGTGTAGTCAATTTCCATACTTTTAAATAGCTTTAATATTTTGAGAAACATTACTACTTTTAAGAAAATTCAACGCAAATTCAAATTACACTACATACGTAATAGCAATGGAAGAAATGCTATAGGACGTCCATCCCTTTACTCTGCATATGAAGTGCATTCGTATATCCACTAGACTTTCATGGGCTGCGTTTTCCCCCCTTTACCTTATGTGTTATGCATAATATCTCGGCGACTCCCGGTTGTGATTTAGTATTTGATAGATGGGTTTATATTTCTAGCGGTCAATGGTGAACCACATACTGCAACTTAAATTGTTGTACAATGTTTTGGTTCTTTGAAACATGAAGTCAAACAGAGTATGTGGGGTCAAAATGTGGCCATTCGTGGACAATGGCGAGGTGGAAGATGGTATGTTTTGCTACAGGGTTTTGAGAGAAAAAGACGAGACTCCAAATTCGGCGTCACAGGAAAACTGGAATCCCCAAAATGTGCACCCTCCTACTTTTTTTGACACCCCACTCCAATTTTCCTTATAATTTTACGTTACCTGCGTGTGTGTTCAGGCATCTTGGGCTCTAGTCTACGCAGGCACGGTGTACTGTCGAGTTCACTAACCAGGTACCTTGTACTCCATTTCATTATAAATGTGCGTAGATTACATGGTACCTATTACACCGGCGCTGATTGAGAAACTAACGGATGCTATTGATGCAACGTTAAATTTGAGTCTGTGATTATGAACTTATTTGTATGATGTGCAAGCCTGCATCCATGCATGCAGATCGCAAATCTCGCTCATTTGTTTTTCACTTCTCTCTTTTCAGAACAAATTACCTATAATGGTGCGTGCGTGCTAGGGTGTGTCGTATTTAATATACAGCATCATTCATTATTCCTACATGTACATTATATGCATACATCACGTGTGCGGGTTGTAAAGTTATAGCATAGCCGAATACTTGCTAGTGAAGTGAGATCCTGTATTGTAGCATTGAGCGTTAAGCTGTCTGAAGCGTCGCGTGAACCAAAATAAGCACCTGATACGTTCAAAGGCCCGATCCTCGGGTAAGTTACCCATATGATTTGTCGGCAAGTGCAGATCAAGGTGTAGGGAATTCCATTCATCTGTGTTTTGCGATCGTCCAGATGGGAATAAATTAATTCTCGCACATACATATAGTTCCACAAATCCCATCTATTCCCATCTTGCAACTTGAGGAGGGGGCGGGGTATGCTGAATGTGGGGGCTTGTAACGTAATCATCGACACCTTTCTCAAACTAGGGGGCTGGGGATTTAGTTATTGGGGGCATTTTTACCGGAGGCGGCGGGATACAAGTATCCATGATCGATTCTTGTAGCCCTCGCATGCCGATCCCAATGCATGTGGAGATGACAATCACACATAATACAGGTTTGTAATATTGCGCAAAGCGCAATAGATGGTTCTTTGTTAAATGATAGTAAACAACCTTATTTTGTTATTAATGCTATGTGTGTACCTTTCTCTGCCAACTTCCCTATTGAGGTGAATATGAGAGGTGGTTTTCCCAGACACACCATCTGTATCTTGTATTGAAAACAGCTTTTTATAGACATGCACTGTTATCATTACTTAATTGAATTGCCTTTAGGGTGTTGTAGCAGAGTGCTGTAAAATAGAATTTACCACAGGTTTACAACCACAATTATGGGTCTTTACTATTTGTGGAGTCTCCCAAGCAAGTGCATGGATTGAGAAGTGTAAACAATCCCAAAAGAAAACGATTCAGAAGTTTAAAGGGGTTCCTATGGAACTGATTTTTGTTATGCAAGGTCAATAACAATTAAGCAATGCAGTAAAGGAGTTATGTTTTCTTTTCATATTGTTTTACTTTTGAAGTGGCGTACCATCATTCATAAGGTACACGCTAATTTAATGCTTTTATTTCGACAGGCAGTTGCTTATAACAGAGGCTATACACACTGTTAACAGTTTTAACCGACTGAATGTTCTTTTGAAACTGCTTCATTAACATTTGTTCCCATCAAAACATAGTAGCTAGCAAATGTCACTACCATACATAGAAGTGATGTATGGAACGCCCGAGCCGCCAAAATTCACGAAAATACGGTATGTTGGAAAAAAAAAATTTCACGGAAAAAAGTTTTTTTTCAAAAAAAAAAAAAAAAGTAAGCCTCTGTTTTACGGAGAGAAGTTGCTGTTTTACGGACGATTCGAATGAACGCTCTCTTATTAGAACACTTGTTTACACCTGTAGTGCACGGTTTAGAGCCAGCTACACGACCTTCTCGCTTCGACTTTCATCACCCTTTCGTTACAAGTGACAAGGGAGCGCAACGAAATCAAATCCTTCTGACCAGATCAGCTGTACCAGGGAACAATGCTCGACCGATAGTTACGGCTAGCTGCGGCCTTGTTTCGTATGCGCATCTTCGCTAACATCTTACTCTACCGTGTACCTACGGGCCTGAGCTTGATCCAGAGCAATACGTGACGAATTAACCGATTGAAAGACTTTCTGATACGATCTTCAGTACTTCGGAAAGTGTAGCTGGCTCTCTACCGGTTTCTTTCTTTGATGTTGCAGTCGCTCCGAAGTTCGCGCGCGTAAATTTACCATGACACCTCTTTCCTTCCGTGCTGGTTGTTACTAGTTGTGGTTTCATATACAACATTTCTGTCCTCTGCACAATGCGATTGTCCATACTGGCACAGTGCGCTGAGCTGTGCTGTCAAGAGGTCGGATGCAGCACGGTATATTACACATTTCCTGATTGGCCTACTTGCTTGACAAACCGTGTGCTAATCATGTTTTACTAGAGCTCTACTCTAGTATCTATGTCCGAATTAAAAGCTTGCATTTACTTATACCGGGTGCTTCACAATGAATACAACATATTTCAATCACAATAATATTTCACAGCATAGTACAAAAATATGAAAGAATAACGTCTTGCATTTCTTGAGAACACCCAATATTCCATGTTACACCAGATTAGTCAAGTTTAACATACTATTAATAGTTGATGTTAAGAGTTCTCTCAAAGTAGTAGTATGGAAGAAAATGTTCTGTTGGTGGGCAACAAATACATGTGCTAAAAGACTGTACCAGCATGAAAATTGGATGAGAAAAATTATATCCCATCACTATTGATCATGGTTTGAATTGATTTCATTTCCCACAGTATGCAGTTTCTATTTGCAAAACAACACCAATGTTAAGGTTACAGAGGGCATCCACTAAAGATGCACCAATTGCAAGTGAAAAATATCGTTCTATTAACTATATTCCATTAACAGAATAATGTAGACCAAGATTATGAATTATTACATGGATAGGAATTAAGGAAGACACAAAAGATGATCATTTTGAACTTAACCAAGAACCAGCTAACATTTTTGTCCAAAAACAGGCTCGGATTGATCATATTGTAATATTGCTTTGCCTGTATTTTAAAATGTCTATCAGCTTGAAACTAAATGAAGCACACGTGAAAATGCTAACATGCTTTTCAGTGAGCATGCAGTAGCAATGAGCCCATATGCTATGCAAGTATTTAAATATATTCACTTGACTTCGTTTCTATGGTCCTGTGTAGGGTAAAAAAAATTTGAACCCATACATGTATTGCAGAGGATCAATCAAAGTGGGGGAGTGCAAAATTGCATGCAGCAGTGATATAGTGAACTGTACTGTAACCAGACAAATTGTTTTTGTTTTGGTTTCAAACAGAAATCAGTACAGATCACATTCACACGATGTGAGCTTGATTTGGACAAACATGATGAATCCACATGCAATTCTCCATCAGGTAGAATTTGAGGACTGTAGGATAAATAAAATCACACACACACACACACACACACACACACACACACACACACACACACACACACACGCGCTACTGTGGAGGCCTGCAAGGCTGCAAAGAGAAAACAATTTTATTTTAAATGGCTGATTAGTTTAGGTGTGCCTAGAGCTGCACTCCTTACACTAGTTGATACCATACCCACCTACTCATCAACCCTCCCTCCCCTCACACCACACCTTCTTTTGTCTTCACACACACCACTACTGTGTAAGCACACAACACATCATTGTACACACACACATACACACACTTCACACTCATACTCACACAAAGTGTAGACACCCTGTACACACACACTAGTGTAAGCCCTCTGCACGCACACACACACACACACACACACACACACACACACACACACACACACACACACACACACACACACACACACCAGTGTAGTGGAGTACTCAACATGTACTGACCATAGGCTGTGTGATGAAGATGTTTGCCTTACAAGTACACTGGGCTCAGTATAACCTAAATATAATAAAAAAATAGAATTTTTCAACTCACATTGAAATCTTGTTTATGTTACCTAGGTCTTCAGGTGGGATAGCCACATGTACTTGCTGTGATTGGAGATGGCTGAAGATAAAGCCACATCATGTGAGAGGTACAAATTAATAATCATTGTATTACGTACCCATTTCCTCAGGTTCTGGGACACATTCTTCTGCTTCCCATCATGCCACATGTTCATAGCTAAACTCTTTGTCACTCCCTTACATTACTGGTTCATCAACAGCTTCAACTTTATTATCCTTGTGTAGCTTCGTCTTTCCTTATCCTTATCCATTCCTCAACCTTGTTATGTATTATATACCGTGACGTCAAGGCGTGTAACAGGTACCTGCCTTCTTGCATACACAACATGAAGTGTGGATACGATCAGGATTTCTTTGCTTACTATGTACGCAATTATCTTAGTAAGAATAGTTTAGTATGTTCTGACCTTTCTGTTTTGAAAAACTACTATTCCAACTGATATGTTTCTGAAACCCACAGCATACATTTGCGGATTGGTGAGCTTATAAATGTGCATTCCAATCTTGCTGGAGATGAAGTATTGCATTTGCTCAACAGAAGACCAGGGTTAAATCTACTCAGCAAAAACCGGAATGGAAACATCGCTTTGTTTGCCTTGCATATCATCAACAGTATCAAGCCCTAGCAGTGAAGATGAAAAAGATAAACTTCATATGGCTGGGTTAGGGGAGAAAGTTATAGGATTTTCTGCTTTGAATGTTGATGCAGAAAGCTTTAGGGATACCATTCATTCTCAAAGTCGCACCTTTCAAGTGGCTACGTCATGTGCAAGGCAAAACCTAATTCAGCACAGTTGGAACCATTGTCAAACCTGACATATAGTTCACCAGCAGTCTTAAAGGAAAGATATGGATGCTGCAAAACATATTTGGTCCCACTGCAGCAGGATTTAGACATGTCATGCATGAAATCAGGTTCAACTAGTGTAAGCAGCTTGTTTTTCATAACCAATTAATGTACATACAGTCTGTTGATATGTTTCAGATGATGAAGTGTTTGAAATGTGGGCTTTGTCTTCCTATGGGTGATTTATTGACCCATGTGGAACTGTGCAAAAAATGAACAAATATTGTATTACGCCCTCGGCGTCTTTAAAGATACGAGTACGAAATAATGACACTACTTTTTGTATTTCAACTAAGTTAGTATGTCTGTTTCATAGTATCCATTAACATAGCAGTTATTTCAGTGAGCTAGTGCTTGCGCACAGAAAAGGTCTTGAATGTCACCAAGTAAATTTTATGCAGACAAGACATTTTAACTGTACTGCAATTTTCTAATATGTAGGGATGCTAGCTTGTTAGACCTTGTATATTTTTACATTTGCTAACATCTGTTTACTGTTGTCATACTATTTTTATTTCATTTGTAGTTAAAATACATACTGCCAATATATATATATTTCATTGGTGAAGAATGGGTTCTTCATCTGATGATGAGTATGCATTTCTGCCGTTCCTTTTCACTCTTTTGTATTTGTATTACATGTTCCATGCATTATTAATATACATGTATATACATGTATAAAGATGCAGCTGAAATGGACACACCCTCCCTCCCCCCACACCACACCTTCTTTTGTCTTCCCCCACCCCCAGATTCACCATTGAATAGAGCTTTCTGACCCATAGTGGAAAAACTGGTGAATCATCTACAATGACTTCTTATGAGAGGAACTGGGACATTCTCTCTGCCCCGTAGCAGTAATATTGTACGCAGCCCCATCATGACATAGTGGTTGTCGCTTACTGTACTACTACTACTGGTCAGTAAGGGCGTTTACTTTAAACGGAGGGTTCTGGGTGTCCATTTAAATAACTGGTAACACTTAACTAATGGGTCATATCAAGTGCAAATGAAGTGATTAGTCAAATAACTTCATTTCTAAAAAGAGACATTATAGTACTACTGTGGATGCAATGAATGAACAAACAGTTTAGCCACCATGAAATGGTTAATCAATGACTGTTCAATGCTGCACTCTGATCCCGGTATCATACTAGTGTGCAGTTGTTGATCCAATGCTGCCTTCTGAGTTGCAGAAAGCAGTACTGGTGGATCGTCCACAATGACTTGTTCGTGCTCAATGTTGAGAGGAACTGGACCATTCCAATCAATCCCATAACTTTCAGAATCAGGCTAAGATACAAGGTGCAAATTAAATGCACGAATTCATAATGCGTATTTTTCCACTCCTGCACCCCCAGGCATAACAAAAATAATCCTTCAAATAATAAACAGTCCATACTCAAAGACACATTTTTCAGGACTTAAACAACATAATTAATGCTGCTAACATGGCTTGCTCTTAATAACACACACTACAGGACTAGTCTGCACAATACAAAGCACTAACCTCAACTAAACCCCTTGCAACCATGCAACTTGAAGAGGATTCATCCATTGTGCACAGACCCATTGTCCACAGTTGCAGTGGTGTCCTGTTTCCTTCCGTTCTTATTGAATGCTGGCACCAGCCACTTCTAAAGCCATCCAACTGTCCCTGCAGCAGACTAATAGTAACATAATGCAAAGCAAACAAATCCAAGTGGCTATCAGGGTTAAGAATATTGATGTCCTCCATAAAGTAGAACAAGTGATAAAAAAAGCTTATGCAGCCAGTGAACAGATCTCTCCAAAAGCGTTCAATTCTTTGATTGTGTACACTGCGTCCCATAATGGCACTGTTTCTACCAGCACCTCGTTGTTCTACCATGTACTGAGACACCAATATATTTTCGCCACCTTTGTCCATTCTTACTCTGGAAGGTAGACCATATTCTTGCACAGCTTTCTGAAATGCTGATAAAACAGTAGAGGCACGGTTATTTGTTGCTACTTTGAGATAGACTATAAGGCGGCTGAATCCATCAATGCCACCATGAATAACTATTTTCCATCTTATCAATTTATGGTAACCATCAATATGCCACAATGAATTAGGCGAATGCACCGAATACACCCGACGATGCAATACTGCTCTGAAACGTGTAGTTATCCCATTTGGATCAATTCTTCTTAAAGATTCTCTTACTCTTTCCCGCGGTACTACTATCCCAGCACTTCTTAGACGACCAGTGACTAATTTTTCTCCACAACTCTGGCTGCAATGCTTGATTTGTGAAACAATTAAGTCTAGCTCATCATCACTGATCCTGCTGTAGGCTCTTGAAGTAATACCCAACTCCTGCAATCGACGCTCCAGTGTGCGCAAGCTGCAATCAAGCATTATGGCGATGTCCTGGACTTTAAACCCATTCTCTATTAGAAATCGAAGCTTTTCCTCCTCCAACTCTATCCTTGGCCGACCACGCCCAACATTTCCGTTTGTTGTACGGAATCGATCTTCTATGCAGGAATCAACGCATCTAACGAGTCGAATGAGCGATGAAATGAAGTCAGAGATATCACCTAGGAGCAAGTCTTCCATTGCTATAGTGAGCTGAAGTAATTCTTCACACGCTACAAGCAGGTTTTCCAACATGTCTAAGTCTTCATTACCGCTTACTTCACACGCATACATAAGTATGCTACGAGCTAGTTCAACAAAACTGTCCTCATCAGGTAATTCAGCCGCCATTCAACAACGGTTAGCAACAACTCGTTATTATTTTTCAGCTCCATGCACGCATGCGTATTTTATCTTTGCATATCTAAAATCGGCATGGCGTTACCAGAGCTTTATCACAGGGCGTATTTGGAGGCAATCAGGGTGCTCTCTCAAAATTCAACTAGAATACCCGTGCTTGAACAGTCGTCCGGCTCCTTGCAGTCACCTAGTCCATCTTGGTTGCAGTCATCAGGTCCATCTGCGTTGCAGTCGCCTGGTCCATCTGGGTTGCAGTCGTCAGGTCCATCCGCGTTGCAGTCACCTGGTCCATCCGGGTTGCAGTCATCAGGTCCATCTGCGTTGCAGTCGCCTGGTCCATCTTGGTTGCAGTCATCAGGTCCATCTGCGTTGCAGTCGCCTGGTCCATCTGGGTTGCAGTCGTCAGGTCCATCTGCGTTGCAGTCGCCTGGTCCATCCGGGTTGCAGTCGGGTTCTTTGCAATCGTCTACAGGTGAGCACTTGACAGATTTCTCTGTGCAAGATGGATGTAAAGCTATCGCTATTTGCACCGCACGATTGTGTAAACATTTCTATGTAAAATATAGAGTGGCGTGGAGTCCTAGTTGAGCTCACCCGACTTGGGCGTTGATGTGACCTGATGTGTAGCAGCGGCGTAGGAAGGAGTTTAAAAGTGGGGGGGGGGGGGGGGGGGGGGGGGGGGGGGCAAAGTTCGATGGTCATCATGGCGGGAGAGCGGTGCCCCTCCCCCAGCCAGCTAGGGGAGTGCTGTAAGCTTCCGCATTGGGGTCTGGGACTCTGGGGTTGTGCCCCAGAAGCCAACGCTATTTGCATCTAACGACGTTACAAAACTACACTAGAATCAGTGCAATTTATTACAAATTACGCATTTATCTGTAGTATCACTGGTATAAAAGTAGGGGGGCATGGTCCCCCCCCCCCCCCCCACTTTTAAAAGTGGGGGGGCAGTTGCCCCCCCTGTACCCCCTTTTCCTACGCCACTGTGTACTCTAAAACCGTTTTCCGACCTCCAATCCCGTTGCGTGAATATATAATTAATCAGGAGTCTGGGTAGGGAATCTGAACTGCGGGGTAGCGAAATCTGCGGACCCTGGTTTGCGCTATGGTGGTTGTGACCTGCTGTGTAAAACGACATATGCTACGTAGCCATTATGCACCTATCATTGTTACGTGAGACCCCCCCCCCCCCCCCCCCTGGGGCGAAGTCGGGATTAGGTGGGGATTTGACGCGTGAATATCATAACTGGCCACACATTTGACCGTAGTCGGGCACGCGTTTGACCTTTTATCAGACCACGTAGTATAAACAATTGGCCAGTTATTAACCCCCAACCAGGGGCAGTTTGCTTTACTAAAGGTCAAATCCCCCCTAATGCCAATTTTGTGATAATAGCCCACATGGTCTATCTGATCTGCACTTTATGTATACTGTAACCACATTGATTATTGTACTCATGCAGGTGTGTAATTGTAAAATGTGAGGTCTCCTGCAATTGTTTTTATTTGCTTGTAACAAAGGGGTGTTCCCATGAATCGTTGAGCTATGCTTCATGATAAAAGGCACAATTCAAAACTAGAAATTATCAAGGCATCATGCGCGCCCATGTGAGTGACACACTGTACATTGCTTTGAAGTGTCGTAGGGTGTTACTTATGTTAGTATAACTTTTCTTTTGTTATTCCAGTCACTATCAAACTTTGCAGAAATATAGTCAACAGGCATCCTAACAGTATGTGTCTTTGTAGTATTATTGTCACTACGAATAAACGCATAAGCGCAATTCAAAACAAAGGCATCGCGCATGTGACATTATATATATATATTATGGAGGTCAAAGTGTGGTTTTCTGTGGTTCATGACTATCAAGCAATACAAACAAGAAAAGCTTCAGGAAGTAGAGAGTTGCAGCTGGCCATTGGTAGCAACTGTATGGAAAGATAGAAAGGTTGTCAGAATATGTTCACCTTACTGGACAGTAATCACACAGCATCCCTCGCATCCCTTACCCACCTCACACAGCTCCCTCACTCACCGTCACACCACCCCCACACACAATCCTCTGCACCCCCCTCAACATAGCATCCCTCACCCCCACCATCACACAGTATCATTTACTGATCGTCATGCAGCATCACCCACCCACCATCACACAGCATCCTTTACTTGCCATCATGAACATCACTCCCTACCATCACACAGCATCCCACACCCACAATCCTACGGCATCCCCACTCACCATCACAAGCATTCTCCACTCACAATTCTATGGCATCATCCACCCACCAATACACACCATCCTCACTCTACCCACATTGCTCACCCACCATCACACAGCATCCCTCACCCAATATCATACAGCTCCCACACCCACTAACACAGCATCCCTCACCAACAATCCTAGTGTCCTTCACCTGCCATCACGCAACATCCTTCTTCCACCATCACTCGGCATCTCCAACCCACAATTCTATGGCATCCCCACCTACCATGACACAGCCTCCCCCACCTACCATCACACAGCGTCCCTTACCCACAACCCTACAGCATCTCCAACCCACCCTACTATGGCACCCCCCACCCATAATCCTCGAGCATCCTTCACCTACCATCACACAGTGCCCTTCTCCCACCATCACGCAACATCTCCCACCCATGCATCATCACTCAGCATGCCCATCCACTATCACACATCATCTCTCCTGCATTGCTCACCCACCATCGCACAGCATCACTCCCACATTGCTCACCCACCATCGCACAGCATCACTCCCACATTGCTCACCCACCATCACCCACATTGCTCACTCACCATCACAGCATCGCAAATGCGGACTGGAGGGTTATTAGCTGTGGGGATGGCATGATGGGCTACCTCTGTGAAACCAGGAAAAGTTTTAAATCCCCACCACACAGTATTGCTCACCCATCATCACACAGCATTGCTCACTCACCATCACACAGCATCACTCACCCACCATCATACCCAGCACCTTCAAAAACCTTCACCCAGCATCCCCTACCCACCATCACATAGCATGTCACCCACCATACAGTGCCCTTCCCCCACCATACAGTGCCCTTCCCCCACCATCACACAGCATTCCCCACCGACAAACTCCCAGCAAACTTAACCCAGCACATTACAAGCATACCTCACCCAGTCATACCAGAGAAAATATATGTTCTGTCTGAAACAGCTATATGCCACACCAAAAAAACCACTTACATGTATATTTCTCACACTGACACCACTGCACAATAACGACTTACAATGCATTTCCACTCATTCAATCCCATTCAAAGAGATCAAGCGGATAAGATTGCTGCATTTGTGTTTCATGATGCGTGATTGTTACGCCTTCGTTTTCTGGAGATAGATGAACGAACAAAGCTCACACATCGTTTTAATAGTCTCTTTACAACTTATGTCAGTAATCATGATATACAACAGCTGCTACCTTTTGATACTGAGTTAAAAGCAGCGGCTATACCATTCATTCGTGTTCAACAGCTTCATCATGTACTTTGTCGATACCATAGTGGTCAATAGTTGCTCTCAAAAGGTAGATGAACCATCTGTTAACCGTTGTTTGTGCAAAACTCGTTTTTGAACCCCACTACAGTTTAGTACCTGTACGTAATAAAATGCTGCACCAGCAGCATACATTTGCAGGTTGGTGAGCTTATATGTGCATTCCAATCCAGCTCTTGTAATTTGCGACAACTGGCATATACATTGTACTTTAATTATGTAGTTCGCAACAATTGGCACAAGTTGGTTAAGTTGACTGTAATTCAATGCATAATAAAACTTCTATCTGATAATGTGTTTTCAGCTTCTGAGTTTGCAAGGTTGTGAACTCAAGATGCAATTGTGGTATTGTGTGTGTATTCTAAAGTGATGTAAACTAAATAGGGGCATTATAGCACTTCAGTTGCAGCTAGTTCCAGCTATCTTGTTTTCATTTCATAATTCAGTTCCTGTTATGTCAGTTGCAAGAGGTGCACTGAATGACCTTTCTCGTTACACTGTGATGAACAAAAAGCGAAAGTGTGCTCGAGATGAAGTATTACATTTGATGAACAAGAAAACCAGGGTTAAATCTACTCAGCAAAAACCGGAATGGAAGCATCGCTTTGTTTGCCTTGCATATCATCAACATTATCAAGCTCCTAGTAGTGAAGATGAAAAAGATAAACTTCATATGGCTGGGTTAGGGGAGAAAGTTATAGAATTTCCTGTTTTGAATGTTGATGCAGAAAGCTTTAGGGAGACACTGTACCATTCATTCCCAAAGTTGCGCCTTTCAGGTGGCTACGTCATGTGCAAGGCAAAACCTAATTCAGCACAGTTGGAACCATTGTCAAACCTGACATATAGTTCACCAGCAGTCTTAAAGGAAAGAAGTGGATGCTGCAAAACATATTTGGTCCCACTGCAGCAGGATTTAGACATGTCATGCATGAAATCAGGTTCAACTAGTGTAAGCAGCTTGTTTTTCATAACCAACTAATGTACATACAGTCTGTTGATATGTTTCAGATGATGGAGAAGTGTTTGAAATGTGGGCTTTGTCTTCCTATGGATGATTTATTGACCCATGTGGAACTGTGCAAAAGGTGAACAAATTTTGTATTACCCACTCTGCATTTTGAAAGATACGAGTACGAAATAATGACACTACTTTTTGTATTTCAACTAAGTTAGTATGTCTGTTTCATAGTATCCATCAACATAGCAGTTTTTTCAATGAATGCTTGCACAGAAAAGTCTTGAATGTCACCAAATAAATTTGATGTAGACAAGAAATTTTAACTGTACCGCAATTTTCTAATATGTAGGGGTGCTTGTTAGACCTTGTATATTTTTGCATTTGTTAGTATCTGTTTGAAGCATTGGTCATACTTTTTTCATTTTCATTTGTATTTAAAATATATACTGCAAATGTTCTTTTTTCAGTTTTGAAGAAATGGGGTCTTCATCTGATGATGAGGATGCATTTCCTGCTGTTTCCTTTCACTCAGTATGTAATACTTTTTGTATTTGTATTACGTATTCGATTCATTATTATAATATATAAATATGTAAGGATGCAGCTGTAATGGACACCCCAACACCTTCTACTCAAAGGTAGTTACTTAAAGTGCATTTATTTACCTTGGGTAAATGGCAGTTGTACATCGTTAAATCCTTTTGAATTTTTTCTTTTAATTTAGTGTGGTGCATTCAATGCTACCTCCGGAGAGTGCATCCAATAGGTATACATGAATATTATTAGCTGTGTGTGATTCATTTACATATGGTACGTATTGTGCGAAAACAGGTCATATAGTATATAAATTAAAATTAAAATCAAAGTTGACCATTTCCATTGAAAATGTATGTTTCATTAATAACTCAGCAATGGATAGTGCATGAGAACAATGATAGAGCATAAACATAAACTAGAGCTTGTTCTCTCATAAGCATCTCCCCACATTTTGTTCTCATTTAATTCTCATGTGTACTAATGTGTAGTCTGGGGACCAGACGACTGGCTTTCAGCAGTCAGTCTGGCCAAGTACGTATATCAAACTTGTTCTGGTTGTTTATGTCGATTGTTTGTGTTGATATGAAATTCATCGTGCAATGAATAAAGTTAATTGTACTTTTAATTGCCCACTTGCTGTCACATTCATTTCTGTACTGGCCCTGACCTTTATCTTCACGCACGTGAATAGCCGTGGTCAATTAACTTTATTCATTGCACGATGAATTTCATATCAACACAAACAATCGACATAAACAACCAGAACAAGTTTGATATACGCACTTGGCCAGACTGACTGCTGAAAGCCAGTCGTCTGGTCCCCAGACTAACTAATGTGTTGGTTTTAAACTAGAAACAATTGTACATAATTTCCTTTCTTAGTAAATTTCAAGCACCTGACAGAAGCAAGATGTTAGAGAGTGCTGTGAAAAGGTAAAAATTGGTGTTTAGTTTCATTTTATTTGCAACTCTATTATTAAGTGGTAGTATAACTGAAGTTATTAAGGAATTGGAAAGTAACATGGATGGGAGGGAACCCATCCGGATCACTGTGAGGCGCAGTGATGTCTGGTTAGATGCAGTGCAGGAGGCCAAAACAAAGGGTATCAATGGACTTTCCCCATTAAAGGTATTAATATCCATATCCTGCACTATTTAAGTTTTATTTATTTTTTGTGTTGTATAGGTCACATTTTTGGGTGAGCCTTCCATTGATGCAGGTGGTCCAAGACGTGAATTTTTCAGACTTTTGCCTCATCATGCTGCAACAACCCTCCTGAGGGGTGAAAGGAGAAAGTTTTTTTCTATGAATGTGAAAGCATTTCAAGTAAGGAAATCGCTGTATTTTAGTAAGTTTGTGTTTGAGTTGTTGTTTAAGAATTTTGTATGTCAAAGGAAGGATGAAGAGGTGATAAGATGTTATCAGTGTCTGCACCAAGTAAAATAATGTTGACCTTGTTGCTTACCATACTATAATATATAAATGCAGTGTGTTTCTTTGATGGCTTGCTACTTTATTCATAGCTATTGAATTTTTTCAGCAGCGGCACTTCTTTTACTTTGGGCTTTTCACGGCAATGTCTGTTGTCCAGGGGGGGTGTGGTATTCCTTGTTTGGCTGATCCTGTGTATGAGTACATCACTAGTGGGAAGTGTAGTTCTATTGTGGTCTCCAGTGATGATATTCCAGAACTGGCTATGAGGGATACTGTAGAGAAAGTAAGCCATTAACAAATTCTGTAACTGCTGCATATCCAATTAACTGATGTCAGTTGGTTGCTGCTAACTGTACCGAGGAAATACAAGCAGTTTTCTCTGAGGATATAGCCATAAGCTACTTAGCAGAATGTGGTTATACTCAACCCATCAGTACCTTACAGTGGAAAATGAAGGATGACATTGTATCCACTCTAATTGACTACCATCTTATTCTAAAAGTGAAGGCATGTATGGACCAGTTCTGTGAAGGATTGGAAACCCTGGGGGTTGGGTCAATTGTTCGGAAGAACCCATCAGTGCTTCGGCAGTTTTTTGTTTTTAACGAGGTGCCAATTGATGCTGGTAAGAGTTACTGTATGCCATGATGTAAATATATCTGTTTTCCTAATGGCAAGTCACTAATGTATATTTCGCTAGATATGCTTCGGTCCATCCTAACATTGGTGGAGGGGAATGGTGATGTGAAACTCATTGAAGACCTTGCCTACTTCAATTTCAACATATTCCTTGATGAGTGTGACAATGGTAAGCCCTTTGCATGATGTTTTTCATTGTATTGCATTTGTATCTCTATTAGGACCAGCTGGAGGATGTTGCAGTATTCAAGAACTATTAGAGTTTTTTACAGGATCAGGGTACCCACCCCAGGGTTTTAGCAGGAAGTGTACGATTTCCTTTCTGCACGACACCACAGCACGACTACCAACAGCTGCAACCTGCAATCTTGAGCTGCGACTTCCAACGTGCCATGGCGAGGACTACTCACAGTTTAGGGAGTGCATGATGTTGGCAATAAGAGGGTGTGAAGGATTCGGTCCAGGTTGAAGTGACTCTTTGGTGTATGTCGTTTTCACCAGCAGCATCATTCAAACATTGTATCAGCATCATTCAAACATTGTATCAGCATCATTCAAACATTGTATCAGCATCATTCAAACATTGTATCAGCATCATTCAAACATTGTATCAGCATCATTCAAACATTGTATCAGCATGTCACTGTGATTTTACTATTCATTTGTATCAGCATGTCAGCTTGTGATTACACTATTCATTTGTATCAGCATTCACTATGTATAAGGTTCGTCTGGAAAGTAAATGCATGTTCAGGTACATGTGTGTGAGGAGAGATAAAATCCTTAGCTATTGGATGGCTTTAGGAATGGCTGGTGTCGGCATTCAATAAGAATAGGGCACCACTGCAACTGTGGACAATGGGTCTGTGCACAATGGATGAATCCTCTTCAAGTTGCATGGTTGCAAGGGGTTTAGTTGAGGTTAGTGCTTTGTATTGTGCAGACTAGTCCTGTAGTGTGTGTTATTAAGAGCAAGCCATGTTAGCAGCATTAATTATGTTGTTTAAGTCCTGAAAAATGTGTCTTTGAGTATGGACTGTTTATTATTTGAAGGATTATTTTTGTTATGCCTGGGGGTGCAGGAGTGGAAAAATACGCATTATGAATTCGTGCATTTAATTTGCACCTTGTATCTTAGCCTGATTCTGAAAGTTATGGGATTGATTGGAATGGTCCAGTTCCTCTCAACATTGAGCACGAACAAGTCATTGTGGACGATCCACCAGTACTGCTTTCTGCAACTCAGAAGGCAGCATTGGATCAACAACTGCACACTAGTATGATACCGGGATCAGAGTGCAGCATTGAACAGTCATTGATTAACCATTTCATGGTGGCTAAACTGTTTGTTCATTCATTGCATCCACAGTAGTACTATAATGTCTCTTTTTAGAAATGAAGTTATTTGACTAATCACTTCATTTGCACTTGATATGACCCATTAGTTAAGTGTTACCAGTTATTTAAATGGACACCCAGAACCCTCCGTTTAAAGTAAACGCCCTTACTGACCAGTAGTAGTAGTACAGTAAGCGACAACCACTATGTCATGATGGGGCTGCGTACAATATTACTGCTACGGGGCAGAGAGAATGTCCCAGTTCCTCTCATAAGAAGTCATTGTAGATGATTCACCAGTTTTTCCACTATGGGTCAGAAAGCTCTATTCAATGGTGAATCTGGGGGTGGGGGAAGACAAAAGAAGGTGTGGTGTGGGGGGAGGGAGGGTGTGTCCATTTCAGCTGCATCTTTATACATGTATATACATGTATATTAATAATGCATGGAACATGTAATACAAATACAAAAGAGTGAAAAGGAACGGCAGAAATGCATACTCATCATCAGATGAAGAACCCATTCTTCACCAATGAAATATATATATATTGGCAGTATGTATTTTAACTACAAATGAAATAAAAATAGTATGACAACAGTAAACAGATGTTAGCAAATGTAAAAATATACAAGGTCTAACAAGCTAGCATCCCTACATATTAGAAAATTGCAGTACAGTTAAAATGTCTTGTCTGCATAAAATTTACTTGGTGACATTCAAGACCTTTTCTGTGCGCAAGCACTAGCTCACTGAAATAACTGCTATGTTAATGGATACTATGAAACAGACATACTAACTTAGTTGAAATACAAAAAGTAGTGTCATTATTTCGTACTCGTATCTTTAAAGACGCCGAGGGCGTAATACAATATTTGTTCATTTTTTGCACAGTTCCACATGGGTCAATAAATCACCCATAGGAAGACAAAGCCCACATTTCAAACACTTCATCATCTGAAACATATCAACAGACTGTATGTACATTAATTGGTTATGAAAAACAAGCTGCTTACACTAGTTGAACCTGATTTCATGCATGACATGTCTAAATCCTGCTGCAGTGGGACCAAATATGTTTTGCAGCATCCATATCTTTCCTTTAAGACTGCTGGTGAACTATATGTCAGGTTTGACAATGGTTCCAACTGTGCTGAATTAGGTTTTGCCTTGCACATGACGTAGCCACTTGAAAGGTGCGACTTTGAGAATGAATGGTATCCCTAAAGCTTTCTGCATCAACATTCAAAGCAGAAAATCCTATAACTTTCTCCCCTAACCCAGCCATATGAAGTTTATCTTTTTCATCTTCACTGCTAGGGCTTGATACTGTTGATGATATGCAAGGCAAACAAAGCGATGTTTCCATTCCGGTTTTTGCTGAGTAGATTTAACCCTGGTCTTCTGTTGAGCAAATGCAATACTTCATCTCCAGCAAGATTGGAATGCACATTTATAAGCTCACCAATCCGCAAATGTATGCTGTGGGTTTCAGAAACATATCAGTTGGAATAGTAGTTTTTCAAAACAGAAAGGTCAGAACATACTAAACTATTCTTACTAAGATAATTGCGTACATAGTAAGCAAAGAAATCCTGATCGTATCCACACTTCATGTTGTGTATGCAAGAAGGCAGGTACCTGTTACACGCCTTGACGTCACGGTATATAATACATAACAAGGTTGAGGAATGGATAAGGATAAGGAAAGACGAAGCTACACAAGGATAATAAAGTTGAAGCTGTTGATGAACCAGTAATGTAAGGGAGTGACAAAGAGTTTAGCTATGAACATGTGGCATGATGGGAAGCAGAAGAATGTGTCCCAGAACCTGAGGAAATGGGTACGTAATACAATGATTATTAATTTGTACCTCTCACATGATGTGGCTTTATCTTCAGCCATCTCCAATCACAGCAAGTACATGTGGCTATCCCACCTGAAGACCTAGGTAACATAAACAAGATTTCAATGTGAGTTGAAAAATTCTATTTTTTTATTATATTTAGGTTATACTGAGCCCAGTGTACTTGTAAGGCAAACATCTTCATCACACAGCCTATGGTCAGTACATGTTGAGTACTCCACTACACTGGTGTGTGTGTGTGTGTGTGTGTGTGTGTGTGTGTGTGTGTGTGTGTGTGTGTGTGTGTGTGTGTGCGTGCAGAGGGCTTACACTAGTGTGTGTGTACAGGGTGTCTACACTTTGTGTGAGTATGAGTGTGAAGTGTGTGTATGTGTGTGTGTACAATGATGTGTTGTGTGCTTACACAGTAGTGGTGTGTGTGAAGACAAAAGAAGGTGTGGTGTGAGGGGAGGGAGGGTTGATGAGTAGGTGGGTATGGTATCAACTAGTGTAAGGAGTGCAGCTCTAGGCACACCTAAACTAATCAGCCATTTAAAATAAAATTGTTTTCTCTTTGCAGCCTTGCAGGCCTCCACAGTAGCGCGCGTGTGTGTGTGTGTGTGTGTGTGTGTGTGTGTGTGTGTGTGTGTGTGTGTGTGTGATTTTATTTATCCTACAGTCCTCAAATTCTACCTGATGGAGAATTGCATGTGGATTCATCATGTTTGTCCAAATCAAGCTCACATCGTGTGAATGTGATCTGTACTGATTTCTGTTTGAAACCAAAACAAAAACAATTTGTCTGGTTACAGTACAGTTCACTATATCACTGCTGCATGCAATTTTGCACTCCCCCACTTTGATTGATCCTCTGCAATACATGTATGGGTTCAAATTTTTTTTACCCTACACAGGACCATAGAAACGAAGTCAAGTGAATATATTTAAATACTTGCATAGCATATGGGCTCATTGCTACTGCATGCTCACTGAAAAGCATGTTAGCATTTTCACGTGTGCTTCATTTAGTTTCAAGCTGATAGACATTTTAAAATACAGGCAAAGCAATATTACAATATGATCAATCCGAGCCTGTTTTTGGACAAAAATGTTAGCTGGTTCTTGGTTAAGTTCAAAATGATCATCTTTTGTGTCTTCCTTAATTCCTATCCATGTAATAATTCATAATCTTGGTCTACATTATTCTGTTAATGGAATATAGTTAATAGAACGATATTTTTCACTTGCAATTGGTGCATCTTTAGTGGATGCCCTCTGTAACCTTAACATTGGTGTTGTTTTGCAAATAGAAACTGCATACTGTGGGAAATGAAATCAATTCAAACCATGATCAATAGTGATGGGATATAATTTTTCTCATCCAATTTTCATGCTGGTACAGTCTTTTAGCACATGTATTTGTTGCCCACCAACAGAACATTTTCTTCCATACTACTACTTTGAGAGAACTCTTAACATCAACTATTAATAGTATGTTAAACTTGACTAATCTGGTGTAACATGGAATATTGGGTGTTCTCAAGAAATGCAAGACGTTATTCTTTCATATTTTTGTACTATGCTGTGAAATATTATTGTGATTGAAATATGTTGTATTCATTGTGAAGCACCCGGTATAAGTAAATGCAAGCTTTTAATTCGGACATAGATACTAGAGTAGAGCTCTAGTAAAACATGATTAGCACACGGTTTGTCAAGCAAGTAGGCCAATCAGGAAATGTGTAATATACCGTGCTGCATCCGACCTCTTGACAGCACAGCTCAGCGCACTGTGCCAGTATGGACAATCGCATTGTGCAGAGGACAGAAATGTTGTATATGAAACCACAACTAGTAACAACCAGCACGGAAGGAAAGAGGTGTCATGGTAAATTTACGCGCGCGAACTTCGGAGCGACTGCAACATCAAAGAAAGAAACCGGTAGAGAGCCAGCTACACTTTCCGAAGTACTGAAGATCGTATCAGAAAGTCTTTCAATCGGTTAATTCGTCACGTATTGCTCTGGATCAAGCTCAGGCCCGTAGGTACACGGTAGAGTAAGATGTTAGCGAAGATGCGCATACGAAACAAGGCCGCAGCTAGCCGTAACTATCGGTCGAGCATTGTTCCCTGGTACAGCTGATCTGGTCAGAAGGATTTGATTTCGTTGCGCTCCCTTGTCACTTGTAACGAAAGGGTGATGAAAGTCGAAGCGAGAAGGTCGTGTAGCTGGCTCTAAACCGTGCACTACAGGTGTAAACAAGTGTTCTAATAAGAGAGCGTTCATTCGAATCGTCCGTAAAACAGCAACTTCTCTCCGTAAAACAGAGGCTTACTTTTTTTTTTTTTTTTGAAAAAAAACTTTTTTCCGTGAAATTTTTTTTTTCCAACATACCGTATTTTCGTGAATTTTGGCGGCTCGGGCGTTCCATAGTGATGTAGCTATATGAGTATTGAAAATGGGACAGTTTCCGCGAAAATTGCCCCACGGATATATTATAAAATGTTATAAAAATGCATCGCGGGTGAATCGCTATAACTTCCCAACGGTTAACGCTATCGACTTCCTATGTTCAACACTTTATACTACACCATTTCACTACGGGCAAACTTTTTTTAGGGCCTTGCACTAGTTCCTTGCTGATGCTACGAAGTCCGATACCCCATGGGGTTCAAAACCGTCACATCTTCAGCTAGGAGAGTTTAAATCGCTTCAAATTCCGTATGTACATACAGGGGTCCTGTTGCTATTGATGTGTTCAGTTCGTTAATTTTTACTCTATCCGTCACGGAGATACAGCTGTGCAAAGTTAATGCACATTTCCCGCTCGATTGCACCATTTTTGCATGCAACCCGTGTTCCATTCTCCCAATCCACAATAAATTTTGATAACTTCTTTGTTTCGCCCATTTCTCCCTTAAACTAAGCTAGCCGTTCCCAACTGTTTTGGTCTCACTCAGGCAGTGAGTTTATGCGGGAAAGTTAAAAGAAGAAGAACGCTGCTCAGTTCCAGACGATCGTACCAAATTAACGGACCCCAAGTGAATATAACCTTGCGCCTCCCACGTCGCCGGCAGTATTCAAAAGGGCACGCGTAAGGCTATTTGCTAAGCACTCACATCATCCTCTAGTCGTGTAATAAAGCTTTCCTATTTGCCATCATCTTGCTAAAATCATCGTCTTATATCTGCCACGCCCACTCGGCTACGATTTCGGTCTCACACAACTTTCAGCTCACACATACTCATGCTGGCTCCCACTTGTGCACACACTTGCATTGTTGCGTACATGGCCCTGTACACTATCGTATGGCATATTTTCTTATACACACACACACACACACACACACACACACACACACACACACACACACACACACACACACACACACACACACACCACGCACACGCACACACACACACACACACACACACACACACACACTCATGTACAGCATACTTGCACACACCAGTTATACATGTGGCAAACAATACACCTGTCTGATGATGGTACAAACACTCTCACTCACAAACATTGTCACATGCACATGTATTCTATTCAATTCAACTGTACTTGTGCATGCCTGTGCAGACCACTGATTCTATGTAAATTTATGTACCAAGCTTTCTGTACATGTATCGTGTCTCCAAGGATTGAATACATTGTGTCCCCATCTGGTACTCTAAATGTACACAAACATTGCACACTTGCACACACACACACCACTGTATAAATGTGGCAATACACATGCAAAAACGCTCACACACAACATATAGATACACAGACACACACATGACATACACCCACAAACACACACACATACGGACACGGACACACAGGTACACATGGACACACACACAACACACAGACACACACACACAGACACACACACATAGACACACACACAACATACACACAGACACACACACAGACACACACAACACAGACACATACACAGACGCACACACACACAGACACACACACACACACACACAACATACACACAGACACACACACAGACACACACAGACACACACACAGATGCACACACACAGACACACACACACACAGGCACTCACACAGACACATACACACAGACACATACACACAGACACATGCAGGCATGCACAGACACACACACAGACGCACACACAGACACACACACACAGGCACGCATAGACCCACACAACACACTCTGACACGACAGACACAGACACACACAGACATGCACAGAGACACACACAGACATGCACAGAGACACACACAGACATGCACATGAAATACACAGACACACACACGACATACACACAGACTCACACACACGACAGACAGACACACAGATGCGGGCACACATGGACACACATGCACAGACACACACATGCAGACGCACACACATGCACAGACACACACACGCACACACAAGATACACACATGCCATACACACACAACAGACACAGACACACAAGCACACAAAGACACACACACGAAATACACAAACACACCTACAGACACACACATGAAATACACAGATACGCACACAGATACGCACACAGACATACATGCACACAGACTCATACAAAAAATACATATAGATACACACACGAAATACACATAGACACACACATGCAGAGACACACATGCACACACATGGACACACAGATACACACACGACATGGACACACAGATACACACACGACATACACACAGACACACACATATACAGACACACATGTAGCTACATGTACCTGTGTGTATGTACCGTCTCTAAAGTGCGAGCTCTATGTCATATGCTCCCAAAGAATTGGTCCTCAGCCCCTATAGGATTGGTGTCCGTACCACTGTATGCATGTGGCAAAGTATATCACTGTATTCACCACAGCACTGGGCCCATGGTACAATATTAAAAAGTGTGTGTGTGTGTGTGGGGGGGGGGTGGCTGATTTCTTTTGAGCAAAATGAATAATTAAATATACAAGTCTACATGTAGAGATGCACGAATTTATTTTTAATCATGATGCGTATGATGTTGTCATCGAAAAAGTTGTTGTCGGCTATCATTCCTTGATGAGATTTACACAGTTGGCCAAAAATTGTGGTGTGTGTGTGGAGGGTCCCTGCAGCAACGTGCATAAGACTTTAAGTTCTTACACACTCACATCCATCTTTTTGTAGTTAAGTACAATTGTGTAATAAAGCTTTCTTGTTTGGCAAATCCTTGATCCTTGAACAACTTCTTATCATTCTTTATGCCTCCACTACTCAGCTAGGTGGCTTGTGTACCAGTTGCAGAGACTTGAGTCTCTCTTTGCCCATACAATATTTAGCTCACACAGAGTACATGAACATGCCCTCATGTTGGTTCACACACCCTGATGCATGTGTATATGTTGTGCAAATGCATCTGTACATCCTGAGCACACACACACACACACACACACACACACCAATCTCTGTGTGTTTCCTCTGTATTGTTGCAAGCAGACGTATACTCTTCTCTCATCTAGCACTCTGTACAAGTGCTCGTCTGACCTGTAAAAAAGCCTTTTCGGAGTACAGTATAATGAATATCGTTACTAGCTTGCTATCGATATGTCTGTGTAAACTTACCTGACCTACCACGATCTGCAACGATACACTGTACCATCGCAGGTCTCACAGGCCTACTGTTTTCATCAGCACAATGTTGTGTGTCCCATGTCGTACTAATTGAATGCAGCGAATTAAACGAGTGTACATGAACTCAGATTGCTGTTCCTCACCATAAGTACAAAGTATGTAGTGCCTTCTACGAGTAGTCATTTAATTTACGCATAAAAATTAGTACAGTGTGCTGCCTTAGTCTCGTACCCAGACCCAGATTCCCAACAGCTGCGGGTGGCGCAGCTGTTGGGAATCTGGGTCTGGGTACGAGACTAGTGCTGCCTCTTCTAGAAGGAGTTTTTTATGAAGGGCGATGGTTCTGCCTGGCGATGAATACCCTATCATTGCTGATTGCGGTACCCGTGGTAAGTTTACACAGACACAATGGATAGCAATATTCATCATTCCACAAGCACTCAAGATAAACAGAAGCCTCTTGAGCTTGTTGGCAAACCATGGCATATCCTTACATGTATGACTTGTCCCTTGTGTCAGGGGACAGTCCTATAAGGACACAATGTATGCATAAAGGACCACTCCTATGACACTACATGTGTAGACATGTCTCATGGTCTCATGAGCTGTTCAATAGATAGATAAAAAATGCATGTGCAGAGAAGGCATTCAGTGAGAGAAAATGTGTGTACCATCATTATCAGAGAGCACTACTGTTTTTTTCCACATGAACAACAGTGTGTGCTTTGTGTAACACGTGTCTGTGCACATGTGCGAGTCTGTGTGTATTGTGTGTGTATCTGTGAGTGTGTGTCTGTGCATGTGTGTCTATATGTATTTTGTGTGTGCGAGTCTGTGTGCAAGTCTGCATGTCTGTGTGTTTCTGTGTGTGTGTCTGTGTATTTCGTGAGTGTATATATTTCGTGTGTGTGTCTGTGTGTGCTTGTGTGTCCGTGTGTGTGTGTGTGCTTGTGTGTCCGTGTCTGTGTGTGTGTGTGTGTGTCTGTCGTGTGTGTATGTTCCTGTGTGTGTCGGTGCATGTGTGTGTCTGAGTGTTTTGTGTGACTGTCTCGTCTGTGTATTTCGTGTGTGCCTGTGTATGCATGTGTGTCTGTGTGTGCTAGTGTGTATTTCCATGTGTGTGTGTGTGTGCATGTGTGTGTGTTTGTATATGTGTGTCGTGTGTTTTGTGTGTCCATGTGTGTGTCTGTGTATCTGTGTGTGTGTGTTTGTATGCGTCTGTGTGTATGTCATGTGTGTGTCTGTGTGTGTGTTAGTGTGTGTGTGTGTGTGTTTTGTATGTGTCTATGTATGCCATGTGTGTGTCTGTGTGTGCGTTTGTGTGTGTGTGTGCGTTAGTGTGTCTGTATGTGTGTGTTTGTATGCATCTGTGTTTATGCATGTGTGTCTGTGTGTGCCTGTGTGTGCATGTGTGTGCTAGTGTGTATTTCATGCATGTGTGTCTGCATGTGTGTCTGTGCGTGCTAGTGTGTATTTCCATGTGTGTATGTACGTGTGTGCGTGTGCGTGTGTGTGTTTTTCATATGTGTGTCGTGTGTTTTGTGTGTCCATGGTGTGTCTGTGTATCTGTTGTGTGTGTGTGTTTGTATGCGTCAGTGTGTATGTCATGTGTGTGTCTGTGTGCGTTTGTGTGTGTGTGTGCGTTAGTGTGTCTGTGTGTGTATGTCATGTGTGTGTGTTTGTGTGTCTGTGTGTGCATTTGTGTGTCTGTGTGTGTATGTCATGTGTCTGTGTGCCTGTGTGTGTGTGTGTGTGTGCATTAGTGTGTCTGTGTGTGCATTTGTGTGTCTGTGTGTGTGTGTGTTAGTGTGTCTGCGTGTGCATTTGTGTGTGTATGTCATGTGTGTGTGTGTGTGCCTGTGCGTGTGCATGTGTGTGTTTGGTACACAAATTGAAATGCAGTCTGTGTGTGCATTTGTGTGTCTGTGTGTGTATGTCATGTGTGTGTGTGTTAGTGTGTCTGTGTGTGTATGTCATGTGTGTGCATGTGTGTGCTAGTGTGTATTTCATGCATGTGTGTGTGCATGTGTGTCTGTGTGTCTGTGTGTGTACGTGTGTGTGTGTGTACGTGTGGGTGTGTGCGTGTGTGTGTTTGTCATATGTGTGTCGTGTGTTTTGTGTGTCCATGTGTGTGTCTGTATATCTGTGTGTGTGTGTGTTTGTATGCGTCTGTGTGTATGTCATGTGTGTGTCTGTGTGCATTTGTGTGTGTGTGTGCGTTAGTGTGTCTGTGTGTGTGTATGTGTATATGTCATGTGTGCGTGTGTGTTTGTGTGTGTGTGTTTGAATGCGTCTGTGTGTATGTAGTATGTCTGTGTGTGCTAGTGTGTATTTCATGCATGTGTGTGTGCATGTGTGTCTGTGTGCTAGTGTGTATTTCCATGTGTGTGTGTACGTGTGTGTGTGTGTGCGTGTGTGTGTGTTTGTCATATGTGTGTCGTGTTTTTTGTGTGTCCATGTGTGTGTCTGTGTATCTGTGTGCATGTGTTTGTATGCGTCTGTGTGTATGTCATGTGTGTGTCTGTGTGCGTTAGTGTGTGTGTGTGCATTAGTGACGTGTGTGTGTGTTTGTATGCGTCTGTGTGTATGTCATGTGTGTGTGTCTGTGTGCGTTTGTGTGTGTGTGTGTTAGTGTGTCTGTGTGTGCATTTGTGTGTCTGTGTGTGCCTGTGTGTGTGTGTCTGTGTGAGTGTGTGTGTGTGCGTTAGTGTGTCTGTGTGTTGTATGCGTCTGTGTGTATGTCATGTGTGTATGTGTGTGTGCGTTAGTGTGTCTGTGTGTGCATTTGTGTGTCTGTGTGTGTGTGCGTTAATGTGTCTGTGTGTGCATTTGTGTGTCTGTGTGTGTATGTCATGTGTTAGTGTGTCTATGTGTGTATGTCATGTGTTAGTGTGTCTGTGTGTGCATTTGTGTGTCTGTGTGTGTATGTCATGTGTGTGTGTGTGCCTGTGCATGTGCATGTGTGTGTTATGCAAGCTTGGTACACAAATTGAAATGCAATCAGCTGAATTGAATAGAATACATGTACTTGTGCATGTGACAATGTTTATGAGTGAGAGTGTTTGTACTATCATCAGACAGGTGTATTGTTTGCCACATGTATAACTGGTGGTGTGCAAGTACGCTGTACATGAGTGTGTGTGTGTGGTGTGGTGTTGTGTGTGTGTGTGTGGTGTGTGTGTGGGTGTGTGTGTGTGTGTGTGTGGTTGTGTATAAGAAAATATGCCATACGATAGTGTACAGGGCCATGTACGCAACAATGCAAGTGTGTGCACAAGTGGGAGCCAGCATGAGTATGTGTGAGCTGAAAGTTGTGTGAGACCGAAATCGTAGCCGAGTGGGCGTGGCAGATATAAGACAGCAAGATGATGGCAAATAGGAAAGCTTTATTACACGACTAGAGGATGATGTGAGTGCTTAGCAAATAGCCTACGCGTGCCCTTTGAATACTGCCGGCGACGTGGGAGGCGCAAGGTTATATTCACTTGGGTCCGTTAATTTGACGATGCCTCTGGAACTGGAGCAGTCGTTCTCCCTTCTCTTTTAAACTTTCCCAGCATACCTCACTGCCTGAGTGAGACCAAAACAGTTGGGAACGGCTAGCTAGTTTAAGGGAGAATGGGCGAAACAAAGAAGTTATCAAAATTTATTGTGGATTGGGAGAATGAACACGGGGTTTGCATGCAAAAATGGTGGCATCGAGCGGGAAATGTGCATTAACTTTGCACAGCTTTACTCTCCGTGACGGATAGAGTAAAAATTACGAACTGAACACATCAATAGCAACAGGACCCCTGTATACATACGGAATTTGAAGGCGATTTAAACTCTCCTAGCTGAAGATGTGACGGTTTTGAACCCCATGGGGTATCGGACTTCGTAGCATCAGCAAGGAACTAGTGCAAGGCCCACAAAAAAAGTTGCCCGTAGTGAAATGGTGTAGTATAAAGGTTTGAACATAGGAAGTCGATAGCGTTAACCGTTGGGAAGTTATAGCGATTCACCCGCGATGCATTTTTATAACATTTATAAAATATCGTGGGGCAATTTTCGCGGAAACTGTCCCAAATGGATACGAGCTAGCCAGGGTTATTCACGTTGGATAGATCATGCTCATGTCAAAAGTTCAAATATCCCCACAAACCACCAACATTAATACCTCTCACACGTATAGGTAGAATTTTAGCTTGCA
>JABACO010000001.1:12694734-12750677 GCA_013339895.1 Ephydatia muelleri | reverse complement strand
GAATATGTCATACGATGGTGTACAGGTTTATATACGCAACAATGCAAGTGTGTGCACAAATGGATAACTGATGTTCATCGTGAGCTGAAAGTTGACATTGCAAGCGTCTGAGTTAGTCTCGTACCCAGACCCACCATAACGTAAGTGTTTGTCGCTTACACTACTACCTGTCGTGTGTTTACTGTAAGCGATAAACACTTACGTCATGGTGGGTCTGGGTACGAGACTACAGCTGAGTGGGTGTGACAATAATTTTAGCAAGGGCTACAAAGCTTTATTGCATGACTAGAGGATGATGCAAGTGCGTAGCAAATACATGTATAGCCTTAGCGAGCCATGCTGAATTCGGCCATCAGCGACGTGGGAGGCGCAAGATTACTGCAATTAACCATTCGACTCAATCCATTAATTTGGTACGATCGTCTTGCCAAGCGAGACGTCTTCTTCTTCTTCTTTGAATTTTCGCTGCATGGGTGTTGCGAACGGCTAGCTTCGTTTTAGGCAGAGTATGGGTGGAGAATGGGCGGAACCGAGGGCGGAACAAAGAAAGTGGATTGGGAGCATGCAACTGATAATTGTGCGAATCGAGCTGGAAATGTGCATTAACTTTGCACAGGTATATCTCCGTAACGGATAAAGTAAAAAGAACAACTCAATAGTGACAGGACCTCTCTACGTACACACCGAATGTAAAACGATTTGGACGCTCCTTCCTGAAGATGTGGCGTTTTTGAACCACATGGGCTATCGGATCTCGTAACGTCGGCACAGAGTTTGTGCAAGGCGCCAAAATATAACTTTACATACTGAAATGGTGTAGCATGACGTGTTGAAAAGAGGAAGGCGATAGCTTGTACCGTTCGGGAGTTACAGCGATTTAAACATAATGCATGCGTGTGCAGATGTGAGACTGATATGTACATCACGTGCATGGGCTGGTGTATTAGGCTAATAATAGCATATCAGATAAAGTGAGATCCTGTTTCACTGTTGTCGGAAGCGTCGCGTGGACCAATAAAAGCAACTGATAGGTTCAGAGGATCCGATCACCGAGTAAGTTACCCATATATGATTTGTCGGCAAGCGTGGATCAAGGTGTAGGGAATTCCATCATCTTTGTTTTGCGATCGATTCCCACATTGCTCCACAACCAGGCTGTACCAAGGTATCTTGGTACAGAATTGTGTGTCGGAATCAACCCATTTCAGGCGCGTAGGAAGCATTAGAGATCTGGAGTCATGAGTGGGTGGGGAACCCGTGCCATTACAGCTAGGAGCTCTGTAAGGTACCCACAGCGGGGGCGTTAACGCATTTCCCCCCAATCTGAGAAGCATTTTTGGGCTCAGGACGACAGGAAATGAGCTATGCGGCACTGAAATCTGTCCCCTGCACTAATGAATCAAAGCTCAAACAACATAATGTTATTAACAGCACATAATATGTTGGTACATAGTAGATTAAACGGAGAACAATATAATTCCTTTCGTATCAGCCTCACCTCTGACCACTAATTTTTAATGATATTGATGTCATACTACAGTACTAACAATTGGATTTAATTGTAACAAAATAATCGAACAATGCCAAACAGAGAAAGGCAATGTTCACTGCCACACACACACACACACACACACACACACACACACACACACACACACACACACACACACACACACACACACACACACACACACACACACACACACACACACACACACACACACACACACACACACACACACACACACACACACACAGACACACACACACACACACACACACATATGGACGTGGAGAACAAGAAGATTATTGAGTCTTGTATCAGACATGGTGGTCCTGAGGTAAGTCTTCACACTCCTCAGAGCAGAAGCGGTCATCAAGTTCTTGCAGTTAGATGTTTTCTCCTTTGCGTGGGCACTGGACAGCTGTTTGTCTAAGTCACCAGTAATTTTAGGAAGGTTACCACAGCTTGTACAGCAGCTATGGGACAACCACTGTCTTCATGGCGGCAAAAACTTCCTCTTACCCATGGCATCCTAGTATCCATGACTAATGAAGCTCGCATCATAAGTTTTAGCAGCCTTCAACTTTTTTGAGCGGGCCGCTTTTACACAGATGGAGCAGAACGCTATATCATGAGCCTCATTGTAGTAGATCCAGGACCACTTTTGAAACCATTGTGGCTGAAACGTGACTTGTTTTTTTGAATTAGAAATGAAAATACAGTAGCAGCTCACAATTACAGCCATTCATAGCTGAATCATTGTTGTGAGCAGCCTGTACAAGAAGAACAAAGAATTAATATGTTATGTTTGCGAGTAACCTGTAAATATGATTATTAAAAATAATTATTTATATCGGGTTATACACTCTATATGTTTTTCCTCTCATTTTTCCCGTAACTGGCTTGCCTGCTTTGGACACTTCTTTCCAATTCATTATTAGATATCTAAGAAAATCTTCCTCTTGCCACTACAATACAATAACATAGGGAATCAGTGAAATGATAATAAAATTAAAATGTCCAGCTGTGAAAACTCTTCAGAAACGTTGATACTGAAAATTTAGACTACCCAACCCAATAGAGCTGTTGTAAACTGGTTTGCGTATGGTTTTGCCATGTGCAGCAGTACACGTATGTGTGATGTGAGCCGAATTTCTTGGGAGGCAGCTGTGAAAGGTATTGATGCCACTAAAGCACCTGTAATATCATTCATTAATGGCAAACCTGTGTTCTGGTTGTAAGAATCTGACAACTGTAGCAGTATTTTTCTGGTGTTAAGGTGATTGTAGTGTCTGGTTCTATACATGTACCTGTTGCACTGCCGAACAATAACGGCTGCTGATGTTTTATCCACTAAAATAACTTGCTGTGGAGGAGGCATAGTAGGGGGAGTCAATGTTGTTTTAAATGTGGCCAGGCTACATCCATCTTGCGTCTTGATAACCATCGTCTCGTGTCGAATGCACAGATTAGAGCAACAATCTTATGTTACTTGCTTGAGACTGCAAAAAGTTGTTTCAATTCTCACCTTGACCCATGTAGTATAAGTTACTGCAAAGAATGTCGCCGCTCTTTCATAACGCTTGCTTGTCCTATTTTGAAAAGGAAGGATACACAGCATGTAAAAGATAGTAGCGTACCTCTTTAAAAGAAAACCGCTCATCTGTGTTCCACTTGTCACTCGCCATATATGTGTGTTGCCATGTGGTTGAGCGCAAAATTGAATGGACTGAGTGGGGTAAGCCTTGCCAGCGAGGAAGTATGGGGGAGTGCTGTGCTTGTAAGCTCTTCATCGTGGTCTTAGGTGGAGCCCCAGAATCTAATGCGTGTTTGATGTCCCAATTGCCTGAAATCACTTAGATTATGCATACTTTAGTTTTACATGATAATAGGAGCTGCGTTTTTCATAGAAACGAATCGTTTTTTAGGGGTGTTGTCAGACATGCCTTTCTTTTGGAACAAAAATTGGTGCGGCCGGAGGAACCGTTTGCCTGCACCTTGTGCGTCAGGCCTGAATGATGGGTATAGAAAATTAACGAAGAACATATCCGTGATTGATTGAGATTTTAGACATGTTATATAAATATATGTGCGCTTTTCTGGTTGCAAAGATTCAGTTACGACGTCAAAATTTACTTCAGGTGGAAAACAATAGCGTTCCATTGCCAACTGGAGCCTAGGCCCTGAGATTTTGCCTGTAGGCACTAATCAACTTCCACGCTCTTACGCTAGATGGGATTGTTTAATATTTATGAAGGGCCAAACCGACCCAAAGCACTACGTCATACGAGAGCGGTTGAAATACTGGTCTTCCATAAGCTTCATTCCGGTTGCGTCAATTCAGGAGTTGGCTGCCCGTATTCATCATGATGCTGTCATGCGCAATTTTACTGCCATTCGTGACCCACTAGATGTGGCAATGTGTACCTATTTCATGTGCTCTGCCAGCAATGAAGCGGTCCTGAAGGCACCCTTCAAGTTCAAGGAAGAAAAGCTCACATTTGCCAAGGCAATAGATCTGAATGAAGACAGAGGTGGCAGCGAAAGTGGCAATGAAAGGAGTGTCTGGGATGATAAAAAGCCCACTCCACAAGTTTTGACTCAAAGAGATGATCTCTTACCGATTCAGGTGAGCAATTAGCAGCAGGTCCGAGGCAGAGAAACCCATAGGGACTGATGTGGGAAAGACTGACCATAGATCACCTCATTCCCCTTTCAAGGACGCCTTCTTTTGATACTGCCAGAAGCATGGGCGTCTGGACGTAGTCTGTCTGAAGAAGTAGGGGAGTACTCAGCCAATGAAAGTCATCTCCAAGTACAGATCCGGGCAGTCAAGGCCACTGAGACAATTCTCCAGCTTCAGCTGTCAGTTCTCATTCAGGGGAATAAGCATTTCATCTTTAGGTCGACTTGAGTGCTGGCAACAACTTTTGCTCTGAAGAGTTCTGGTGTGATTTGGGGAAGCCTACCCTGTCGCCGGCCATAGGATGGTATGTGGTAGCAAATAGGCAGCCATTACCCACCTTAGGCCTTCTCGACAGTAGTTGCACTGCAGGGGTAGGAGTGTGCACATGGTAAATCAGTGGAATTCTCCGTCATCATGGTACCAAGATTAATTTTCTGGGATGTGATGCAATAGTGAGACTGCGGTCACCATTTTTGCATTGATGGGTCTACTATCAGTGGACAGGTAATTTGGTATTTTTCCGTCCAACCGAGCTTCAAAGATGTGAAACCAGATCTGGCCCTTCAGAAGGTATGCAACCTGTCAAGCCAGAATTTGGTTGCCCCAACTGGAAGTCAAGTTCATGCTAAATGCAAAGTCATCTTCTGCAAACCATGAGTGGTTCCTTTGCCAGCCAGGATGAGCTCAGTCAAGCCTATGATGCTGGAATTGCCAGAGGGTTGTGCTGACCACTCAGTTCAATGACTATGGAACCCTTGTGGTTATCGTTCAGAAGGCAAGTCTCCTCGGACAATCAGCTAAACTGCATATATGCAGTGACTAATCAGTTACTGTGAATCAGCAGCTGGAACCCCATCGTCATCCCATGCTGCTTCAGAAGGATCTGATGTGGAAGATACCTATGATGAAATCATGCTAACTCCAGAGAGCCAAAGGTGACCGGTCATCAGCACTCATTGAGGGACTGGATGTCAACTTTGATGGGGAAGCAGGTGATGCAGATATGGACACAATGTGCACCATCATAGTCAGCCTTTAGCTGAACCCGACCGAACCTGGTATTTCGGCTAAGGAGTCAGCCAAGAACCCAATCATTGACAATGTGATACATGTGCTATATGTGAGAAGGATGGCCAACAAAGGGTACAACTAATGAAGACATAGCAGCAGAGGGATCAATAGAGGCTTTTCGGAATTGGCCATATTTCTCTTGACAGCCATTGCCTCCTGTACAAGTCCAGAGTCGTCATTCACCTATGCCTGCGGCCACAGGTGTTGCAGCTTCTATATCTGGTGCACTTTAGAATTAGTGTTCCGGTTCGATCCATTCGAACCGAACATCGAACCGAACCGACTTAATTCGAACCGAACTTCGAACGGTTCGTACTTAAAAATTATCAATGATAATTACTGGTTAAGTTAAATTTGTATGACCGTACGAAACAGTTACATGTAATTCGGCACTGATTCGCGCGTGATTGCACGAATCAGTGCCGAATTAACTGTTTCTTTAAAAAAGAAAGTTAAGAAACAAAAGTAGATAGACCACTTTGAACTTTTGGGAATTACGCTGCAATTTATTTATCATGCATTATACATTGACGAAGCATACGTCATACATGCATTCATGCAAATAAGTGTAATGTCCCGACTCCCGGGCAAGCGCTACACTGCGCCACAGCATTTAGTATGCAGGGTTGTGCAGAGTCTGCATACCAACCATATGCAGATGAGTATCATTGAAGTGTTCATATGCAGACGTCTGCATATGAACACTTCAATGATACTCATCTGCATATGGTTAGTATGCAGACTCTGCACAACCCTGCATACTAAATGCTGTGGCGCAGTGAGCTAGCTACTGTAAGTATACAGTACTCTATCGTACGGTTCTTATGTATACCTGACTACATGTACTTGTACATTAAATAAACTAAAACCACAAACCAATCATCATTATGAATTCGCGGCGCTGGTATACAAGGCAATGAATTTTTAATGAGATGTTCGAAAGGTTCGAAAGATATTCGAACCGAACATCGAACCGAGTCGAACCTCGAACCGTTCGATACCGGTTCGGTCCGAACCGGAACACTATTTAGAATGCATTGGATGCAGCAGCTGGCACACACTGAAGTCTAGGCCGGGGATAGATGCAGACATAGTGAACCTCTACCATGTGCCTGTGTAAAGCATCAGAGCAAGCCAACCAAGCATGCCAACATACATGGATGCTGCCAGCAAAGCCATAGAGTCGAGCCCATGTTGATCATGCCATATATTTCCTTGGAAGCAACTGGTTGGTTCTTATTGACTCTTATTCAAAGTACAGTTGCTTTCATCCCACAATCTCCACGTTCACCAGGTCCACTACATAGCTGTTGGAGCAAGTCTTAGCTCACTTCAAATGGCTATCTGCACATCTTTGTATTGGACACTGCCATATCATTATCCTGTAAAGAATTTCAGATCTGGTGTCATGAAGGAGGCATTAACCACCTCATAGGTTCACCATACCATCCTGCCAGTGATGGTGCTGCCAAGCATCTGGTCCAGACATTCAAGCGGCACACTCGAATTCCTCGCTTCCTTCTCATGCAGCCCTTCAAGAATTCCTGATGCTGTATCACTGGACGTCGAGGACAGAGGGCTACCCCTCAAGTGAATTTCTGAATGGTCGCCAGATTAGGACCAAAATTGTAGGTCTCTTTCCTTCCTTTGCACAGTAGACCAGGGAAGCCACAAAGTCTCAAATTCACCATACAGGGTGGCTTTCATATAATCTTTGGGACAAACATTTTGCCTCTTAGTGATCTACAAAGGACTTCAAGGCTGGTAGGGAGATGTCAGAGCTTATCAGTTCCAGAACATTTCTTCCTCTAGTGCACCTGCGTCATTTTTTTCACCATGTGATTGTTATCCTTCTCTGTTTTGTGCCTCATTAGCTAGAGAACGAGTGTGTAGTTGGGGCAATATATTGCCATTCATTATTTTCTAAGAAACAGGGTTGTTATGAATTTGCCAAACTACATGTACATGTCTATGTGCACCATATAAACCACAATGAAAAATGTACTGATGACATCTAGCATGTACATGTACTTGTAAAGATAAAAACAGCTGATGCAAGGGTTTCATCAGCGTTTGTATGGTTTACATAGGATGGTCACTGAAAGGCTTGGCTTTTATCTTGGCTTCAAAACTAGGATAATGTTAATTAAACTGATTTACTCTTGAAGCCAAGTACCAAGTATGCAGTGCTATATGTCTTTTCCATTCTATTTCAGGTCTGCCATAAGGTGTTATATGCTCTGGCATTGCTACTTTCTACGATCTACTAACTCTCTGGCTAATGGAAGAGGTACATGTACTCATGATATGCATCATATACTGAGCATTTGTCTTAGAACTGCATTGTACCTGATGCTGACAATTTATTATTGTAATTGTGAAGTTTGGCCAACTAATATACCGGTTGTTTGCAAATGAAGGCAAAATTTTTAGATAGAAATGTCTTTTGACCTGATGGAGTAAAAAATGGGAGACTTTCAAATTAATATACTGCCGCTAGGCAAATACTTGTCAACTGGTTTGGTTAATGTTTATTTATCACTATTATTTAACCATTGATTTCGCTACCAATTGTCCGGGTCGAAGCCAGATCCATATTAAGATTTCACTGTTGACTGCAGATAACGTGTGACAACATTTTTTCACCACAGAAAAACCTGCAAATACACCAAAAAAGCTTCAATTCTATTTGCCTTGAGCATGTGCGTTGCATTGCAAATAGGGCGTGAGTTCGGTAATAAATCGCTATGAGAGATAGTCCAATGATCTCACGTGATGAACTGTTACCAACAAAATTGATCAACTCTCATGATAGATCAGCAGTGTGTGACAGTAAGGCCCCAGGCCAAATTCGCTTGCCCAGGCCAAGACAAACCACCTTGTTGTCTGCTGCTTAATAATTGCATAATTGTGGGCTAGTTCAATCACATGTGGGGCAATAAGCTTGGTCTGGGGCCCTACAGTCACGCTCCGCTGTTCTATCATGAGAGTTGTTGGTAACAGTTCATCACGTGAGATGATTGGATTATCTCACATAGCGATTTATTACTGAACTCACGCTCTGTTCGTGATGCAATGCGCTTGTGCAAGGGTAGCGACTGAATTACATTGAAGCTTTTATGGCATATTTCGTTGGTTAAAAAAGTTATCACACATTATCTATGGTCAACTGTGAAATCTTAATATGGATCTAGATTCAACTGGATAATTGGTAGCAAAATCAATGGTTAAATAATGTTAATAAATAAACATTAACCAAATCATTTGAAAAAATTTGCTTAGATGCAGCATCAATTGTTTTATTTGATCAAGTCAAAAGTTATTTCCATTAAAAAAATTTGCCTTCATTTGCAAACACCTGGTGTATGTGCTCAGATAGTCATGAGCACTGACATTTCTATTTTGTGAGGGTTACTGTATAATCATTTTTTTTTTTTCATTCTGCAAATTTGGTCACAAATTTAATTGATTTTAGATAACCTTGATGTAGTACTCATTGTTTATCATGATGTACACTATTTGCTTAGTAATAACTAAATCAGTTAACTAAATGAGTTTCGTACATGTACGATATATTAAATGCGACAATCAGCTGTGCACTAAACCGCTTAGCAATTTGCATCCCTGCTTGATAGAACTCACTTTCTCTCGATCACCTCACCCCATGTCTTGGCTTGGCTGTTTATCACTTCCTCCTCCAAGCTAACTCTTTTGATCCACCTGAGGTACCAGTTACCTTTATATGGTGGTGAGGGCTTGCTATGAGTCAATGTGAGCAATGTCATCACTGCCCACCTTATCTTTAGACCACTTTGGCCACCATGCTCTTTCATGCAAATAGAGCAGTTATGTCGTGTCCATCACAACAGAATGCAGGATATTTATCTTGCATTCTGTCAACACACTTGTGGAGCAGAGGTGAAAGTTGGTTGCGACTGAGGAGAGGCAAACACTATAAAACCGATACCCTTGTCTTGGAACAGTATGTTTGGCAAACAAGTAGATTTTTATTACTGTGGCACATCTCTTTACCTTCTCCTTTCTTTCATCACATATAACTCCAGTTAGCAATGTCGTAATAAGGTAAAGAAAATGCAAGGACATAAGTTGGAACTAATATAATACCGAAATGGAATGAGTGGGCACAACTTTTAGATACATTTAAAAACTCACTTGACAAATACCTGTGCTATGAATGAATGTGTAATTGAATGAAGAAAATAGTTTTGAATGTGGAAAAAAATCTACACCTTTGGAATTAAATCCCCATTCTTGGCGTAAAGCAACAAGAGGTGTCCACCTTCAGTGAGGCAGTGAAGGAAGAGGCTTCAATAAAATGTATGGATAAAACTTCTCTTCCTATGTGCAAGGATAATTCATTTCACAACATGTTCTTATCTCATGCCTGGGCTGTGTGCCTTCTTGGTATAATGGCTCATATGGCTTCTGTAAGAATTAACCATACACTTTGCTATGATCATCATGTGCAGTTGTAATGATTTGGTTTTATAAAGATCATCTCATGCCTTCTCCTCGACACAAAGAATATTGCAGTGTGTCTCCCTCCATGTAGTTAAAAGAGGCTCAATAAATTTATTACTGGTTACAGATATGATGAATACAAAATCTTAGTGACAGAAAGGTCCTCTCCTTGACTTGTTCCTCTGTCCGCCCCTATCCAGCATTGATACCTCTGTCAGCTTGGGATGCACTGATGGCCCCATATGTCATGCCGTCTTGAAACAAACCCACAGTTTGTATTGACCAAAATGACTGTTGCAACAATACAAAAACTAGCAATACAAAGCAGGACAAAGTATGCAATTAAGAGATTCCAAATGCGCATGATGGTTGTGGCTTTTTATTTGTTACTTTTTAACCTTCAAAGCTACTGTCATGGAAATTTGATTTTCATGTTCAGCCAACAGTTATGTGTCAGAATTTGATATTAAGTTACACTTACTAAATGTAAATGATGATCGACAATAAAAAAAAAAGAGAGTTTAAAGTGCTATTTCCAAGCACCACTCCTGCATGGATTCTAGTTAAGGGCTCAAATTTGGATTTATATACACATGAGGGTACCTATTATAGTTAAATGTTTTTTGGCTTGCGTCACATTGGCTATGAAGATCAGTCCTGATTCAGAGTCTTTTGGGGTTCACAGTAATCCAGCATAATGTGAGGCTGCAATGCTACTGCCATTAATTAAATGTTACTAACTTATGTGCAAATGGCTTTTTCACTTTTGATGAGTGTAATGAGATCCATTGAATAATTATATAATAATAATAATATGGGACAGTTCACGAGAAAATTGCACCACTCATATATTATAAAAATGTTATAAAAATGCATCACGTTTGCATCGCTATAACTTCCCAACGATTAACGCTATCGACATCCTATTTTCACCACTTCATACTACACCATTTCTCTACAGTAAAATGCATTTTGGAGTCTTGGACTATATCTGTGCCGACGTTCCTACGTGCGATACCCCCTGGGGTTCAAAACTACCATATCTTCGTGTAGGAGTAATCAAATCGCTTCAAATTCGGTTTGTAGGTGGAGAGGTCCTATATCTATCTATTTGTTCTGTTCGTTAATTTTTATGCAATCCGTTACGGAGATACAGTTGAACAAACTACGTGCACATTTTCGCGCTCGTTTCGCGCCAATGATTTGGGCAAATTGCGCTCCGCTCAATGTATGGGGAGGCGGGGATTATTACATTGGCGCGAATCAAGCGGGAAAACGTGCACGTAGTTTATTCAACTGTATCTCCATAACAGATGGCATAAAAATAAACGTACAGAACAAATCGATAGGTATAGGACCTCTCTACCTACATACCGAATTTGAAGCGATTTGACCGCTCCTACACGAAGATATGGTAGTTTTGAACCCCAGGATCGCACGTAGGAACGTCGGCACGGATATAGTCCAAGACTCCAAAATGCATTTTACTGTAGAGAAATGGTGTAGTATGAAGTGGTGAAAATAGGATGTCGATAGCGTTAATCGTTGGGAAGTTATAGCGATGCAAACGTGATGCATTTTTATAACATTTTTATAATATATGAGTGGTGCAATTTTCTCGTGAACTGTCCCATATATATAGTATAATCTGACAGTAACCTGTGAATTAATTTGCCCCAATTACTGCCAACCGCGAAACCTCCTGTGCAACATCAAATTGGAACTGATCTTCCAAGCCAATGTGACTTAGGCCAACAAACTTGCTCCCATAATAGGTACCCTCAAGATGCCATCACTACAACACAGGAATGGTTAAAAATGGTGCTTTGGACCTTTTTTGATTTCTTTATTTTTTATCATTCAGTTAAAAATGACCAATTCTGTCACAGAATGTTTGGCTGAACATGAAAATCAAATTACCATAACAGCTAAGCATCATCAGTTCTAATGTTGGAGTCAACAATCCACTCCACAAAACCACATTTGAACCTCTAAATTGCATATATTGCCCTACTGCTACAAACTGGCACTGTACTCTGATGCGAACTGCGAGTTTGATTCTATGTCAACTGTTTGACTGCATTGTTTACAATGTCCAGGTACAACATGCTAATTTGTCTTTCTTCAAAGGGTTACTCAGTTATGCTGCAAGGTGCTATTCGTCTTACTGCAAAATGCTATATTGTCCTGCTACAAACCAGCACTTTGTTTTAATGCAAACCGTGGGTTTGTTCTTAATGAACTGTACTGTGCGACCTTTAGCTCACCACTGGGGTAGGTGGATGTATGTGTCCAACATAATGAAAACAACAAACTGAATGATGTTATGATTTGGTTATGCGTATAGTTATGTTTTCTAATGATGAAATGTGACTTGAAGCATAACGTTGCACATACAAATGCAGAGTTATTAGGTATGGTAAACATTGACATTGGCCCTTGTTTTTCTTTCCACCCAATTTTTCATCCTACATATTTAAAAACATTATTATTCACTTGTACTTCAAGAAGCAAGTGCGACTGCAGGTTTTGTGAGTTCTTCTACTGGAGTTAGGGTGTGTTCCATCTCCCTGGTTTTAAATATATGGCTGTTGGGACCTAAAATATGTGTGTAGCCTCTCCAACTTTCCTGGATGCCTAGCCATCAGCCATTTCACCAGCACTATCCAAATGAGTGGTAAACCAACACTAAGGCTATGTTTTGTGTGCGGGAGTGTGTAAGTGTGCGTGCTTGCCTGTTTTTGTTGCATTTATTGTAATATCTTGTAGTAAACAATGTTCAAGCTATAATTATTTATAAGTGATGGAACATCTTGTGTATCAGGATATCAGCGGTTGCAATAACAATGAGATTTATAAAGTGAAGAGAAAATAGCACATTATAATGCCTGCATGCTAATAGAGCATGTATAATCATTTTGAATGTATAGTTAGTTAAAAATAGACAGAAATTTCAAATCTTGTGTATTGCAAGCACCATGTGCATGGTTGCTAAGCTATATGAAATTGAACATCACATCAGACTAAAGGTATTTTAATGCACATTGGAATTTCAAACTGGGTGTTACAGTGGTTCTAAATGTCATAATTTAATAATGCCATATGATGTCGATACAGATACAGATATTAGTAAATAATGGTAATTCTGTTGTACCACATAGGTTTGTATTCTAGTCATTTCCACTTACATTGACCAAATGTGTTTAAGAATTTCAAGTGAACTCGTTCTTGGGTGATTGTAAGCTTTTGTGACAGCCCACAAAGTACAACCATACCTTATCAGCAACATTATGTGCTTAACAACATACTCCTTGCAATTGGGTCTTGTCTGTTTATGTTCCGATTCAGTACAAAGTACAGATATGCATGAAGATATATGCTTGCATGCTCTCCCAAGGTATCTGCATCACAGGACTGCAAATGTTATTACTGTTTAAGTTTTGTGCTACAAACTAAATGTGACATTATGTTGTGCAAGAACCGTATAAAATATATTTCATACAAGCATGATACCCAGCCAACAATTACTTATTTGTAAATATTTCTCTTTTCCTCTACAGATAAATAACTGTAGTAATCTGTCCTATGTTGAAACATCAATCATCATTGTATGCTGCGGAACGTCGTTTGTGTCATTCCTTTTACTGACCTCAGCTGTTGCCCTGGGAATATACTTTTATCGCAAAAATAATGGATTTGTGGAATACATCGAAATTCATATCTTATTCTTATCTATTTTTTTGATGGCAATGAGTTTTATTGAATCATTCCATTGGTTTGCAATCTTTGCCGGGAAAATCAGAGCATTTAACATCGGATGCATTGCAATTGCCTTTCTGCGACAATATTGCAGCATTGCACTGCTTGTCAATGTGATTTGCATTGCCATTCACCTTCTTCTTCAGATATGTCCACCAAAATGTCTGCAAGTGATTGAAAAAGAAAAGAGAAAGAAGTACAAGTATGTGATACGGACTTATCTAGTGCTGGAAACGATGGTCCCACTTCTATTCACTCCATGGCCATTTATATATAATTTATATGGGGTTGATGAGACGGTTTGCTGGATATCAGATTGCAATTTTCAGCATCGTGCTGATGCACATGTGATGAGGATAGTGTTACTATTCATGTGGCTAGGACTGGTCGCAATTGTTATTCTTTTTAGTCTTCTTGCCACTTGCATTATCTTGTGCTTACGTGCATCAGTGAAGTTCAATGCCAGTGTATGTTCCCTGCTCATCCTCACGAGTCTGTTTTTTGCAGTATCGCTTTCAATGTGTTTAGGATATAGCTTTCATAGCGATGTGCTCATAAGTCAGCTGCTCAGCGACTTACCTATCTCAATGTTGTTGCTGCTTTGTGGTTTAGTTCTTACTGGCCGAGTAATTTGCAGAATAACCTGCAAAACTAGCAGACGACTACAAAACCATATCCATATCCAGGATGAGAAAGCACCTCTTGTGTACATATTACCTGCATGAGACAGGACGTTTTGTTGTATTTATTGTCTGTTACATTCAATCACATACATTTTGTGCTGTACATGTGCTAAGAAATGTGTGGCTAGCTGGATGTATTATAGTTTTACAAGCGATTTGATGTTTTACTTTGTCATTGGCCAACAGCACTTAGAATTTGAGCAAGATATTAAGGTTGTACATGTGTAGACAATTATCATTAATCATGTGTTGCTATATTGGTCAACGAACTACACATTGCCAGGTTACAGATCTGACAACAATTTGTCATAATCAGATGCCATTCTGCATGTAACAAATAATGAAGATTGTAATAAATAATATTTTCACACCGAACATACACACACCTATATGCAAAGCAGAACATATTCATATTCCAACAAGCATTTGCACACAGCACTTCTTCCAATCCATTATTATACTGGTATACATTTGGGATAACTTTAACTTAAAAAAAAACTACTGCGGCAGAATTTAGTATGTATAGAACGTTGAATTTGCTAATTCATGACAGAAACCGGCTAGGGATATTCTTACGATAACAAGAAGGCAAAACAAACGACGTGCACGGGCACCGGATATAACAAGGCTGTATTAGGTAGAGTCTTGCCGGTCATGCCATTAGTGGGCATCTCTCGTGATGTCGAGGATGCAATGAAGACAACTGGGAGGAGATGTGTTTAGGTGCCAAAGAATACTTCTTAAATTAAGCTGCAGGACAGGCATTTGCACTTCTCACTAACAGACAATCCATACCAATTGTACGGGAGTTGTCACACCTCAAAGTCTCCTGATAAAAGAGGAATCTTTTTTTTCTGAAATTGATTGTTATCAAACAACCACTGCTACATCAATTTCATTGTTGTTGATACCAATATTCTACTTGATGCCAAGTGAATAAAACACATAATTCTTTTGAACTAATTTCCATTGGAATAAAGAAGTTATATGATTTCCCTATATCTTTCTCATCAGCAATTAAAATTGTAAAAGTAGCAACTCTTTTCATCTGTAATTGAACATTATAACAAGATGTAGGTACATGAATTTGTATATTTTGTGAATCCTATGATTCTATTTAATGCTCCAGGAAATAAAACAATACATTTATACTTATGAAGATAACGAATGATATGGTTCATGATTAGAGGAGAATCGTTCTGTTGTATCTTATAATTGCTAGCAATATAAATTACTATGGGTGCAAATACCAAGGTTCAACTTATATATGAGGAAACCTTGAGGTGAGAATTGCTACGCTTAACATAGTTACCTCCTGATGGCTGCATAAAAAAATTAAATTCAGAAAGAAAAACTTTCGCCTCTTTTTTATCTAGAAACCATGAGGTGTGAACACTCCCAAACGTTACTAAGGGCAGTGCAAGTGTAATACATGTATTATTCACTGAACGTCAAATGCAATCAGGTACAATCTTGGCTTGCAAATTAATCTAACTGCGAATGATGGCTGCATAAGACTCAATTCAGCATCAAAAATATTAGCCTGCTAAGAAAACATTGAGCTGTTTTATTAAGATTAATTCGTTGTTGAAGAATGTTTATGGTGCATGCACGAGATTTTGATACTTGTGTGTAAGCACTCTAGAGAGTGTATGGACCACACTTGAGGGGTGTTGCTCTTACATCCCATGAGTGTTAGCTATTACACTCCACAGCATGTTATTCCTGAACAGGCATACTGACACCCCTATGGGTGTTATTAAACACCTCTTTTTTTAACAATATTGAGGTCCACGGAGACAACCACTAGCTCTTGGAAGAGTAACTAGGAGGCAATTGCACACTTTTGGGATACAGCCTTGGCACAGAAAATAGTATTCTCAATAGGAGCTCTGAGAATCTGGAAGTGGACATCAGATGTCCTCATCTCAAATCGAAACATGCTGAGGTCACTAAAGCTGTTTATATTTTGCACTTTGCTACATTAAGAGACCCAAAAGAGGACCATCCACTTTTATAATGGAAAGTGCACGTGAAACTGCTTGCACTGGACCAGCTACCACACCATAGTCCTGTTACTATGCATGCTTGAAAAAGCAAATCTGAACCACCTTTGTCCGTAGCAAATGTAATGATTATTATTTTTCTAAGTTAGTTATAGACAGCATGGTTTAACTGTGGTCAGGGTAAATGCCAGAGCCATTCTAACGAGATCTGTTCCCCAGCTTGCGTGCTAGAGGACACCAGTTAATATAGCTAATTCTGTGTGTGAAAAAGTGTGCATGTTTGATATGTAGTATTATGTATGTGTGCAATACGTGCTTAGTCATTTCTACAAAAATAGATATATCATATCACTTTTTATAATAAGCATGCTTCTTGTATACAAAATTCAAATCATTCTACAATATACACTAAAATACACGTTATTAGTTACAACATGCAAGTTACCCTGCTTTGAAGCCTCATGAGGAGAGCCCTAGCATTGGCATGAACCAGGTACAAGTTGAGGTGGCCATGCAATATAGTTATGTGATTATTAGCTTATACATTACCCTGCCTCCCCTTGTATGACAAATTATACGATAAACTTACCATGCTGATATGTGGTAGGTGGGCATGGCCCAACCTTAACGTGTGCGTATGCTAAGGTTGGGCCACTCCCAACTAGATAAGTGGAGCATTTTCCATATGCATGATCGAAGCTGATTTACTGAACACAATGTGCATCCTTTATTAGCTTTGAAGTTATCAATTTCCTTTGCAAATTCATTTCATGACTGGATCTTTTCACTCATATATCTTACAAAATAATGCACATTACAAATGTTATCAAACAGACGTGCAATATTTTGATACTACTCAACGTAGAGTGGCTTAATGCATAAGTTTGTTTAGGCACAACCTGCAGGATTAGGAGATCCACCAATACCAAAAATGGTAAATAACCTCTGGTAGATTGCATAGCGGGCTAGAGCTGCTGGATTGCCAGGAGCTGAGCATTCTAGGTTGCCGTTGATTGCTTTTGTGGATGAGCCAAATTGACCATCTTGTACACCAGGAGCATTGTGGACATTAGCTTTCCAGTACCAGAAAGAAACATTCCATGCTTTATTTTGATCAGTTGCCACTGATTCTGGATCATTGAGGAGTACATTCGCATCACGATTAAGATCAAGTGAAGCAGCTCTATAATTGTAACTCCAAGTGAACTGAATGTATTCTCGCCCAAAAAATTGATGCCCATTCAACCAATCATAAGATCCTGGACAACCATTGTTAGCACAGGCCAATTCTGATAGCGCTATAAGACCCCCAGATTCGTGTAGAATTTGCACTAAAAACATGGCCAATTCTCTTTTGGTGGTGATACCTGATTTCGGTATGCCGGCAAATGAATGCTGTATTTTGGGCATCTTGAGGTCGTGGATAATTATTTTGATGTGACTGCAGAGTTGAATATTTCACGGCTTATGTTCAGATCATCCGAGGGACTGCTGGATGTTCCAGAGCCAGATCTAGTCACTGGATCTGTGGGGGAAAGGGGGGGGGGGGGAAATATTTAAGTAATTGAAGAATAATGTTTTCATTATTATTATATTACATTTGAGAGCTGTAAGCTTATATGTGAATACATATATACCAGATGTTTCCCTCCTTTGAGATCATTAATAGAGCACATGCAGCTCTTGATTTCACCAGCTGATTAAAGTTCTGTATCGAGTTTCACGTAATGGCTTTGCTATCCAAAAAAGTAGTGGTTCTAATGTCAGGATTTGTTTTCTCAATAGATGTCCAAGGGCAAGCGATATTCAAATGCTAATTACTTGGCAGATGCGTACACTAAATAAATTTGAATAACTATTTCCTTCTTCGGTGTCTAACTGTTTATATCTTCCCAGTTAAAATTTAGTTGTTCCAAAAGATGCAAGTTTGTTCATACGTTTTCAGAAGTTGAATGCAAATGAACATAGTAGCACCGCATCCACTATACACAGAACAGTAACCATGCATGGCCAATTATGTGATCGGTATGCACTTCACTATATGCATATTGTTTATAATTTTCCTCTCACCCCTAATTTTGGTTTTGCTTTCATTACACTGCATGTACATGTAGCACACAAAAGTCGAAAATAGACCGGAACAGATCCGTAAAAAGAAGCAGTTAAATTATTTTTTACTTTTTTTTGTACAACAATTAGCGAATTATAAACTTTGATGCACAACTACCAGTAAAATAATAATGTACAACGCAACGTGTACATGAATAGTTCATCACATGTATTATGGTCTGGGATCGAACTAAATCGTGCCCAGACGCAATCATGATAATACCTGTACGTTAGTAAAGCAAGCTGACATGGGAAGGGGGAGGGGGGTGGGAGGGCGTACAAATATTCGATCTTTGCAATTTCTTTTTATCGAGCCATACTATTTACTACAACGGCAGTATAATAGTCGACACGTTCTCCTGAGCATTTAAAAGCACCATTCAACAAAACACGCATCATACACAACCCTTTCTTCCTTTTTTTTTCTGAAACTCTATATTCCATGTAGGGATCGAGTATAAAACAGCACAGTCAACTTACTCGCAAAAATAATAGGTAGCTGTAGTGACACTGCGACTAGGCAGACCAACAGTTCCTTCGCCATACTTCAGATCTTAATAAAGAAAATAATGAGTCGCAATATGAATGCATTGATTTTATAGTGCATGGGTAATTTTAATAAATGGCAGTTTAGGTATCAGCGCAGCTAGGTGTATAGAATGAGGTCAAAAGACCTATATACAGAGTTCGTGGGATCCCCGGCGACTGTATGTATAACGCGTGTACAGTGCCGTGAGAGTTGGATATCGGGATAATTTCATTGTAATCATTTGTATACACTGTAGGTGTTATGTTAACCTAATCCCGTTGCAGTATTGTTGTAGAGTGCTGGATGTCCTTGTACTTGTACCCTGTGGTGTGCACAGTGTACGTACCCATGCGGATTACTCAGCATGTGTTTCATGCTTGGTCAGGCAGGCTAAGAGCCCTGGCAACTGCCGCTCTCCCCCCCTCCTCACACACACACACACGCACACACACACGCACGCACACACGCACGCATGCACGCACACGCACACACACACACACACACACACACACACACACGCACACACACACACACACACGCACACACACACACACACACACACACACACACACACACACACACACACACACACACACACACACACACACACACACACACACACACACACACACACACACACACACATACACCAGGCTCGTATACGCTAAATCCAGTAGTATCCCAAATAATTGGCCGGTCCGCCCGGACCAATTCTAACGAAAAATAAATTTGGTCCATGCTCAGAGTTAACTTGAACGGTCCCATCGCAAGGTCGTCCTATAGAAGTACGCTAGCTAGTTTATATTGATCCCCGAACTTTTTAACTAGTACAGCTATACTGGAAGGTACACTAGCAATTCATGATCGCGTACTTTTGAAGATATCATTGTAAACTTTACTGTTTACAACAGCAAGCCAGACTACAAGACATGTGACATTTTACAGAATGCACCGGGTTAATATATCCCCGCACCATGCCACACCAATGTTCTGGAATAACATTATATTTAGTCACGCGCGCTAGGACTCATTGTGGTACACAGCACCTTCCTTTGAAAGAGTCTGTCTCATGCAGGCTTTGGATTCTTGGTAAAATCCAGGGGGGGGGGGGGGGGGGGGGGACGAGCAGGTGTTGGGCCATTGGGGGGTTGCAATGACTACCTGTGATCATCTGCATGTAGCTCCGGTAAGTCCTCAGGGCATGCTGCTCTTTCTGGATGGTCGGTTTGTCCGGCAGGGACTGGTGGGGATCAGCTTTGTCAGGTGGTAGGGGTGGAGTGTCATCATCACCATCGGCCAGTAGCGTGATGTGTTCATTAGGCCCTTCAGCTCTTCCTACTGGTTCTTGCATTGTTGTCTCCTGGGTTTAGGTGGTCCCTTGTGTACTTGCTCATCTGCCTGTGGTTTCTTAAATGTGTACCCTGTGGACAGAGCTTTAATCTATCAAAATGTGCCACTGTCTTCTTCCGGGGTTTGTGACAATCATGCACCCGATACGTGGTGTCAGCAATCCTCTTGAGCATCTCATATCCAGATATTCCTCTACAGCGAGAGGACATCTATACATTTTACGTTGAAAATGTTTTTCGATTACATAACTGGATAGAGAAAAATCGGATAATCATAATGATATTTATTTTATGGCAATTGCACTGAAAGGAAAAATGCTAAAAATTGTCAAAGAAAAGTAATTTTAGTACTTGCGCTCGCGGTCATTACGTAATGTAGAAGTCATGTGTTACTCATGAACTGGTTAAGTAATGTAAGTACTGTGCATGCACGGTACGAGATCTCAGATTGGTCCTAAACACATAACCATTTTGCGCGTAAATGCTTCTAAGTCGGCCGCAACTGAGCTTTATAGCTGCGCCTCAGTCTGTCTACGTCTTTGATCAGCCAACACACGTTCAGCTTTACTAGTACCGGTATCCTGAACGGGACAATGAACTGTGCTCTATAAATATGTGTACTTGTAAGTAATCTGGCGTAGCATACCCCCCACACAAATAACTGTGGCTGTGCTACGCCAGACTTGCGTGTAAGTGTGTCTCATTTTGGCTGCACCTTGGCCACGCATCAAACGTTGAAATTGGTTGATATTTCTGTTAACTGTCGATTCCCCCCCCCCCCCCCCACCTTCCTCGTAACAGCCATCCTAGCTCACTACTATACTAATGTGTTATGGTGAAGGCTATTACTATAATTTATATACACGACATCGTCATGGACACTTTTGACCCATATTATTATAGTGGTGGGTTGTTTATAGTGTTCGTTTAGCCTGCTTGCAGCTCGATGAATGAGGCGCGTAGGCTAGGCACGTGCAATGATACACTTACACGCAGGAAAAAGGTGATTCGTTAGCACTTTCCACCATAGATAGTATCTATGGACTATGCAGCTACGACCTACGAAGGTATGCCTACTGAGCCTAGATTGATAACATCAAGTCTGCATGTGCCATATTTTCAATCTTTGTCTGCATGTGTGTAGCTAGAGCGTAGACATGTGACTTTGAAACCATAATTACTATTTTCCTGTTCATAATGTCTGCCTGCGTCCGTTCATGTGTATTTGTTACCATTATCTAGTTACACAGCCACACCCCTTATTGGGATGAAGGGTCTACTAATGTATGCAGCTTTGAACCCACATGAATTTGGAACTCTTTAGTTGCTGGTATCACAGTACTGAATACATTGACTACATGTATTCCTTCTTAACACTGTTTCATGTACAATTTGTATACATAAAGCATTGTCAAATGTAATTCATTGAGTAAACATAAGTACACGTACTGCATATGTCAACACAAAACAAACTCAGGACATAAAGTACTCCATATGTCAGCAGCAGAGGGTCTTTTAGTTGCTCAAATTGAGTGCAATCTTTGCAGATCTTCTTGTACCATCAGGGAAATCTGTTGTGTTCCATCCACCACATCACCCCACACCCTTTTATTCTGGAACAACTCTTATCATCACATAGCCAAAAGAATATATGTTGATGGGTTGACCTTCTAAATTCAAAAAATTTCAGGTGCCTTACAGGCTTACATGCCAGCTCCTGATGACATTGAATATCTGTATGCTGACATCTGATGGCGGACCTTGGCAAGGCCCAAGACAATATACAAATGTGTATTCCTCTGGATAACCTGCAATAGCCAAAAATTACTTCTTTCAGAAAGTACAAAGAATCAGTACCATAACGTTACTTGGTTACATGTAACCTCCATGCACAAACAGACTTAGATGTCCTTAATTTGTGCTGACATAAAATACTTAGAATGTGACACCAGCATGAGGATGCAAACTAAACTTTACTGCATAAATGAAAGCTGCTACATTGCTTTTGCCCTGTGATGCAGACTACAGTGTATATAGCACAAACATACGCACTGACAAAATAACTCAACATACTCATCCCCTCTCCCCCCAAAGGCAAGGTACAAGCAAAACTGAATCACGCACACACACACACACACACACACACACACACACACACACACACACACACACACACACACACACACACACACACTTCATAACACACACCGCACACACAAAATGAGTCATTCACACACACACACACACACACACACACACACACACACACACACACACACACACTTCATAACACACACCGCACACACAAAATGAGTCATTCACACACACACACACATCTTGGTGATAGGTACACAAACACACCATGGCCACACACACAAGCACACACACGCACAAACACACACTCACACACACACACACACACAAAAGGATTAGCCTCTCCTACATTTACACATGCCATAATTAACCACAATACCACTTAGTTGTTTTATCACCAAGGATATGTGTGTATGTGTGTGCTTGTGCTTGTGTGAATGTGTGTATATCACCAAGATCTGTGTGCATTTGGAAAGGAGTGGTAATTTGCTAGATATATGCCTTAGTTGTCTAGAAGTTATAGAAGTCTCGTGTGTTTGTGATAAGCACACACACACACACACACAAAGATTAACCCCTCCTTTCTATATGCACACAAATCTTGGTGATACATCTGTACACACACACCATGGCCACACACACAAGCACACATACACACACACACAAGCACACACACACACACACAAAAGGATTAACCCTCCTACAATTGCACATGCCATAATTAACCACAATACTACGTAGTATTTTTATCACCAAGGATGTGTAAATATATGTGTGCCTGTGCTTGTGTGTGTGCTTGTGCTTGTGTGTGTGCTTGTGCTTGTGTGTGTGTGCTTGTGTGTATGTGTGTATATCACCAAGATCTGTGTACATATGGAAAGGGGGGGTAATTTGCTAGATTTTTTTTTAGTTGTTCAGAAGTTATAGAAGTCTCATGTGTGTAAATGTATGCGTGTTTGTGATAAGCACACACACACAAACACACACATAAATGTACACACACACACACACACACAAAAGGATTAACTCCTCCTTTCCATATGCACACAGATCTTGGTGATAGGTCTACACACACACACACAGACACATACACACACACACACACACCATGGCCACACACACAAGCACACACAAACACAAGGATTAGGTCCTCCTACATTTGCACATGGATAATTATCCACAATACCATATAGTTTTTATCACCAAGGATGTGTGTATGTGTGCTTGTGCTTGTGTGTGTGCTTGTGCTTGTGTGTGTGTTTGTGCTTGTGTGTGTGCTTGTGCTTGTGTGTATGTATGTATATCACCAAGATCTGTGTGCATATGGAAAGGAGGGGTAATTTGCTAGATATATGTTTTAGTTGTCCAGAAGTTATAGCAGGATTCCTGCTGGCCTGCAGATCCATTACGGGCTTCCGGTCACACAATTCAGTCTGGGACCAAACTTTGGCTTCCTCAGCAGTTTGAGTTTCCACTGTACTTGCCATGGCCAGATGCATGGAGGACCTTACACAGTATGCACGTAATTGGTCTTTTAGATAGACTTATTCCACTCCGACACCATGTACTATAGGCCTACTTCGTACATATATAATTAGAGAGCACTGTTTGTAATCCTGTTGCTGCGTGTGAATCGGTGAAATAGACTTGGCTATCTATGATTACGCGCAGGAGCTCTATATATAATTGAGGGGGCTGTCCGTGCCTGTCCTCGGATATCACGATGGGGGCTGCTAAGGCCTACGCCAGTTATGGGCACCATGCATGGCCGTGGGCGCTCAGCCTTTGTAGCTCAATTAGGGAGAGCATGCATTTACCTTGTAAGTAAGAGGTTGTAGGTTCAAATCCTACTAAAGGCAAGAATATTATGCTAAGCTACGATGGCTATTCAGGACTCCTTGAGGGGGCCTCCTGTGTCATAGGCGGCATTGTAGATGCCGCCGATATAGGACCGACTACTGTCGGTCCTCTTCCTGGGATAATATTCGACCGAGATAAATAATATAATAATGGCAGCTGAAATTTTAAGTGCAGCTAAATTTGTAGGTGCTGGGGCAGCTACAATTGGGGCAGCTGGTAGTGGAGCAGGAATAGGAACTTTTTTTTCGTAATTTAATAATAGGGTATGCTCGAAATCCTTCTTTAAAACAACAATTATTTACATATGCAATACTAGGGTTTGCGATATCAGAGGCAATGGGGCTATTTTGTTTAATGATGGCTTTCTTAATTTTATTGCACTTTAATCTACCCCCGCATAGGGGCCCTAATAGGGTTGGGGTAGCACCTCCGGTGCTGAGGCCGCGGATCCCTCGCCGCACCTATGGTGCCGCACCCTGTAACTGGTCCCTTTAATGTAATCTGGCCGCCCCCTCCCTTTCACCAAATTTCTGTCTTCATCGCTGTTACTCGTGGGCGATACAGTGCTGCTATACATATGTACACAGTGTATAAATACACACTGCACACACAACCCGTTTACCTTCTTGGCCTGGAGTGTGTTACTCTTATAGTGACAGTTCACAGAAAGGTCGAATTGTCTTTGATATGGGCTCAGGTTTCTTTGTGTCAACTTAGGTCCATGGGGAGCAGACCTTACAGTTGTGGCTAGATAATAGCTCCATCTGCAGTTTAGGTATACATAGGTAGACGGTTGCTCCTTCATGGCAGGAATGGCGCAATTTTCGTCATTCTTGGATATGTGCACATGCACTGTACATGTTTTTGAACATCAGTTTTGACTTTGTGCACAGATGGAACTCTCAATTGGTAGAATTAACAGCACAGTGCACCTAGCTGGATTTGCACAAATTATCCACAACCAACCGTTTTACAGTTTTCAGGTCTCAAACGAAAAGTTTAGCATGTATGGGAGAATATCAGAAAAGGGAAGGTCTGCACTCGTGGTAAAGTTTACGTAACACTAAAACCACCTTGACCACTGCTGATGTAATCTGGAGTTGCCTCATGGTCGGTTCTCCAACAGCCAAATTATCATTATCCTCCTACTAGTCACAGTCATTTCTCCAAGGTATCTTCTTAATAGCCTCTTTCCTTTCCTAACAACAGTACCTCCAACAGTCAAACACAAATGCGCATCACTTGTGAACACCCTAGCACACTCTTAAAACTATCAAGCCTCAGACAGTACTTTCCGTCAGACCTTCAAACGATGATCCCCTTCCCTCTTGCGCGTCCCGGGCCAGACTCGTCAGAGCTGGAAGGTTTTTTAGAAAAATGATCCACTTCGACTTCTGGGGCAACCTACGCGATTCCCTGAATTGCAGTGGCAAGTGTAGCATTGTGCAAACTTACCACGGGTGCAGACCTTACAGTTGTGGCTAGATAAGAACTGCGAGACAGTCGTTCTTTCATGACAGTGATGTGATGTATATATACACTTCATATACATGTTTTGAATACCAGTTGTGACTTTGTGCATAGATGGAGCGCTCCATTAATGTTTGTGTAGACGGAACTACATGGAATGGGGGGAGGGGAGGGGGGAGGGGAACCACTTATTCCCCCCAGCCTACGGGCCTAGAGTACACGCTGTACGCTGAGGGACAAGTAGAATCTTGGCATCCACAACCCAAACCAAATCAAGTAGCTACCTATGGGGTCTGCATGGCAAGATTCAATCCAGGATGAAAAGATTAGCCTCTTATCAGGTAATTATGAGGTGTGAAAACCCTTCAATTCCATACATTGATATAGCAGATACTACTTTTATTCGCGGATCGAGGGACAAGTAGAACTTGGCATCCACAAACCAACCAAATCAAGTAGCTACCTATGGGGTGTGCATTATAAGATTCAATCCCGGATGAAAAAGATTCAGGAAACGATGAGGTGTGAAAAGCCATTCAATTCCCATACACTGATATAGGCAGATACTACTTTTATTCGCTGAGGGACAAGTAGAATCTTGGCATCCAAAAACCAAACCAAATCACGTAGCTATCTATGGGGTCTGCATTATAAGATTCAAACCACATTATGCATGCAACTAAACATGTTGTACGATGTTTTTGTTCATTGAAACATGAAGTCAAACAGAGTATGCCAAACTAGTAGGGTCACAACGTGGTCTATCTTGGACAATGACGAGGTGGAAGATGCTGTGTTTTGCTACAAGTGAAGAAGACGAGCTCCAAATCCGGTGTCACAGCAAAACTGGAATCCCGAAAATTTGCACCCTCCTACCATTTTTTTGGCACCCTACTCCAATTTTCCTTATAATTGCACGTTACCTGCGTGTGTGTTCAGGCACCTTGGACTCTAGTCTACGCAGGCACGGTGTACTGTTGAGTTCACTAACCAGGTACCGTGCACTCTACATTTCATTATACAGGTACGTAGAATACATGGTACCTATTACACCGGCGCTGATTGAGAAACTAAGAGATGCTATTGATGCAACGTTTAAATGGGGGGAATGAGTCTGAGATTATGAACTTATTTGTATGATGTGCAAGCCTGCATCCATACATGCAGATCGCAAATCTCGCTCCTTTGTTTTTCATTTCATTCTTTTCAGAACAAATGACCTATAATGGTGTAAATCGCGTGCGTGCTAGGGTGTGTCGTATTTAATATACAGCATCATTCATTATTCCTACATGTACATTATATGCATACATCACGTGTGCGGGTGTAAAGTTATAGCATTGCCGAATTACTAGCTAGTGAAGTGAGATCCTGCATTGTTTCCTTGAACGTTAAGCTGTCGGAGCGTCGCGTGAGCACCTGATACGTTAAAAGGACCCGATTCTTGGGTAAGTTACCCATATATGATATGTCGGCAAGTGCGGATCAAGGTGTAGGGAATTCTATTCATCTTTGTTTTGCGATCGTCCAGATGGGAACGACTTGAGACTTGATACACAGCCATTATGTATGTCACGGAGTATCTGACATCGTGTTGATGCATGGTGAAATCGTGTACATTTCAAAATATTATGTATTCATTCATGTATTCATGTATTCCTACAATAATAATAATTATTATTATTGTCTTGTTTCGTGTATTTCATGTATCTCAATACAAATAATAATAATAATCAATAATAATAATAATAATAAGGTACACAGATACACACACGACAGACACACACACAGATGCACAGACACACACAGACACACACAAGCACACACACACGAAATACAGACATACCCACAAACACACGACATACATACACACAAAAATGGAGTTTTTACAAATACCGGAAATTAATTATTATCGCAACACGTATTTTATACACAAATTTTTTTCCCCAATTCTCGCACATACATATAGTTCCACAAATCCGAAGTATTGTGGTACAGAATTGTGTGTATGTGGGTGTCGATCTATTCCCATCTCACAACATGAGATGGAGGGAGCGGGGTATGTTGAATGTTGGGGACTTTTATTAACTTACTAAACTGCACCTCTCTCAAACTAGGGGGGCTGGGGATCGATTTAGTTATTGGGGGCATTTGCCCAATAGATGGTTCTTTGTGAAACGCTGGTAAACAACCTTATTTGTTATTACTGAGTGCTGTGTGTTTATCTTTCTCTGCCAACTTCCCTAGTGAGGTGAATATGAGAGGTGGTTTTCCCAGACACACCATGTATATCGTGTATTGAAAACATCTTTTTATTGATGCATGAGGTATACATGCACTATAATCGAATAGCCTTTGGGGTGTTGTAGCAGAGTGCTGTAAACTAAAATTTACCACAGGCTTACAACCACAATTATGGGTCACGATTCGTGGAGTCTCCCAAGCAAGTGCATGGATTGAGAAGTGTAAACAATCCCAAAAGAAAACTATTCAGAAGTCTAAAGGGGACAGAGGGTTACTATGGAACTGATTTTTGTTATGCAAGGTCAATAACAATTAAGCATGATATGCAGTAAAGGAGTTATGTTTTCTTTTCATATTGTTTTACTTTTGAAGTGGCGTACCATCATTCATAAGGTACACGCTAAAATGCTTTTATTTCGACAGGCAGTTGCTTATAACAGAGGCTGTACACACTGTTTACAGTTTTAACCGACTGAGTGTTCTTTTGAAACTGCTTCATTAACATTTTGAATTTTTGTTCAAATCAGAACATAGTAGCAGCAAAGATCACCACCATACATAGAATTGATGTAGCTATATGAGTATTGGGAATGTGATACAGGTTAGCCAGGGTATTCGTTAGATAGTTCATGCTCATCTCATATCCCCACGCAACCCTCCAACATAAACACCTCCCACACACCTAACCGTATAGGTAGAAGTTTATGCTGCTTTTTCGAACAAAGTAATGTTTTAAGCGAGTTATGTTGGATCGTTGCTTAAAGTTCTATAAGCCCATCCAATATTGTATCTCTTGTTTCAAAAGTGCTATAACACTGGCAAAAAGCTTACCCTTGTGCTATCTTATTCTCCTGTCAGTTCTAATCTTTCAACTTAATTATGTCAAGACATCTTGTCAACACTATCACTGAGTCCGCGCTTCCAATGCATAGGGCTCTATGTCTCATGTCGTCCATTTCCAATTCTTCTACTCCAGTATCTATGATAAAAACGTACACAGCCGAGCGCACTTTGAATTGCATGAACAATATTTATACCGGCCGGGTGTTCCTAAATGAAGACGAAGGTTTTAAATGAGAACACCTTCATGATGCAGCTAGAAAGAAGTTGGAGATATTGAAATCATATATAGCGTGCTGCTGGCAATTTTTTGTCAACAGGTTTGGTTAGTGTTTATAAATCAACATCATTTATGTTACCAATCGACAGTTCAATTTAGATTCATGTTAAGATTTCAGTATTGACCATCGATAACCATGCTGCGAAAAAGCTACAATTTTAAATCGGGACAGTACGACTGTGCATGCATATTACATCGCATGAGTTCCCGGACCCATGTAAACATTGCTATGCAATCGTCCAACGTGATGAACTGGTAGCTTTTGAGCTTAGTCCAGACTTACAAAATTGTTCATTAGCAGAGCCGATCGACTCACGTGATGCAAGGCCAAATTCGTGGGTCTCGCACGTGATGCAACTAAATTGTTGTGCAACAAGATAAGCGGCATGCAGATTGCACTACGAAAGCAACTACATAGGTGAGTTGTTTCAATCAGGCTGATAACAATACCAATTTCTCCCTGCTAAAATCGTTCTCCATTCGAGCATATTCTAGCTCAAACCTCCATCAGTTTTCTTTGCACGGGTCGGTCAGAGAGCTGGTTAACAACAGGCGCGGTTATTGTTCATTGCACGAACGGAGAACAATTTTAGCAGGAAACGGTTGGTTGGTGCATTAAAAGTGTAGGAGGTGTTGTTATCAGCGTGAACGAAACAACTCACCGCTTTTGTCACGAGTACAAAATGCATGCCGCTTGTGGTACAATAATTTGTGCACTTTGTGCGCTAGTTGCATCGCGTGTGAGGCAATAACTCTAGGACCCAGAAGTACGCTCGGCAGGCCTGTGGCCCATGCAGTAGTTTATCAGATACCTATTTTTTATGAACTCTGAAGTGATCACCTGCAGGATCTTTGCGAATGCAATTGCGGACCTTCATCCTTTGTTACCTTTACATTTCTGACTTCATTACCAACATCAGAGCTCTGATTGTTTGGCTTTAATCTTGGCTCAAAAACAGGGATAATGTTAATTAAACAAATTTCTTCTTGAAGCCAAGTAGCAAGTATAATTTGTTTGTAGTGCTATATTAATACCCTTCTTTTTCATTCTGTTTCAGATTTGCAGTAAGGTTCTGTACACTCTGGCATTGCTACTTTCTACAACCTAAAACCCCCTCTTGCTAATGGCAGAGGTACCTGTACTCATGATATGTATCATATACTGAGTATTTGAAACAATTTGTCACAGATGCTAGAACTGTACTGATATTACCTTATGCTAACAATTTGTTATTGTAATTGTAAATTTAGGTCATACAGGTATATGTGGGTAGTACCAAATCTGCACCCACAGGAAATATGGCCAATGGAGTGTTTGCAAATGAAGGTAAAATTTTTAAATGAAAATAATTTTTCATCTGATTGAATAAAAAATGGGGGGAAAAAATACTCCGAAAATCATGACGACTGATATTACTATTTTTCGGTAGTTACTGTAAGGTAATTTTTTCTTCAATTGGTTTTAGATGACCTTGACGTTGTACGTACTCATTGTTTATCATGATTTACAGTATTTGCTTAGTACTGTTACTAACTAAATCAGTTAACTAAATGAGTTTTATATGACACATTGCATGCAACGATCAGCTTTAATCCATTTAGCAATTTGCATCCCTGTTTGATAGAACTCATCCTTATTTGATCTCCTCACCCCGTGTCTTGGCTTCGCTGTTTATCACTTCTTTCTCAAGGCTAAATCTTTATCGACATGAAGTACCAGTTACCTTTAAATGGTGGTGAGAGCTTGCTATGAGTCAAGGTGAGCAATGTCATCACTGCCCACCTTATCCTTAGGCCACTTTGGCCACCATGCTCTTTCGTGCAAATAGGGCGGTCATGTGGTGTCCCCATCACAACAGATTGCAGGATATTTATATTGAGTTCCGTCAACACAAAGTTGGTTGCGGCTGAGGAGAGGCAAACATGATAAAGCCGATACCCTTGTCTTGAACAGGAGGTTTGGCAAACCAGCAGATTTTTACAAACTGTAGCACATCTCCTCTAAATCTGACATCAAGACTACTATTCATAGGATTGGGATAGTGAGCATGGTTTCAATCAAGCTTATACAATGTACACACAATATGCACTCCATTGAATAGTGCCGTTTACGTGGCATGACGGGTTGAGCTTGCATATTGACCATTTAATTTTACTCTCCTTTTATTGCATAAAACTCCAGTTAGCAATGTTTTAAGGGGGAATATGTAATTAGAAGTACGTTTTCCTAAAAATGAATGCAAGGACGCAGGCAGCCTTTGCTGAGTAGGCACAAAATTTAGATTAAAAAAATTAATCTCGACAAAAAATGAGTATGCACCTGTGTAGTGAATGAATGTCAAACTGAATGATTCCTAATGTGGAAAACAATATGCATGAAATTGAATCCCCATCCTTAATGTACAGCCATCAAGAGGTGTCCACCTTCAGTGTGACAGTGAAGCAGTAAGAGGCATCAGACTTCAGCGCATGTAGTGATGAATAAAAGTATCCAAAAATGTAATTCTTTTCACATCTGCAAGTATAATCCATTTCATGACATGTTCTTAACTTATGATTGGTTGGGTGTCTTCTTAACAATGTCTTGCGTGTGGCCTCAGTAATAATTAATAATAGACATTGCTATGATTTGCTGATCAGCTTGTGTGGTTTTAATGTTTTGGTTTTTGAGGATTGTCTCATTATACCATTCCCCTCGACACATATTGCAGTGCGTCTCCATGAAGTTAGGAGGCTCTGGAAATATATTGCAGGTTACAGATATGGATGAATACAAAATGTTAGTGACAAAGAAGTCCCCTCCTCCCCTTGACTTGTTCTCTATCGTCCTCTATCCTGCATTGATACCTCTGGCAGCTTGTGACGCAAATGGCCCAAAGTTGTGCAATCAAACAGTTGACTTGGAATAAACCCCTATTTGCATCCAACTAAAATAATGGTTGGCAAAGTAGCACCTTGCAGCAGGACAAAATATTCTATAAATGCACATAATGGTTGTAGTTTTTAATCGCTACTTTTTAGTCTAAGCTGCTGTCATGAAATATAAATTTTTATGTTCAGCCAACAGTAATGTCAGAGTTGGATATTCAGTTATAGTTAGTAAAAAAAAAACAGTTTAAAGCAATATATTTTGAAACACAACACCTGCATGGATTGTAGTGAAGGGCTCAAATTTGGGTACCTATTATAGTTACAGGATCTTTTCATTGGCTTAGGTGTTATGATGTCTTTAGAATGATTAAATATATAATATGAACACAAAACCTAGGGTAACCTGTGAATTAATTTGCCCAATTACTGTGAACCACTACACCTCCCATAGATTGTATAAATCGAGACTGATCTTCCAAGCCGAATGTGACTTAAGCGCTTCCATGATAGGTACCTTTAAGATGTAAAGTTTAAGCCTTTTACTACACTTCCCAAAGGAATGGTGGTTAAAACTAGTGCTTTAAACCTTTGTTTTTGAATATAATATAACACACACAAAAATAGGATCACAGGTCTCTATTTAACGGCTAGAATACAGACAACATAAATGGATAGAAAGTCTGCACATTTTATGACCAGAGTCCATAGGTCACTGACGTGCACAGTAGATGGCTATTACACCACTCCCTTCTTAGAAAGTCAGTTTCTGTAAGGTGGTCTTCTTGCTCTTCGAGGATATCTGTACTGTAGGATTAGTATGGTTGACATCAGCTTAGTTGGTTCCTCTTGAGGTAGCAGCTCCAGGGGCTCCTGCTCCACTATGTCATCAAGGAGTTCTGTGTTGCTCCCAACTGGTACCACCTCCAAACGTGGCTGCTGATTTTCCTGTAGTAGGACCTGGGTCGTTTACATCTTTTACCTGAAATGGCTTGAGGCGGTCAAAGTGCACCACACATCACTTTTCCATTCTTGCTCTTAATCTTATAGTTGCATTCTCAATCATCACTTTAATGGGCCGGTGATGCAATTTCCTACATTGACCCTGGGGCACTGCTGGTGTATGTAGCCATACTAAGTCACCTATGTACCTTCACATCATATAGTGCCTTTTGCCACTTGTCCTCATTGATACCATTTTGTCGGGCCAACACACATGCCTCTTTGAGGTCATTACACAGCTTGTATGCATACACACCCAAAAGAGTTATGAACTTCATGTGGGGTACATACATTAGGTCAACTGGTAGTTTAACTTGACAGCCATACATCAAGTAAAAAGGATGGATGCATGAAAACATGAATTTTACACTAAACACACTCTCAGTATTCACTGGTCCCACTCTGTCTGATGGATGATCCTTAACCACTGTCGACAGCATGTCTAGCAATGTACAATTAAACTTCTCTACTAACCCATTGCAATGAGGGTGGTAAGCTGTCGTACGGGTTTTGTGTATCTGGAGCAGGGCACATATTTCCTGCCTCGAGTTATCTCCCCTAATCTGAGTGTAACTGCTCAGGGGGAGAAAAGCGACAGAACATTTCATTCACCAACACTTTGGCCACAGTTAATGCTTCCTGATTCCGAATGGCATAAGTTTCAAACCACCTTGTAAAGCACTCGCATGCTACCAGTACATACCTATTGCCTGGGAGGGAACCAAGTATGTCCTACTTAAAGATCTTCACAGTGGTCCTATGGGGGGACATCTAGGTGAGAGTGATTTGATGAAATTTGTTGAAGAACAATACTGCCCAGGCTGGAGGGAAAATGTCATGGAGTTGTGTAAAGCACGCAGGACTTGCAGCACAAGAAAAATGACACCACCTCACTACCAAGAGGGCACCCCTTCATACCCTACAGGCTGGACACTTGATGAAATGCTCTCTCTCAGCACGTAGGGAAATACCAGCTGAAGGTGTTGAATAAGCTCATCAATGCACCATCCTCACAGAAGGCCATTCTCAACCTTTAAGGATGGCCACATCTGAATCAGTTGATATAGCTCTCTCTACTCCTAATTCATTCTGATGAGGAACCCAGTGGTGTAGCATGGGTATTTGGTGCCCGGGGGCAAACTTTAAAAAGTGCCCAACCCCCACAGTTAGAGGTAGAAACGTACTGCTTGTTGGCATGTCAATAGTTTAGGCCCATTATGATTCTCTCACAATACTGAGTAGTGCCAAATCACTCCAACGCTCTTGTCATATTGATGACCAGAGGTAGGAGAGAATTAGCTTCAATTTGCTAAATGAGCACTCTCATCTTGCAATTGATACTGCTATTGTCATGCATGCATACATACATACATAAATATATACATACATACATACATACATACATACATACATGCAATGTGATTATTGTGTCTGATCAAAAGTTCTTTAAATCGACAAGAGCAGTGCCGTGAGTTACTAGCAGTTGCGGTGTGGAGCTTATTTCGTCACTACTTTATATGTGTACATTTCACCCTTCGAACAGACCATAGTTGGTTTCGATCCAGAACTGAAAAGATCCAGAAGGGCAGCTAGCTCGCTGGCTTGAGCAGCTACAGGAATACACAATTACAGTGGTCCATAGACCAGGTACTCAGCACAGGAATGTAGATGCTCTATCGAGGGTGCCATGTAGCCAATGTGGTATAAATAACCATGAATACAGTACTGACAGTCCACCGCTCAAATTGGCATTGTCTACAAGTCTCATTCTACTGTGGATGTTCAGGATCAACAGCTCAATGATCCATCCGTTAGCCCAGGACTAAAGTCAAAGGAGGTTGGTCCAGTGGCATAGGGAGGGGAAGGGAGGCAGAGGGGGCAGGTGCCCTCAGGTGCTGACCCAAGGGGGGTGCCAAACTGCCTAAATGCTTGGCATAAATAGCATTGTGATGCGTGCTGGACAATAAGTCGAGGAAAGGCTTATATCAATGCTCTTACATTTATTGATAACATATGGTAGCTAAGCTACACAGGAAGACAAATCTATGTCCGCATTATTATTAGTAATGAAATTATGATTAAATTTTAGTTCAATTTTGAAGCATGTCGGGAAAAAGATAACCAGCACGAAATGCAGGAAAGGAAAGTTGGAATTAGACAAGAAAGTATGCAAGCCAAATAAGGTCCTTCAGCGGTTTTTGAAGATAGCAAATGTTGAAGGTGGCAATCAAGGTAATGAAGAACTGGTTACCGATGAAGGAAATGATGCATGGTATTCGAGAAAAAACACTACCAAGATTGGATAAGTATTGTTGGAAGGTCTGGCCAACCACAACAGTATCATCTGTATGCACCAAACATTTCACCCAGTTAAGACCACCCAGAACCTGATTCAACAAGCGTTGAAATGGCCGGTGCATTACAAAGCCTAAAAGGCATTACATTGAACTCGAATAGGCCTTCTGATATGGTGAATGCTGTTTTCTCTCTACTGTTGCTTCTACTTCAACCTGCCATTAGCCACTTCTAAGATCAAGGGTGCTAAAACATGGAACATCCTAATGTATCCAAAACATCATCCACCCGAGGTAGTGGGTAAGCATCTTTTCTAATCACAGCACTAAATTTTCTGTAGACACTACAGGATCGTGTGGCTCCATCCCTCTTACGTACCAATATGATAGTTGATGACCAAGGGCTGTTAGATGGTTGAATTATGTCATTTTTTAGCATTTCATCTAGTAGGTGCCTTACTTCCTGATGGCAAACTGGGGAGATACGATAAGGAAGTTGGTGGATAGGTTGAGAGTCACCTGTATCAATGTGAGTTTGTGCGTCTTAAATCATCAGGGTGAAAACTGAACACATCAGCATATTCCAATAGTAATGCAAACAACAATTCCTTATCTGCATTACTAAGGTGAGTACTGCTGAAAATCTTATCCCACTACATTGCGCTCATCTTAGGATGCCTCAGCCACTGCTGAAATTATTAGGGTACACATCTTGCAGGTAGTTGGTGGGTCTTTCAACCAAGGCTCCGCGCCATCTGCGCAATGTTCAATTCTTTGTTCAGCTTCACTACATTCTTGCAAGGATTGAATATGCACAACACTAGACCCTGTTGGACACACCACAAGCACGAGCCACAAAGACACCACTATGCGCGTAATTCTTTGGAACTGCACGCGTGCCCTTTCTCCCCACAGTCCCAACAAACTATTAGTGCATTCCATTTTCTTCGTTCACGTATTTGGCCTGCAGCTTTAGAGCCCCATAGAAGCCTTTCCAAGCGGTCCAGCCGTTCCCACGAGCTCTTTTATCGCGTCCGGCGCGGAATAGTCCTAGCCTGTACAGAAGCGATACTAGTAGCGGTATCTTCATCTTCTTCAGACCGGGTACCGGTAGTTGCAGAACTCGCTTCCCTATGAAATGGGCAAAAAATCAACGGCCATATAGACTTACAAGGGTTAAGGTAAGATTCCAGCTCTGTAGCCATCAGCGCTGCTTCGTCAACAATCTTGGGATGTTTGTGTTTAACGCCAAAGGATTGCCCAATTGAGGGAGAAACTGATTTAAGGCTAAACACTCTAATTCAGGATAAGCGCTATCTGCTAAGACTCGTAGAGCGTCACCAAACGATACCCAGTCTTTGCCTTTCTCTTTCTTTCTACGCTGGAGTTCAACCATTTTCATGCAGCGTTCGCTTGCTTTCAGGGTCAAAGCGGCGTTTCAGTGCGCTTATGCGCTTACTATAATCCTTGCTCTCGTCCTTTCCAAACCTATACGAAAGCCGATGCACTGGAACCCATTTCATTTATCTTCGTCTTTAGTCCAGCTGTTCACATCTGCACAACTCTCAATAGGGTTCATCCACTCGTCCTCTGAGTCTCCGTTGAACGTTTCCGGGAGTAGAAATGGCTTACTTGCCACCCTGCCGGCTACGCCAGTGTGAAGAAAGTCCGCACAATTGAGTCGGACAGCAGCTGAATGAGTATAATAACACACACAAAAATAGGATCACAGGTATCTATATTTAAAGGCTATACAGGCAACATAAATGGACAGACAGTCTGCACATCTCATGACCAGTGTCCATATAGGTCGCTGCCATGCACAGTAGATGGCTACAGTGGTAATGGCACCACGAACTTGGTACATTACAATGTAATTCTAATTATCGTAATTTAAAAGGAATAGGGTGTATGAGCAGTAGTACCATATGATGCTGATACATATATTCATCGATATTGGTACCTGTTGTGCCACTTTCTTTAATGCAACTTGCAGTCTAGCCATTTCCATTGAATGTATTCCAGAATTCCAAGTGAACATTTCTTTGGGTGATTGTAAGCTTTTGTGATTGCCCAGAATGTCTTGGTTCTGGTTATAAACCTACCATGTCTAATATACTTTGTTTAACAACATACTCCTTTGTAATTGGTCTTGTCTGTTGTGTTCTGATTCAGTGCAAGTACAGATATGCATATAGGTCATGTACCTGCATCATAGAACTGCAAGTGTTATTATTGTTCAAGTTTATGCTAACAAAACGTGACTTTCTGTTTTGAAAGAACCATATTAATATTATTCATACAAGCACTACAATTACATATTTCTCTTTGTCCCCTTTACAGATAATTCACTGTAGTAATCTGTCTTATGTTGAAACATCAATCATCATTGTATGCTGCGGAACATCATTTGTTTCATTCCTTTTACTGACCTCAGCTGTTGCCCTGGGAATGTACCTTTATCGCAAAAAGAATGGATTTGTAGGATACATTGAAACTCATATCCTGTTCTTATCTATATTTTTGATGGCAATGAGTTTTATTGAATCATTCCATTGGTTTGCAATCTTTGCCAGGAAAAACAGAGCATTTAACATCGGATGCATTGCAATTGCCTTTCTGCGACAATATTGCTGCATCGCACTGCTTGTCAATATGATTTGCATTTCCATTCACCTTCTTCTTCAGATATGTCCACCAAAATGTCTGCAAGTGATTGAGAAAGAAAAGAGAAAGAAGTACAAGTATGTGATACGGACTTATCTAGTACTGGAAACGATGGTCCCACTTCTATTCACTCCATGGCCATTTATATATAATTTATATGGGGTTGATGAGACGGTTTGCTGGATATCAGATTGCAATTTTCAATATCGTGCTGATGCAAGTGTGATGAAGATAGTGTTACTATTCATGTGGCTAGGACTGGTCGCATTTGTTATTCTTTTTAGTCTTCTTGCCACTTGCATTATCTTGTGCTTACGTGCATCAGTGAAGTTCAATGCCAGTGTATGTTCCCTGCTCATCCTCACGAGTCTGTTTTTTGCAATATCGCTTTCAATGTGTATAGGACATAGGTTTCATAGCGATGTGCTCATAAGTCAGCTGCTCAGCGACTTACCTATCTCAATGTTGTGGCTGCTTTGTGGTTTAGTTCTTACTGGCCGAGTAATTTGCAGAATAACCTGCAAAACTAGCAGACGACTACAAAACCATATCCAAGTATACCAGGATGAGAAAGCACCTCTTGTGCACATATTACCTGCATGAGACAGGACGTTTCGTTGTATTTAACACATTATAATTGTCTGTTACATTCAATCACATATATTTTGTGCTGTACATGTGCTAAGAAATGTGTGGCTAGCTGGATGTATTATAGTTTTACAAGCGATTTGATGTTTTACTTTGTCATTGGCCAACAGCACTTAGAATTTGAGCAAGATATTAAGTTTGTACATGTGCGTTATTGTTCGTAACATAGACAATTAATCATGCGTTGCTATATTGGTCAATGAACTGCACATTGCCAGGTTACGGATCTGACAACAATTTGTCGTTATCTGATACCATTCTGCATGTAATAAATGGATGCAATGAAGACCACTGGGAGGGGATGTGTTTAGGTGCCAAAGAATACTTCTTAAATTAAGCTGCAGGACAGGCGATTGCACTACTCACTAACAGACAATTCGTACCAATTGTACGGGAGTTGTCACACCTCAAGGTCTCCTGATAAAAGATGAATCACTTTGTCCGAAATTGAATGTTCTCAAACAACCACCGCTACATGAATTTCAATTGTTGTGGAGACCAATATTGTACTTGATGCCAAATGAATAAAACACATATTGCTTTCGAACTAATTTCCATTGGAATAGAGAAATTATATGATTTCTTTTCATCAGCAATTTAAATTGTAACAAGTAAATAAAAACATTCTCTAACGATAAAGTTGTTGGTATATAGGATTGACCAATGGTGGTGTAAAAAGCACGGAAACAAGAGTGACAAAAATTTGACTGGAAAATTGAAATAGGCCTATATTTAGCCCATTACTCAGGCATGTACTGTTATAACGTTAGTGTGCTAAATATAGGCCTATTTCAATTTTCCAGTCAAATTTTTGTCACTCTTGTTTCCGTGCTTTTTACACCACCATTGGTCAATCCTATATACCAACAACTTTATCGTTAGAGAATGTTTTTATTTACTTGTTTCATTAGTTTTTTCCCCTGTCGTAGTAGCGCGTCTTTAAATGTTGTCACAAATTCATTTTAATTTTCGAAAGGAGGGAGGTTAAACAATTTAATAATTGAAATTATAAGTATATGAATTTTTAATGTACTGTACGGTTCCCCTTCTTCCTCTCCCCAAGCCTCGTCTCTGACCTCGGCAGCCTGGTTCAGGCCATGGGAGCCATGCGGGTGGGTGGTGGCAGGGCTAGGGTGGCAGCAGGCGATGTGGTGGTGGGGGCACTGGTGTCAATACTGTAGCGGTGCTCCTGCTGCTGGCGGTGTGGGCAGCGCTGCTGCTGCTGCTGCTGCTGCTGGTGGGGGCAGCGCTGCTGCTGCTGCTGCTGCTGCTGGTGGTGGGGGCAGCGCTGCTGCTGCTGCTGCTGCTGGTGGTGGGGGCAGCGCTGCTACTGCTGGCAGCAGACGGTAGGGGGGCAGCACTGCATCTGACAGAGAGTATAGAAACAAAGTGCAAGGATTTAGTTTTTACCTTTTTCATTCTCAGCAAGCAAAGTGCACTATTTGGCAGGTGAGTCGCTTGTATACATGAAATGTGTGCCGGCTGTGCTATAATTCTATTGGTCCAATTTCATTGGTACATCACCAATTGGTCTACATATTCATGACCTCACAGATAAGGGGGAGTGGTTGTGTGTGTGTGTGTTGCCAGCTGTGCTAAAATTCTATTGGTCCAATTTTATCACTATTCACTGGATTGGTCTGCATAACTCATGACCCCCCAAAGGTGCCATTGTGCTGAAAATTGGAGGAAGTTGTTCATGCTCCAAATTAAAAGGTGTTAACAATGTTTACATGGGAATGACCTCCCCTCCAATGATGAATGGACATTTGGAACAGTGACTTTGTCCTCAACACAAATGCTACTTCTTCACTAGTGAGCTTGCGACACTCATTTGTACATTTCTATTTCAAGGGGTGCATGGTATCCTTATCTCTGTCCCCTATCTCTTCTGCCACTACACACCTACCATTGAGGTCTACTGCTCAACCCTAGCAAATGCAATTAAATTCATACACAGTTGCAGGCTACCGTTGTACATCAGATAAGGAAGCCTTTTTGTACATCAGATTAAGGATGACACCCCAATATTCAATAGACAGGTCACAAAGGAGAAAGGACTACATGTACTGTACACAACAGTTGGTATGCTTTACATGTGAAGTGAATGGTTTTGTGCAGATCCCTTACATGCGTGCTGTACACATGTTGCATGCACATCTTCCTATAGCTTTTTAATGCTAGTGCAATACAACATGCCATGACATACCTTTGGGTGGTAGTGGTAGTTCGGTGACCCCTGCGATACCGCTTCCTCTCGGCAGCACGTTTAGCCAATCGGACAGCGGGGTCATTCCAATACTGATTCCTTTCAGATGCCTTAATGGCAGCCGAATTGTCCTCGTATTTCTGCCTTTTAGCAGCGCGGTTCTCCTCGACATCCTCTTGATATCGCTGCCTTTTAGCAGCACGGTTCTCCTTGACGCTCTTTGAATTATCTAAAAAGTAAGGTTCAGCCCCAGCAGTATGAAACCTATGCCCGACTAAAATATCACTCTCTTGCAACTTCTTTGCATTAACCATACGGATAGCTTTTAGCAGTGACCCTGCCTGTGATCTTCGTACACTGAGTGCTTTAGCAAGTAATGCATCTGCACTAATCTTACTTACTGCTGCACGGGCAGATCTTGTAACAACCTTTTGAGCTAGCAATGGATGGCTATTGCAAAAAGCATTGTTTACTTCACTCAGAAGCTCACTATCCCTAAGAATTGCTTTTTCAAGCCTCACTCCATACTCTGCTAGTGTGCGAGAGTTGGGCTCAAACAGGGAGTAACTATATGGGAGAAGATAGGGTTGCAGTACTTTTATTTTACCATACATTATGCCTTAAACATTTCACCAATTGCGCATTACATGAATTATTTCATTTTCATGCAACTCAATTTTGGGTAACACTTCTGTACACACGTGTAGTGGACCTTTAAAACAACAAAGATTGACCCTTTACATGTACATGGGGGAACTTTTACTTGTGGGAAGCCTTACTGTACATCTGATAACAATTAAACACAGCTGCAGCAAGGGGTGGATGCGCATGACTATACACACTTGTGTAGTCCTTTCTTTCAACATCAGATAACTAATGTACAATGTAACAGACACAGATGTATGCACAAATAACCTTTTGTACAAACATTGACCTTTACCAGGGAACTGGGAAGCCTTACTGTACATCTGATAATATGCATGCAAAGAAATGTGTTAATGTGTGCATGACAGGAAGCCATGAGCAACTTACATTAGCACGTAAGAAAGCAGCCCTTAGACTTTAAATGCTACATACAGCATGCTATTTATAACATACCTTTGGGTGGTAGTGGTAGTTCTACGACCCTTCCAATACCGACTCCTTCTAGCTGCCTTAATGGTAGCTGAATTGCCCCTGTATATCCGCCTTTTAGCAGCACGGTTCTCCTCGACGCCCTCTTGATATCGCTGCCTTTTAGCAGCACGGTTCTCCTCGACGCCCTCTTGATATCGCTGCCTTTTAGCAGCACGGTTCTCCTCGACGCCCTCTTGATATCGCTGCCTTTTAGCAGCACGGTTCTCCTCGACGCCCTCTTGATATCGCTGCCTTTTAGCAGCACGGTTCTCCTCGACGCCCTCTTGATATCGCTGCCTTTTAGCAGCACGGTTCTGCTCGACGCCCTCTTGATATCGCTGCCTTTTAGCAGCACGCTTAGATACAGCATTTGCGTTGTAGGTGTCGCGTACAGAGGCCTTCTTCTTTTCTGGGTCGGCCTTGTAGGTGTCGCGTACAGAGGCCTTCTTCTTTTCAGGGTCGGCCTTGTAGCGCGCTCGGGCTTTAGCCTTGTTCTCTTGTGACAAAATATCTTCTCGTTTTTGGAGGTATTCCGCTCGTTGCTTAGATCTCTTCTTTTGATTACGCGAAGGCATTTTTAGAAAAACAACTTCACTAGCCAAAGTAAGTAACGACTAAACTGCGATACTATAGGAACACCAAATAAATTTAGTGCCTGTTGGAGTATTTATACTCCCTAAAATTATACATTTTATTAAGAACTGCCATAGAACTTGCAACCAAATAAGGTATTTCTCGCTGTAGTTTCTTTCTAGATGTGATATGTGTCCAAATGACATGCTAGGATAACGTGCCGGTAAATTCTGAAGAGATTGGTACTATTGTCGTTCTTTAAAACCGTTCGTAGCTCGAGTTATACCTTCCTAAGGAAGAAGACGACGACGACGAACAATTTTTTGGGGAATGGGCACGAGAAGCAGGTTCTTTGTTTGTCTGGAAGCGCATAGTTTAATGACATGAAACTAGCATGAAAACGTAGATCTTGGTGTTGTCGTTCGATTGCTGCAACGAGATAAGTGATCCGTTTCTCCGTTGTCCCTCCCGACGCGATTTAAAAATTTTAATGACATTCATCATTCCTCAATCAATCCTATATTGAACCTGCTGACGCAGGTTCAGATGCAAGGCAAATATTGTTCTTCCTAAATTGAATTCTTTTATTGGAACTGTGCATGGGTTGTGAATGGTTAGGTTTTGTTTGATATATATAAACCATTTGAACTGCCCTAAGTGATGTATAAGAGTTTTCACATTTTATAGTTTCCAGATGAGAGATGAATGTTTTTCACCGGGAACGAGTCTTATACTACAACCATCATAGGCCACCTCACGAATTTGCATTGGTGGTAAATGTTTAGATTCTACTTTACAGACCGTGAATAAAGCACTTAATACATGTACATTTAAAAGGCTCATAGCAATGTATTGTAATTAGACATGATATGGCTCCTGATAAGGAGCGAATCTTCATTCAGAATTGTGTACGAAACTGCTAATGATGGTAGCTTCATGGTTTTGCATTTTTATTTGTGTATGTAATAATTGTACTTGCATTCATCTAATTTTCATAGCTAGTGTGTCTCAGTGTGTCAGGGTATGTATGTATGGTAGTGATGTACTTATCAAATGAATAATTAATAGTTAAAATTTCAACTGCACATATCAGTGTATGTGAGTTTTCACACTTCATGGTTTCTTCATAAGATGCGAACCTTTTTCGTCCGGAATTGAATCATATCATAAGCCACAATTAGAAATGACATATACATATAGGTCGTGAATCCTAGATGCTCAGGGAAAAAATCATAATCAATGTATAGGAGTTTTCACACCTCAAGGCTTCCTGATAAGAGGTGCATCTTTTTCATTCAGAACGGAATCTAATGATATGGCCATCGTTCTTAAGTACTTGAATTGGATTGTGAATGCCTAGATTGTACTTGAGCTTTTGGGAATAAAGATCATACATTTAACAGCAATGTATGGGAGTTTTCACACTTTAAGATTTCATGATAAGATGAAATCAATCATCTGGAATTATTTTATAAAACTAGCTGTATTGATATCTACTTAAATAGTATAGGTTGATTGTATAGGTTAAGATTGCAAAGATTTTACTTAAAGCTGAGTGAATTAAAGCATTCGATACATTTGAACTGCCATAGCAATGAATAGGAATAACACATTATAAAGTTTCCTGATAAGAAGCAACTCTTTTCATCCTCCGTAATTGAACATTATACCAATTTGTAGGTACATGAATTTGTATAGTTCTTGAATCCTATGATTCTATTTAATGCTCCAGCAAGTAAAACAATACATTTATGCTGACATTGCAATTTATGAAAATAACAAATGATATGGTTCATGATTAGAGGAGAATCGTTATGTTGTGCCATAATTGGTAGAAATATGAATTACTATGGGTGCAAATACCAAGGTTCAACTTATATATGAGGAAACCTTGAGGTTTGAAAATTTTCATATATTGCTACGTGTTGTTCACAACCCATGCAGCATCACATAGTTACTTCCTGGTGGCTGCTTTACATGACGAGGAAACAGCTTTCATCAAGTCAGACCCAGAAATCACAGTTGTGTTGCTATAAAGTGAACCCACTTAACTCATGCATGTAGCGTATCATTGGTTTCTTGCAGGCTCCTACTGAATTGTATAATCTCCCATTACAAATTGCACTCCTCTAGGAAAAAACGCATCCCTTGCAAATTTCAGAATATTTGCATTCCAAATCCGCAATTTCAACAAGTTGGAAAGAAAGGCAGCAAAGTACATGAAATGAACATTGTTTTCCTGACATTTTCTGACAGATAAGCACTTAACTGATACAGGCTACTGAAACTGTTTAACAAAACTGCATGGCCCTATGTACTCATTGTGACTCATGACTGTGCAGTCCCTTGATCAAGTGTTTGTTGTCACAGCACATGTAGTTTTAAAAGTACATGCTATCAATCTTTTGAGAGTAAGCTTAGCAGTCAGTAAGATTGAGTCATTGATGTTGTTTCTGTTACAGTATACCTGGTTCATCTGCTTTGTGAACACGACGGTTGCAGCTTAATCTGTGTCACTTAAGGTCAGGCATGTCTTGTATTGGAACTTGCCTTTATGAATCTTCTTAATTTGTGTAGTGTCTGCAGCAAAGAAGCACTCTGCTCGATCATCATATGGCGGCTTGAGACTAGCTAGCTAGTTTATAGTTTTATCAAATGTTTACAGTATATATTAATTTTCAATGCTAAAATCAATTGGATATGAACCTGTGGTTGTTGTGTAGTTTATGAAGATTAATTGGTTGATGCAGAATGTTTGCATGAGATATTGATACTTAGTGTATGGACCACACTGGAGGGGTGTTGCTCTTACACCTCATGAGTGTTAGCTATTACACTCCACAGCATGTTATTCCTTAAACAGTCAAACTGACACCCCGATGGGTGTTATTAAACACCTTTTTTTTAAACAATGTTGAGGTCCACAGAGACAACCTCTACCTCTTCCAGCTGGAAGAGTAACTTGAAGGCAATTGCACACTTTTGGGATGCAGCTTTGGCACAGAAAATAGAATTCTCAATAGGAGCTCTGAGAATCTGGAAGTGGAGTACATCAGATGTCATCTCAAATAGAAACATGCTGAGGTCACTAAAGCTGTGTATATTTGCACTTTGCTACATTAAGAGACCCGAAAGAGAACCATCCACTTTTATGATGGAAAGTGCATGTGAAACTGCTTGCACCCGACCAGCTACCACACCATAGTCCTGTTACTATGCATGCTTGAAAAAGCAATTCTGAACCACCTGTGTCCGTAGCAAATGTAATGATTATTGTTTTTCTCTGTTAGTTATAGACGGCTGGTTTAACTATGGTCAGGGTAAATGCCAGAGCCATTCTAACAAAATCTGTTCCCCAGCTTACATGCTAGAGGACACCAGTTAATATAGCTAATTCTGTTTGTGAAAAAGTGTGCATGTTTGATATGTAGTATTATGTATGTTTGCAATATGTGCTTAGTCATTTCTACAACAATAGATATATCATATCACTTTAATAATAATAAGCATGCTTCTTGTATACAAAATTCAAATCATTTTACAATATACACTAAAATACACGTTATTAATTACAACATGCAAGTTACCCTGCTTTGATGAAGAGGAAGCCTCATGAGGAGAGCCCTAGCATTGGCGTGAACCAGGGACAAGTTGAGGTGGCCATGCAATATAATTATTATAGTTATTTTGATTATTAGCTTATGCATTACCCTGCCTCCTCTTGTATGACAAATTATACGATAAACTTACCATGCTGATATGTGGTAGGTGGGCATGGCCCGACCATAACATGCGCATATGCTAAGATTGGGCCACACCCAACTAGATAAGTGGAGCATTTTCCATTTGCATGATCGAAGCTGATTTACTGTACACAATGTGCATCCTTTATTAGCTTTGAAGTTATCAATTTCCTTTGCAAATTCATTTCATGACTGGATCTTTTCACTCATATATCTTATAAAATAATGCACATTACAAATGTTATCAAACAGACATGTGCAATAATTTGATACTACTCAATGTAAAGTGGCTTAATACATAAGTTTGTTTAGGCACAACCTGCAGGATTAGGAGATCCACTAATACCAAAAATGGTAAATATCCTCTGGTAGATTGCATAGCGGGCTAGAGCTGCTGGATTGCCAGGAGCTGAGCATTCTAGGTTGCCATTGATTGCTTTTGTGGACGAACCAAATTGACCATCTTGTACGCCAGGAGCATTATGGACATTAGCTTTCCAGTACCAGAAAGAAACATTCCATGCTTTATTTTGATCAGTTGCCACTGATTCTGGATCATTGAGGAGTACATTCGCATCACCATAAAGATCAAGTGAAGCAGCTCTATAATTGTAACTCCAAGTCAACTGAACATATCCTCGCCCAAAAAATTGATGCCCATTCAACCAATCATAAGATCCTGGACAACCATTGTTAGCACAGGCCAATTCTGATAGTGCTGTAAGACCCCCGGATTCGTGTAGAATTTGCGCTAAAAACATGGCCAATTCTCTTTTGGTGGTGATACCTGATTTCGGTATGCCGGCAATGAATGCTGTATATTGGGCATCTTGAGGTCGTGGATAATTATTTGATGTGACTGCAGAGTTGAATATGTCTCGGCTTATGTTCAGATCATCCGAGGGACTGCTGGATGTTCCAGAGCTAGATCTAGTCACTGGATCTGTGGGGGAAGGGGGGAAATATTTTAAAAATAATCGACGAATAGTGTTTTCATTATAATTATATATTACATTTGAGAGCTGTAAGCTTATATGTGAATACATATATACCAGATGTTTCCCTCCTTTGAGATCATTAATAGAGCACATGCAGCTCTTGATTTCACCAGCTGATTAAAGTTCTATATAGAGTTTCACGTAATGGCTTTGCTATCCACAAACGTAGTGGTTTCTCAATAGATGCCCAAGGGCAAACAATTTTAAAATGCTAATTGCTCGGTAGATGCGTACACTAAATAAATTTGAATAGCTATTTCCTTCTTCCGGTATCTAACTGTTTATATCTTCACAGTTAAAAATTTTAAAAGTCAGTTGTTCATACCGTTTTCAGAAGTTGACTGCAAATGAACATATATAGTAGCACCGTCACAAGCATCCAGGATAGTAACAATGGCCAATTATGCGATCGGTATGCACTTCACTATATGTATATTGTTAATATGATTTTCCTCTCACCCCTAATTTTGGTTTTGCTTTCATAACACTGCATGTACATGTAGCACACAAAAGTCCAAAATAAACCGGAACAGATCCGTAAAAAGAATCAATGTTTTACTTTTTTTGTACAACAATTAGCGAATTATAAACTTTGATGCACAGCTACCAGCAAAATAATAATGTACAACGCAACGTGTACATGAATAGCTCATCGCATGTATGGTCTGGGATCGAACTAAATCGTGCCCAGACGCAATCCGGTATGTTAGTAAATCAAGCTAGGTTAAAGGCATGGGAAGGGGTAGGGGGGTGGGAGGGCGTATAAAATTCGATCTGTGCAATTTCTTTTTATCGAGCCATACTAATTACTACAACGGCAGTATAATAGTCGACAGGTTCTCCTGAGCATTTAAAAGCACCATTCAACAAACACGCATCAAACACAACTCTTTCTTCCTTTTTTTTTCAGTTCTGAAACTCTATACATCAAGATATTCCATGCAGGGACCGAGTATAAAACAGCACAGTCAACTTACTCGCAAAAATAATAGGTAGCTGTAGTGACACTGCGACTAGGTAGACCAACAGTTCCTTCGCCATACTTCAGATCTTAAGAAAGAATAATAATGAGTCACAATATTAATGCATCGGTTTTTATAGTGCATGGGTAATTTTAATAAATGTAGCTTTAGCAGTTTGGGTATCAGCTAGGTGTATAGAATGAGTTCAAAAGACCTATATACAGAGTTCGTGGGATCCCCGGCGACTGTATTGTATAACGTGTACCGTGCCGTGAGAGAGTCGGATATCGCGGGATAATTTCATTGTAATCATTTGTATACACTGTAGGTGTTATGTTAACCTAATCTCGTTGCAGTATAGTTGTAGAGAGTGCCGGATGTTCTTGTACTTGTACCCTGGGGTGTGCACAGTGTACGTACCCTGTGGTGTGCACATGTAGTGCACCACAAGGTACGTATACGTACCTTGTGGTGTGCACAGTGTATACGTACCCTGTGGTGTGCACAGTGTACGTACCCTGTGGTGTGCACAGTGTACGTACCCTGTGGTGTGCACAGTGTACGTACCCTGTGGTGTGCACAGTGTACGTACCCTGTGGTGTCACGGTGTATACGTACCCTGTGGTACTTTTGAAGATATCAATGTAAACTTTACTGTTTACAACAGCAAGCCACACTGCAAGAAACGTGACATTTTACAGAATGCACCGGGTTATTATATCCCCGCACCATGCCACACCAATGTTTTGGAATAACATTAGTCATGCACACGGGCTAAGACTCATTGTGGTACACAGCACCTTCCTTTGAAAGAGTCTGTCTCATGCAGGCTTTGGATTCTTGGTAAAATCCAGGGGAGACGAGCACGTGTTGGGCCATTGGGGGGTTGCCAATGACTACCCTGTGATCATCTGCATGTGGCTCCGGTAAGTCCTCAGGGCATGCTGCTCTTTCTGGATGGTCGGTTTGTCATATATTTGTTCGTCATAGGACATTTATAAATTTTACCTCGAAAATATTTTTCGATTACATAACTGGATAGAGAAAAAAAATCGGATAATCATATTTAATGATATTTATTAAAATTTTTATGGCAATTGCACTGAAGGGAAAAGTGTTAAAAAGTCAAAGAAAAGTAATTAGTACTTGCGCTCAGGGTCATTACGTAATGGCTTTACGGATGAATGATTTAACTACTCTCCGCGTGCATGCATGCATGAGATCTCAGATTGGTCCTTAACACATAACCATTTCCGCGCGGAAATGCTTCTAAGTCGAAGGCCGCAACTGAGCTTATAGCTGCGCTTCAGTCTGTCTACGTCTTTGATCAGCCAACACACGTTCAATCCTGGCCGCTCTACTAGTACCGGTACCCTGAACGGGACAATGAACTGTACTCTATAAATATGTGTACTTGTAAGTACTGCAATCTGGTGTAGCATACCCCCCACATGCACACACACACACACACACACACACACACACACACACACACACACACACACACACACACACACACACACACACACACACACACACACACACACACACACACACACACACACACACACACACACACACACACACACACACACACACACAAATAAACGTGGCTGTGCTACGCCAGACTAGCGTGTAAGTGTGTCTCGTTTTTGCTGCACCTTGGCCACGCACCAAACGTTTAAACTGGTGCTAACTGCAAGATTCCGGCTGGCTGGCATCTGCAGATCTATTACGGGCTTCCGGTCACATGACTCAGTCTTGGACAAACTTTTGGCTTCCTCAGCAGTTTGAGCTTCCACGATGCACGAGGACCTTATTTATAATTAACACCTCAAGTTTTCATATACACAGCCAAAAGTTTGAAGTCTGATGCAGATTGTTACTACTGATCATGTATGTACAGTAACATCCTGTATCAGACGTTCAATTTTTGGCTGTGTACAAGGTCAGTTACTATTACAGTGTGTGTATACCTCTCGCTTTTATGCATGCATGCTTCTAAGAAGGCTTGTACATGCATCAGTACTACCCAACTTGCAATCCACCATTATTGTACGTGCGTGCGTGTGACACGCAAATACTCTTACACACGCATATACATGCACTCACATATAGACGTTTAAACGCAAGCTTTCAAATCCGCCCTTTGTGATACGCACATACATACACACGCATGCACTTACATGCACATGCACACATACACACGCACCCACACATTGTGAGGCCTTTTGGAGATATGGGAGGCATCGTATTATGTATTAGGCCAAACCTGACGATGGGCATACATCGGGCACACTTGCATACATACGTTGGGGCATACGTATAGAGTAAGCGAGGGGGGGGGGGGGGGGGGGGGGAGAGGCCGGGGGAGGGAGACGAAGTTGTAGGCATGCAGCTACATGTATACATACTAAGAGCCATGTGCATGTGTGTGTGGTAGAGATATGCAGATCTTATACTTGTAGGCTTTTCTAAGAGTGCTGCATGGTTGGACCTTTTGCTGTGCTGGTTACATATACAAATAACCATCAGTTGATTTCCAACTATATAAAACGGTTGGTTGTGTATATAATTTGTGCAAATCCAGCCAGGTACGCTGTGCTGTTAATACTGCCAATCGAGCGTTCATCTGTGCACAAAGTCAAAACTGATCTCCAAAAACATGTCCAGTGTACGTGTAGGTGAAAATTGCGCCATTCCTGCCACGAAGGAGCAACCGTCTACGGATGTATTTGCTGTATACAAACTGCCAGATCTAGCCACAACTGTAAGGTCTGCACCCATGGACCTAACGAAACCTGAGCCCATATCAAAGACAATTCAACCTTTCTGTACTGCACTATAGCTGAAAGAGTAAAACAGTCAGGCCATGTGAGCTCCTGCGTGTCGTATCATATAGATAGCAAAGTCTACTTCACCGATTCACACGCAACACAGGATTACAAACAGTGCTCTCTAATTATATGTACGAAGTAGGCCTAAGGTACATGGTGTCGGAGTGGAATAAGTCTATCTAAAGATCACGTGCATATTGTGCATCATGCAGAAAGTATAAATAGATCTGTTATTGTGATTTGCAATTAAATTTAACGTGATGCTTATTAATTTTCCAAATGGGGCCGGGTGTTACAAAAGTAACGCCATATATGGCATTGGCCGCCATTTTTAATAGTAATCATTGAACCATGAGCACCAATGACCATTATAATATAAATCCACCAGGAACCGACAGGTTTAAGGTGTTTTTATCACAGTAATCTGTTGCCGCAAGTGAACAATCAACACGAATGAAGATTTATAGCGGTGGAATACTGTAATTAGGTCACGAAAAATGTTTTTATGTACTTGTCTATGGAAAGCACTATTTTGCCTCCAGGAACCAAAACTTCCAATACAAAGTGGGTATTTTATTTTTAGAATGTAAAACAGAGGATACTGAGCAAAACGATTCTGTTGCCGCAAGTGAAGTATCATCTTGGATTAGTTAGTATTATTATTAGCTCCTATTCTTGAATAATTTAGATAAACGAATCATGGATAATTCACCAAAACATCATACTTTGTCTTTCTAAATATGCACAATCACGCAATGGAATCTCAAAAGCAATTTTTAAAAAACTTTTACAACTTTGGTGACCGCTCATTCTCCATATGATAAACACTTACACTGAGAAATGCAGAAATTGAGTATAAGTTCAGTGGCCTCATGAGCTATTCAACAGAATAGATGCAGATTCAGAGGGACAGACAGTATGTGTGTGTGTGTGTGTGTGTGTGTGTGTGTGTGTGTTTGACGAATATGGTATTTACATAACAATGCAAGTGTGTGCACAGGTGTGTACATTCATGCACATGTATGCTTTGTGAAACCATGCAGTGAGAAATAACAACCAAAGTCACTGCAAGCAGTACAAGCCCAGTCTGTGTGTGCATAATAATGTAACGACCGAGTACTAATCATGTTAGAATGCGCTAGTACGCACAGAGAGTGTTCATATACGCGAATTAGAAAAACATTCTAGAACTCAGGTCTCCTGACTACTTAACACATGAACTCCTGTCCCATTGACACATCCAAAGATCTTCGAAGGTTATGTAACATGTGTATGAATGTTGCATCTGTGAGTATGTTGTGTGTGTGTGTGTGTGCATGTGTGTGTGTGTGTGTGTGTGTGTGTGTGTGTGTGTTCTGTGGCGAATATGGTGTACATAATATTTACATAATAATGGAAGTGTGTGCACAGGTGTGTACAGTCATTTACATTGTACATGTACGCTTTGTGAAAACAGCGTGAGAAATAAGAACCCAAAGTCACTGCAAGTGGCGAAAGCCCAGTTTGTGTGTGTGTGCATGTTGCATGTGTGTGTGTGTGGTGTGTCTGTGTGTGTGACAAATATGGTGTACAGGCTATTTAGATAACAATGCAAGCGTCTGTACATTCATGCACATGTACACTTTGTGAAAACAGTGTGAGAAATAAGAACCCAACGTCATTGCAAGTGGTACAAGCCCAGTCTGTATGATACACTTGTATTACATTGTCGAGTTCAACATTTCTTGCACAAATGAGGCAGGCACCCGTAAGCATGCAGAGATGGGGCAGTGGTCGAAAGTGGTGAGAACTGGCTGTGAAGGTTGAAGAAGGTATGATCCAAAAATGGGATGCCACATTCTTCATGTAGTACTCAAATGGACACTCAGTAAGTGCATTTCTTCATTGCTGCTGCCACATAGCTAGCTGGGCATGCTAGGATCAACTCTAACATGACTTGCAACCCTCAAAGAATATTCATAAATAGTCTTAAATCCTTCCTCTACCGTTTCTCTCTCCTTTTGGTACACCTCCTTTATTGCACTGATCAATGCATATGCCCAATTGATGTCTATAGTGGTGCCCTGCAACTGCAGTTATCCCTGAAAAATGAGATAAGTACTGCATGGAGGCTAGCAAAAATACAACAATAAATTCAAAGTTTGTCGTGATGCTGGAGTATTTGCTGTACATGTGAACTGCGATTGTCAATACCCAAGTTACTGAACACATGCAGTATCTTGCAATTCAATTTGTCATTTGCCTCCAAAGCCTCTACAATAAGAGTGTATGCTTGATATAAATGCTAGACTGCCTTGTGATGTTCAGCTCAACAAGTCTTGCACCGCTGCAAAAGAGCTTTATGCTTAGTATAGGATGATCCTTCAGTCTATAATCCACGATAGAAGATTGCTTTGTTTTGGGGTATTCTCAAAATAAGGCACAACAAACCTTCAGTTTATCAAGCACATTTCGTGCATCTGGATTAGCACTAGAATGTCTAATTACAAGATTGAGGCAGTGTCAACCATATGTTGCAAGAGGTGATTTCTCTTTAATACGTGCCCTGCATTCCAACAGATCCAGAGAACATAATGCTAGCTCCATCGTACCCTTGTCCACGCATATATTCCACAGGAATCTGAAGTTCCTCCAGTGTATTGAGTATTTCATGAGCAATCGTTTCACCAGTGAGCCTTACAAATATTAGGAACTCCTCTCTGATGTTGCTTTCAGCTGTATACATTTCTTGCCTGTTAGTAGTCCTGTTAGTAGTCGCCCTATACCTTGTGCAACTTATGAGCTTCCAATTGCAGTACATTAAAGCAGAGGGAAATAATGTTGTGTGACTCGGTTTGGACATATCTATCTTGAAGGCGCTCACTCTCTACATCTACGTTCACTATTTCGCTTGAAGTTTGATTGACATTCCGTGTCCCTTCATCTACATCCATTTTTACATCTTGCGCTCTCGTTCCGAAACTCTGTTCCGGCCGTCCCATATAAAAAACAACAGAGTAAGCAGCAGTGCTAGCTGAGCCGAAGTAGACGATAATCAATAGAGGCAAATGCGTATTTTGGCGAAAACGGACGATACGCAAATGTTAATTATAAGCAAAATTATAATTAAATACATGGGTACGGGTTAAATTTGTTAAAGCGGACGGTTAATTAATGTTTGTGTAGGCGGAACTGCATGTACATGGCTGCATATTTCATCACACTTGCAAGACTCTCCACGACACTTACTGCATCGCTCAAGAGGTTCCCGTTGGGTATTAGGATGTAGAACACTCTGAACTCCCTCATCATGTAGGAGATGTCCTGGAAGTGCCGGCGGCAAAATGGTTCATGTCAGTTGTGGTTCATAGCATGTTGACAGTAAGCATGCCTGACACACCAACCTATACATGCATTATTCCACCCTGCTCCTGAATTTACATACATTTTGACAGCGATTTAAAGTTTAAATAGTCACCATTAAATAATGCAACTTGGGTACACAAATATTGAGTGGCAGTGTGTCAAATTGCATACAGACCACCCAAACAAGTGCTCTGTTGAACAACACTCACCACTCTTTCCTCTCTCAACATTCTCCTCTCCATTCACCCTCCTATCTACCTCCTCCCATTATTTATCCCCCCTCCCTGCATGCCTCCCTTGCTCTCCTGTCCAGCCCCTCCACCTTCCTTCTCCCCATCACCTTCATGTTATCGGCAGCCTTGAGAGGTTTCTGCTTCCTCCTGGTGACGGCTAGATCGTCCAGACTGGCCATGGTCCTGCTCCCTCCTCCTCTGGTGCAACAAGATCTCCCCGAAACAGAAAAGTCTACGTAACGGAAAAAACAAATGGCATGAAGAAGCAGTGTACCCCTGCACTGCAAATCATAATAAAGAACGGCAACTCAATTTGTTAAAGCAGTGGAATACACATAGATTTTGTGTACAGGTCTATGGGATATATTCTGTTATCCCGAACCGAAATGTTCAATCGTAAAACGTTTTGTATCTAACAACCTTTCTAAACGAAGTGGCAAAAGATTAATAACAAGTGGTTAGTTAATAAAATTAAAGTGTAGTCAATTTCCATACTTTTAAATAGCTTTAATATTTTGAGAAACATTACTACTTTTAAGAAAATTCAACGCAAATTCAAATTACACTACATACGTAATAGCAATGGAAGAAATGCTATAGGACGTCCATCCCTTTACTCTGCATATGAAGTGCATTCGTATATCCACTAGACTTTCATGGGCTGCGTTTTCCCCCCTTTACCTTATGTGTTATGCATAATATCTCGGCGACTCCCGGTTGTGATTTAGTATTTGATAGATGGGTTTATATTTCTAGCGGTCAATGGTGAACCACATACTGCAACTTAAATTGTTGTACAATGTTTTGGTTCTTTGAAACATGAAGTCAAACAGAGTATGTGGGGTCAAAATGTGGCCATTCGTGGACAATGGCGAGGTGGAAGATGGTATGTTTTGCTACAGGGTTTTGAGAGAAAAAGACGAGACTCCAAATTCGGCGTCACAGGAAAACTGGAATCCCCAAAATGTGCACCCTCCTACTTTTTTTGACACCCCACTCCAATTTTCCTTATAATTTTACGTTACCTGCGTGTGTGTTCAGGCATCTTGGGCTCTAGTCTACGCAGGCACGGTGTACTGTCGAGTTCACTAACCAGGTACCTTGTACTCCATTTCATTATAAATGTGCGTAGATTACATGGTACCTATTACACCGGCGCTGATTGAGAAACTAACGGATGCTATTGATGCAACGTTAAATTTGAGCCTGTGATTATGAACTTATTTGTATGATGTGCAAGCCTGCATCCATGCATGCAGATCGCAAATCTCGCTCATTTGTTTTTCACTTCTCTCTTTTCAGAACAAATTACCTATAATGGTGCGTGCGTGCTAGGGTGTGTCGTATTTAATATACAGCATCATTCATTATTCCTACATGTACATTATATGCATACATCACGTGTGCGGGTGTAAAGTTATAGCATAGCCGAATACTTGCTAGTGAAGTGAGATCCTGTATTGTAGCATTGAGCGTTAAGCT
>JABACO010000001.1:12529734-12689734 GCA_013339895.1 Ephydatia muelleri | reverse complement strand
CTGTGTGTATTGTGTGTGTATCTGTGAGTGTGTGTCTGTGCATGTGTGTCTATATGTATTTTGTGTGTGCGAGTCTGTGTGCAAGTCTGCATGTCTGTGTGTTTCTGTGTGTGTGTCTGTGTATTTCGTGAGTGTATATATTTCGTGTGTGTGTCTGTGTGTGCTTGTGTGTCCGTGTGTGTGTGTGTGCTTGTGTGTCCGTGTCTGTGTGTGTGTGTGTGTGTCTGTCGTGTGTGTATGTTCCTGTGTGTGTCGGTGCATGTGTGTGTCTGAGTGTTTTGTGTGACTGTCTCGTCTGTGTATTTCGTGTGTGCCTGTGTATGCATGTGTGTCTGTGTGTGCTAGTGTGTATTTCCATGTGTGTGTGTGTGTGCATGTGTGTGTGTTTGTATATGTGTGTCGTGTGTTTTGTGTGTCCATGTGTGTGTCTGTGTATCTGTGTGTGTGTGTTTGTATGCGTCTGTGTGTATGTCATGTGTGTGTCTGTGTGTGTGTTAGTGTGTGTGTGTGTGTGTTTTGTATGTGTCTATGTATGCCATGTGTGTGTCTGTGTGTGCGTTTGTGTGTGTGTGTGCGTTAGTGTGTCTGTATGTGTGTGTTTGTATGCATCTGTGTTTATGCATGTGTGTCTGTGTGTGCCTGTGTGTGCATGTGTGTGCTAGTGTGTATTTCATGCATGTGTGTCTGCATGTGTGTCTGTGCGTGCTAGTGTGTATTTCCATGTGTGTATGTACGTGTGTGCGTGTGCGTGTGTGTGTTTTTCATATGTGTGTCGTGTGTTTTGTGTGTCCATGGTGTGTCTGTGTATCTGTGTGTGTGTGTGTTTGTATGCGTCAGTGTGTATGTCATGTGTGTGTCTGTGTGCGTTTGTGTGTGTGTGTGCGTTAGTGTGTCTGTGTGTGTATGTCATGTGTGTGTGTTTGTGTGTCTGTGTGTGCATTTGTGTGTCTGTGTGTGTATGTCATGTGTCTGTGTGCCTGTGTGTGTGTGTGTGTGTGCATTAGTGTGTCTGTGTGTGCATTTGTGTGTCTGTGTGTGTGTGCGTTAGTGTGTCTGCGTGTGCATTTGTGTGTGTATGTCATGTGTGTGTGTGTGTGCCTGTGCGTGTGCATGTGTGTGTTTGGTACACAAATTGAAATGCAGTCTGTGTGTGCATTTGTGTGTCTGTGTGTGTATGTCATGTGTGTGTGTGTTAGTGTGTCTGTGTGTGTATGTCATGTGTGTGCATGTGTGTGCTAGTGTGTATTTCATGCATGTGTGTGTGCATGTGTGTCTGTGTGTCTGTGTGTGTACGTGTGTGTGTGTGTACGTGTGTGTGTGTGCGTGTGTGTGTTTGTCATATGTGTGTCGTGTGTTTTGTGTGTCCATGTGTGTGTCTGTATATCTGTGTGTGTGTGTGTTTGTATGCGTCTGTGTGTATGTCATGTGTGTGTCTGTGTGCATTTGTGTGTGTGTGTGCGTTAGTGTGTCTGTGTGTGTGTATGTGTATATGTCATGTGTGCGTGTGTGTTTGTGTGTGTGTGTTTGAATGCGTCTGTGTGTATGTAGTATGTCTGTGTGTGCTAGTGTGTATTTCATGCATGTGTGTGTGCATGTGTGTCTGTGTGCTAGTGTGTATTTCCATGTGTGTGTGTACGTGTGTGTGTGTGTGCGTGTGTGTGTGTTTGTCATATGTGTGTCGTGTTTTTTGTGTGTCCATGTGTGTGTCTGTGTATCTGTGTGCATGTGTTTGTATGCGTCTGTGTGTATGTCATGTGTGTGTCTGTGTGCGTTAGTGTGTGTGTGTGCATTAGTGACGTGTGTGTGTGTTTGTATGCGTCTGTGTGTATGTCATGTGTGTGTGTCTGTGTGCGTTTGTGTGTGTGTGTGTTAGTGTGTCTGTGTGTGCATTTGTGTGTCTGTGTGTGCCTGTGTGTGTGTGTCTGTGTGAGTGTGTGTGTGTGCGTTAGTGTGTCTGTGTGTTTGTATGCGTCTGTGTGTATGTCATGTGTGTATGTGTGTGTGCGTTAGTGTGTCTGTGTGTGCATTTGTGTGTCTGTGTGTGTGTGCGTTAATGTGTCTGTGTGTGCATTTGTGTGTCTGTGTGTGTATGTCATGTGTTAGTGTGTCTATGTGTGTATGTCATGTGTTAGTGTGTCTGTGTGTGCATTTGTGTGTCTGTGTGTGTATGTCATGTGTGTGTGTGTGCCTGTGCATGTGCATGTGTGTGTTATGCAAGCTTGGTACACAAATTGAAATGCAATCAGCTGAATTGAATAGAATACATGTACTTGTGCATGTGACAATGTTTATGAGTGAGAGTGTTTGTACTATCATCAGACAGGTGTATTGTTTGCCACATGTATAACTGGTGTGTGCAAGTACGCTGTACATGAGTGTGTGTGTGTGTGTGTGTGTGTGTGTGTGTGTGTGTGTGTGTGTGTGTGTGTGTGTGTGTGTGTGTGTGTGTGTGTGTGTGTGGTTGTGTATAAGAAAATATGCCATACGATAGTGTACAGGGCCATGTACGCAACAATGCAAGTGTGTGCACAAGTGGGAGCCAGCATGAGTATGTGTGAGCTGAAAGTTGTGTGAGACCGAAATCGTAGCCGAGTGGGCGTGGCAGATATAAGACAGCAAGATGATGGCAAATAGGAAAGCTTTATTACACGACTAGAGGATGATGTGAGTGCTTAGCAAATAGCCTTACGCGTGCCCTTTTGAATACTGCCGGCGACGTGGGAGGCGCAAGGTTATATTCACTTGGGGTCCGTTAATTTGGACGATCGTCTGGAACTGAGCAGCGTTCTTCTTCTTTTAACTTTCCCGCATAAACTCACTGCCTGAGTGAGACCAAAACAGTTGGGAACGGCTAGCTTAGTTTAAGGGAGAAATGGGCGAAACAAAGAAGTTATCAAAATTTATTGTGGATTGGGAGAATGGAACACGGGTTGCATGCAAAAATGGTGCAATCGAGCGGGAAATGTGCATTAACTTTGCACAGCTGTATCTCCGTGACGGATAGAGTAAAAATTAACGAACTGAACACATCAATAGCAACAGGACCCCTGTATGTACATACGGAATTTGAAGCGATTTAAACTCTCCTAGCTGAAGATGTGACGGTTTTGAACCCCATGGGGTATCGGACTTCGTAGCATCAGCAAGGAACTAGTGCAAGGCCCCAAAAAAAGTTTGCCCGTAGTGAAATGGTGTAGTATAAAGTGTTGAACATAGGAAGTCGATAGCGTTAACCGTTGGGAAGTTATAGCGATTCACCCGCGATGCATTTTTATAACATTTTATAAAATATCCGTGGGGCAATTTTCGCGGAAACTGTCCCAAATGTGATACGAGCTAGCCAGGGTATTCACGTTGGATAGATCATGCTCATGTCAAAAGTTTCAAAATATCCCCCACAAACCACCAACATTAATACCTCTCACACGTATAGGTAGAATTTTATGCTGCGTTTTAGGCGAGTTGTCTTGGATCGTTGCTTACAGTACTATAAGCCCATCCACTGTATTATCACTTGTTCCAAAAGTGCTGTAACAATGGCAAAAAGCTTACCTGAAAGTACACATTGTGCTATCATTTCCTTCCGTCAGCTCTAATCTTTCAACTTAATTAGGTCAAGACATCTGGTTAAAACACTGCTACGCGCTTGCAATGCATAGGGCTCTATGTCTCCCGTGCTCCATTTCCGATTGCTTCTACTCTAGTATATATGATAATAACATACCGTACCATTTCACATAGGGCGCACTTTAAATTGCATGGATATTTATACCGGGTGTTCCTAAATGATGACAAACGTTTTTAATGAGAGCACTTTCATGATGCAGAAAGGAGTTGGAGATATTGAAATTAGCGTGCTGCTGGCAAATTTTTGTCAACAGGTTTGGTTAATGTTTATTGTTCAACATTATTTAACCATCGATTTTGCTACCAATCGACAGTTCAATTGAGATTCCTATCAGTATTGACCATAGATAACACGCTGCGAAAAAGCTTCAATTAATATAGCACTGCAAACTAATTATACTTAGTACTTGGTTTCAAGAAGAAGTTTTTTTAATTAACATTATCCCTGTTTTTGAGCCAGATTACAACCAAACAATCAGAGCTCTGATGCTGGTAATGAAATCAGAGATGTAAAGATGAAGCTCCGCAACTGCATTCGCAGAGATCCTGCAGGTGATCACTTCAGAGTTCATAAAATGTAGTTATCTGATAAACCACTGCATGGACCACAGGCCAAATACATTGCCGCCGGGCGTACTTCTGGATCTCAGACCAAGGTTATTGCCTCACACGTGATGCAACTAGCGCAAAAAGTGCACAAATTATTGTGCAACAAGCGGCATGCATTTTGTAACAAAACTGATGGAGGCTTGAGCTAGCATATTGCTCGATTGGAGAACGATTTTAGTAGGGAGGATTTGGTATTATTATCAGCCGGATTGAAACATTTCACCCAGGTAGTTGCTTTCGTAGTGCAAACTGCTTGCCGCTTAACAATAATTTAGTTACATCAGTGCGAGACCCACGAATTTGGCCTGGGGCCTAGAGTCACGCGCGGCTTTTGCATCACTTGATTAGATCGGTTCTGCTAATGAACAATTTTGTAACTCTGGACCCGGCTCATAAGCTACCATTTCATCACTTCGAACGATTGCATAGCGATGTTTATATTGGTTCGGCAATGCGCAATCATACTGTCCCAATTTAATACCCTTCTTTTTCATTCTGTTTCAGATTTGCAGTAAGGTTTTATACACTCCACTTTCTACAACCTATATAAAACCCCCTCTTGCTAATGACAGAGGTACCTGCACTCATGATATGTATCATATACTGAGTATTTGAAACAATTTGTCACAGATGCTAGAACTGTACTGATATTACCTTATGCTAACAATTTATTATTGTAATTGTAAATTTAGGTCATACAGGTATATGTGGGTAGTGCCAAATCTGCACCAATAGAAATATGGCCAACGGGGTGTTTGCATATGAACGTAAAAGTTTTAAATGAAAATAATTTTGATCTGATTGAGTATAAAATCGGGACAACGTATATATATATGTTCCGCGCGATTTGTAAAATTGCGCAATTTCGAGATTGCGTTGCGCAAATTGAAAATTTTGAAATTACGTACCGATTTCAAAATTGTCCTCCGATTTTAAAATTGCCAACCGATTTCGAAATTGCGCCGCGCAATTTCGAAATCGGTAACTTCAATACGCATGCGCACTTTCAAAACTTGCATATATAATGAAAACAATACGTGCAGTGTTGAAATAAGAATAAGCTAATGCAGATCATAAATTTCAATCCAAAACATTAGACCGAGATAACTTCTGTTCTAGCTATGTCTTCTTTCAAAACGTTAGGTTCCAGTTTGCCAGTAAATGGCATCATCAATTGACAATTTACTAGTGGATCCGCATTGCACTCTGATTCCAAATCCTTGATGTTGGTAATATACCACTGCAAAGTGCTGTAGCTGTTGCAATCGCAAACAGACCACAGACATTGCACCCAGACTGCGTTTGGCATTTTATCACTTGGATGGTATAACTTGTAGCTTGGCAATTAATAAAGCTGGAGATCTGTGCAACTATAGATTGACTGGTTTTTCGGTGATTCATGCTATCGTAAAGATTGATTGTGTTTCCAGGGCATCCAATTGTGGAAACACACAACCAATGATTACCTGAATGTAATATTTGGATCCCATCAGATGACATAACTTGCCATTGGCCTGTCTGTGAAAGTATCTGTAATAACTCAACACACACACAGTTATACAAGTACAGCATATACAACACCATACGCGGAATGGCCAAGTCCAGAAGAGAGGGAGTGACGGGTAGAGCCTCAATAGTCCAGCTATCTAACTCCGGGTTGCCAACTGACTCGTACTTACAATTCCAGCGCTTAAAAGAGTCTGCCTCACGTGCCTGTTAGTCTAGAAGGTTCTATTGCAGCCCCATAGTCTGCTGTTAATAATCAATTACAATTACTACACTTCTCCCCTCATAAGCCATAACGCTCCGGGGGTCGGTGAGGACGAGTAGAGCGTCTGGGCAGAAGAGGGACAGCTTCAAGGTCGGCCACTGGAGGAGCCTCTTCTTCTAAAGGGTCAAGATCCGGCTCGACTTCCGCGATGGGAGGGGCTGGTGCCTGCGGTAATTCAGCTTGTCTGTCTGCCATTGTGACAATGGTTGGCAGAGGGTCCAATTCTGGCTGCTGAAATGTTCCAGAGTCCCTCTTACCCCCGGTAATCCGCTCCTTGACATGGTCAACATGATAACGGCTTTCTGTGCCATCATCCAATGTTACAATCAGTGTCAATGGAACCCGTACAGCAGTAACTTTTCCTGGTATCCATTTTGGCATCCCTCTGTGGTTTAGGACATACACTTCTTCACCCACCTGAAATGAGCGTTTTGTGTGCACGTCATGATTCTCCTTCTGTCTTTCTTGATTTTTAGTCACGTGATGTTCCACAGATGGGAAAATGAAATCCAAGTGCGAGCGCGGTTTCCTCCCCAACAACAGCTCAGCAGGTGATCTTCCTGTGGTAGAATGGGGTGTTAACCTGTACTGGAAAAGGAACCGAGATAAGCATGTGTCAATATCCCCTGATGTCTTCCTTAAGGCATTTTTCACAGTTTGCACTGCTCGTTCAGCCAATCCATTAGTGGCTGGGTGGTAGGGAGCACTTCTAATGTGTCTGAATCCATTACGGTTTGGAACTCAGTACTGGTGAAGGCCGTGCTGTTGTCAGACACCAACACCTCTGGGAGACCATGACATGAAAATACTTGTCGGAGCACTCGTATGGCCTGCTGGGAAGATGTGGAGGAAACAACAGCAGCCTCCAACCATTTGGAGTGAGCATCCACCATAACACAAATGATTTTACCCAGAAAAGGGCCACAAAAGTCCACATGAATGCAAGACCAGGGTTTTGTAGGCCACTCCCAAGGATGCAGTGGGGACTTAGGTGGGGACCTACTATTTACTTGGCAAGCCTCACATGATTTCACCTTTGCTTCGAGTTCAGCGTCAAGTCCTGGCCACCACACCACACTCCTGGCCAGAGATTTCATTCGAGATACCCCTGGATGGCCATCGTGTAGAATCTTGATTATTGGTACCCTTCCAGGTGGAAGTACCACTACACGACTTCCCCAAAGGATACAACCATCTTCCACACTAAGTTCACTTTTCCTGCATTCGTAAGGCTTGAATTGTTCGTTTGACTGTGTTCTCCAGCCATGAAGCACCATTCTCCTGACCACCGACAGCACCGGGTCTTTGTCTGTCCACCGTCGAATAGATGTAGCTGTAACCACCGAGCTCATGTCAGAAAAGGCCTGCAGCATGAGTATTGTATCCCCAGGTGTAGGGACCTCTTCAGGGGCCTCCGCTAAAGGCAATCTGCTTAGCCCATCAGCATTGCCTTGATTCTTGCCTGGTCTGAACACCATCTGGTAGTTATACGCACTCAAAGTTAGTGCCCATCTTTGTATCCTGGAAGAGGCCATTGTTGGCACTGGTTTTGTCTCACTGAAGAGAAACTGGAGTGGTTTGTGATCTGAGTACACAACAAACTGTCTACCAAAGAGGAACTGGTGAAACTTCTTAACACCCCATACTACAGCCAAACCTTCCTTTTCTATTTGTGAATAGTTCTTCTCTGCAGGTGCCAAAGACCGTGATGCATACGCTATTGGTCTGTCTGACCCATCTTCCTGCAAGTGTGATAACACTACTCCGATTCCATAAGGAGAGGCATCACACGAGAGGGCAATTTTCTTTGAGGGATCAAAGTGGACCAGCAAAACATCTGAGGTGAGTTGGAACTTAGCCTTCTGAAATGCAGCTGCCTGATCTGCTCCCCAACTCCACGGTTGGTGTTTGGTGAGCAGCTTGTACAGTGGTGCCAGTGTGTCTGCAAGACAAGGCAAAAATTTTGCGTAATAGTTCACCAACCCCCAAAAAGACTTCAGCTGTGAGATGTCTTCAGGCACTGGTGCATCCACTATAGCTCTGCGCTTTTCCTTAGTAGGGCTGATTCCCTCTCCTGAGATATGGTAACCAAGGTACTCCACGCTAGGCAGCATAAATTTGCACTTTGTTCTCTTCAATTTGATGCCACACTCTCCTAATCTTGACATCACCTTCTCCAAAGTCACCAAGTGCTCCTTTTCAGTTGAATCTGCAACTAGAATATCGTCAATGTACACATGTACATGTGGAATACCCTGCAATATTCTCTCCATGGCGTTTCAAAGAGTCTGCCTCACGTGCCTGTTAGTCTAGAAGGTTCTATTGCAGCCCCATAGTCTGCTGTTAATAATCAATTACAATTACTACAGTATCTCTGGTTGTAAGCCACCAATATGCGCAAATCGTTTCTTTAGTAGTATCTGTGCTGCATAAATATGTTTGTTCGAAAGCCATTTATAGTGTATGAGTGCACGTCTGTGTTCTTGATCAAGATGCAAGTCAGGACACCACACGAGAATATCAGCCTTCCTGTTTGCCTTTTACTTATAACCTGTCCTTTCTGCTTTCCATCAGCATTATCATTCTTGTGCACAGATGTATTAGTGTGATCATGATCTTCATTTTGTATTGACACAAAATTATCTTCCATCTCAAATCCTGTTGTGGATTTGTCTTCATTCTCTTGCACTTGTGATCCAGGTTTGCAATAATGCTGTTTTTGTGAAATTTCTTCTTCATCAAGCTGTTCCTGTATTAAATCATCTTCACAATCTTGTTCAAATTCAGCAGGCTGGTTTGAGCAGCGCTTGCAACTATGACATTGTGATAAACACTTAGTTTATTGCACTTGCAATAGCAGCGTTTTGTACTGCATCCAGATTGGCAATTACATGAAGCACATTATTCATTAGTTGAGCTGCCTCACGTAGTGATATACCCATCCATTTACTACAAGTGGTAGAAATCCTTCATAACATTCTAGATCCATAACTCCATATGAGCACCTACATATAAAAGGCAAGAAATATTAAAATTGACATTAAAAAAATCACTATCTACCTTTGTTTATTTATTTATTTATTTGACCCATTAATTGCGTGTAATTCAAATGAATATGGGTCAATTTTCAGTAAAACTCTAGTTCATTGATGGTTTACTGAACTCTTACCTGTAATCATTTGAGTTGCATGCAACATGTTACCTAGCGTACATGTATACTGCTAGCTATATTCAGATCATGCATGGTATATACTCATGTGCATTATATATTGATACTAAGCTGATTGTATTTTGCATTATGTTATGCATATAGAAATGGTACTGTATTTGTGTAGTGATATATTTCGAGTTTATTATATAGATCCATACCGGGGGACTAAAAAAATGTATCAACAAAATAAAATGGCATAGCTTTATTACAATTGTATACCAACTGCACAGACATGGGCAATTGTAACTTGTTCAACCTTTAAACATATTTGAATTTTTGAATTATTTCATCCTAGCAATACATGTATAATTACATGAACATATTTACATGCATATATAAATTCATGTATTGAACCTAAACAATGCTAATGACTATATCATATCACAAATAACACATACCTGAGGTCGATAGAGGTGATATTCCATTCCAAGTACTTCCACAACTATGCATGCAACCCTATGTAAATCTGTAGACATGCTGTCTATCCTTGGGCTTTTAACACTTACAAAGTTACCGACCGAGAATGTACGAATTTTCTTTCTCTTCTTATGCCGTTTAAACCAACATACCTTCTCTTTGTGAGCGTACATGTAAGTGGACCTACGAGGTCAATTCCTACTTGATGCCAGACTTCAGCTTTTACAGCAATTGGATGTAGAACTGGAACCTCATTGTGCAGTTTTGGGTTGGTCTTTTGGACGACTTCACAAATCTTCTGTAGAGTCTTTTCACGTCCAAAATGACCATCACCTTAGTTGAATATCACAAGAATTAAGGAGGAGACTAGTAAAACAAATTGAGTACCCCTATCGCAGCTGCATGCACATATCGTCAACTAAAAAAGTCACCTACATGTAGCTTCCCATCGTGGCAAGATAAGATCATCTTCATTTGATCCTCTTTATTCACAATCCATTGCTTTTCTGTCATGTCGGCCGTATTGCTTTTGAGATAGAGCAAGCCTTCCTTCATCAGGAAACTGTGTGCTCTTCTGTGAATCGCCCGCTTTTCCAATTTACTAGCATCCACCCGATACCTCGCCGTGTTTCAGATACATCGTTGTAGAGTGGTACTTCATCGTTTATTCTTATAGAACCAATGGAACAATTTTGTCAAACGCTTCCGACGTCGACTGCGTTTGAGAACACGTGGCGAATTAAAAAAAATTGTAGATGTTATACGGTATACTGTGCCTGAAATCCAGACGCGAGCTCTAAGTAAGTGACACATCCGAACGAAGTTGCAAGGGGGGACAAGCTATTCTAAAGGCGGACAAAGTATACTAGGATAGGGTGTCTGAAGGGGGACAGCCTATCCGGGCGGACAAGCTATCCTGTTACACCGGCACTGTGCACTCTGTTCTGGTACAAACTACAAGTTTGACTCTATGTCAACGGTTTAGCTGCATTGTACATGTGCTGCTGGTCTTACTGCAAAGTGCTACTTGTCTTGCTGCAAATTGCTACTTTGTCTTGAAGTAAGTACTACTTTGTCTTGCTGCAAACCGGCGCTTTGTTCTGATGGAAACTGTGGGTTTGTTCTAAATAAACTGATTGACTGTGCAACCTTTTGGTCACCATACATTAGGGTAGGTGGATATATTTGCCCAACACAATGAACAAACAAACTGAAATAATGTTATGATTTGGTTATTTGTATAGTGTCTGGCGACATGACGTTGCACAAACAGATGCAGAGCTACAAGGTAAGATAATAATTTGACATTGTTCCTTGTTTTTCTTTCCACCCAATAGTACATCACAAATATCTTTCTTGTTTAAAACAAAAAAAAAGGACTATTCACTTGCTCTTCAAAGAGCAAGTGAAACTGAAGGCTTGTTAGTTCTGCTGCAGCAAAAAAGAAAGCCTAGCAAAAACAATGCAAGTGCTGGAAGCAGGCTGTGTTCCATCTTCCTGGTTGTAGATTTACGGCAGTTGGGACCTGAAATTAGGTGTAGCCTCTCCAACTTTGCCGAATGCCTCACCATTAGGCTGTATCAGCCAAGTCATCAGCACTAACCAACACTTGGGTCATGCTGTCAAGGCTGCATTTAGTGTGTGTGTGAGGGTGTACATAAGTGTGTGTGCTTGTCTGCTTTTGATACATTTATTGTAATATCTTGTTGTCAAGGCTGCATTTAAATAGACAGTCATAATCATTTAGAATTTTTAAAGCAGTTTAAATTAGTTAGAAAACATTAACAAGTACCATACTTGTGTTTGCTGAGCTGCATAAAATTGGCTATCACATCAGACTAGTGGTATTGGCACCTCAAACTGGTATATTACAATTTAGTTCTAATTGTCGTAATTTAAAAGGAATAGGGTGTATGAGCAGTAGTACCATATGATGCTGATACATATATTCATCAATATTGGACCTGTTGTACCACTTTCTTTAATGCAACTTGCAGTCTAGCCATTTCCACTGTATGTATTCCAGAATTCCAAGTGAACTCTTCTTTGGGTGATTGTAAGCTTTTGTGATTGCCCAGAATGTCTTGGTTCTGGTTATAAACCTACCATGTCAGCAACATAATACACTTTATTTAACAACATATTCCTTGTAATAGGTCTTGTCTGTTGTGTTCTGATTCAGTGCAAAGTACAGATATGCCTAAAGATATGCTGGAATGTGCATGCATGCTCTCTCAAGGTATCTGCATCATAGAACTGCAAATGTTATTATTTATGCTACCAAAACGTGTATTAATATTATTCATACAAGCACTACAATTACATATTTCTCTTTGTCCCCTTTACAGATAATTCACTGTAGTAATCTGTCTTATGTTGAAACATCAATCATCATTGTATGCTGCGGAACATCGTTTGTGTCATTCCTTTTACTGATCTCAGCTGTTGCCCTGGGAATATACCTTTATCACAGGAATAATGGATTTGTAGGATACATTGAAATTCATATCCTGTTCTTATCTATGTTTTTGATGGCAATGAGTTTTATTGAATCATTCCATTGGTTTGCAATCTTTGCCAGGAAAAACAGAGCATCTAACATTGGATGTATTGCAATTGCCTTTCTGCGACAATATTGCAGCATTGCACTGCTTGTCAATATGATTTGCATTGCCATTCACCTTCTTCTTCAGATATGTCCACCAAAATGTCTGCAAGTGATTGAGAAAGAAAAGAGAAAGAAGTACAAGTATGTGATACGGACTTATCTTGTGCTGGAAACAATGGTCCCACTTCTATTCACTCCATGGCCATTTATATATAATTTATATGGGGTCAATGAGACGGTTTGCTGGATATCAGAATGCAATGTTCAACATCGTGCTGATGCACATGTGATGAAGATAGTGTTATTATTAATGTGGCTAGGACTGGTCACATCTGTTATGCTTATTAGTCTTCTTGCTACTTGCATTATCTTGTGCTTACGTGCATCAGTGAAGTTCAATGCCAGTGTATGTTCCCTGCTCATCCTCACGAGTCTGTTTTTTGCAGTATCACTTTCAATGTGTATAGGATATGGGTTTCATAGTGATGTGCTCATAAATCAGCTGCTCCGTGACTTACCTGTTGCAATTTTGTTGCTGCTTTGTGGTTTTGTTCTTACTGGCCGGGTTATTTGCCGAATGAGCTGCAAAACTAACCGTCGACTACAAAATCATATCGAAGTATATCAGAATGAGAAAACGCATCTCGTGTACACATCACGTACATGAGACAGGAAGTTTTATTATTACAATGCATTATAATCTGTTACATTCAATCAGATAGCTTTTGTTCTGTACATGTGCTAAGAATCGTGTGGCTAGCTTTAAGTATTCATATTTTACAAGTGATTGATGTTTTATTTTGTCATTGGCACTTAGAATATTAGCAACAGATTAAGGTTGCATTTGTGTGTTATTGTTGGTAACATAGATGATTATCATTAATCATGTGTTGCTGTATTGGCAAATAAAGTGTACATTGCCAGGATATGGATTTGACAAGAATTTGTTGTAATCATATACCATTCTGCATGTAACAAATAATGAACATTTTAATAAACAATGCATACACACCAAATACACACACACACACACACACACACACACACACACACACACACACACACACACACACATACACACACACACCGAATGCACAATAAAACATTCCAACAAGCCTTTACATACAGCATTTCATTCAACCCAATGTGGGATAACTTTATAAACGCATTACCACAGCAGAACTGACTATTTCCTTCATATGTAGAACAGTAAATTAGCCAATTCATATGACTGCATAACAGACACCGGCTAACCGATGTGAAGGGACATTTCTATGAACCAAGATAGCACTGGGTGGAATAAGGTTATACATGGTTGAGCTCTTGCCTGTCAGGCCTGCACTACCATAAGTGAATATGTCTTGCTCTGTCGAGGATGCAATGAAGACCACTGGAGGGGGCATGTTTAGGTGTCAAATATTACTTCTTAATTAAGCTGCACGACAGGTGATTGCTCTACTCACTAACAGACAATTTGTATAGGGCCATGATGCTTCCCTGTTGCAAGAATATATGTTTCATTGTAAAAAGCTCCTGGTTTCCTGATATAAGATGAATCTATTTCATCTGGAATATAATCATTGGTAGCTACATTAATGTGTATGGGTTTGGAATTCCAACATACTAATTGGCACTCAGTATTTTAAACACGTTAATATAAAGCAGTGTTCAAAACACATAATACATTATTAATCTAGCCTGATAGGACTAGGTCAGTCCGATGCTCAGATATTCGACCCCCGGCGCCGAAGGTGCTGTGGCACCTCGATACCTAACGTCTCATAGCACCCCCGCCTCAAGACTATACCGGGGGGACTTCTCCCTACAGCCGCCTATATATCATTGAGGTGGCTGTCCGTGCCGGTCCTCGGATATCACTGTGGGGGCTGCTAAGACCTACGCCGTTATGGGCACTATGCATGCCGTGGACGCTCAGCCTTTGTAGCTCAATTCGGGAGAGCATTTACCTTTGACCAGAGATAGTACAGAGAATTGACCTGGCCATTTAGCAAAGTATGGGAAAAACATATGATTTTGTTTCCTGAATAAGATGAGTCTTTTTCATCCAGAATGGACTGTTTCAATACACCATTGATTTGGTAGCTACTTGGCCAAGACTCTACTTGATGCTTAGCCAATACTAAACTTAATACATTTGTAGTACCCATATGAGAGTTGTCACACCTCAAGGTCTCCTGATAAAAGATGAATCTGTTTGTCTGAAATTGAATGTTATTAAACAACTACCATGCATTGGCAGTCACATGAATTTCAATATGTTGTGGATACCAATATTCTACTTGATGCTAAATGATTAAATCACGAAACATATATGAACTATTTTTCATTGCAATGTAAGGGAATAGAGAAATGAAATATTGTTTCCTGATAAGTAGCAAATCTTTTCATCAGCAATTTAAATCTTAATATATAGGTAAGTATTGTTCTTCCTAAATTCAATCCTTTTATTGGAAGCTACATAAAATTTGCATGAGTTGTGAATGCTTAGATCCTATTTGATTCTCTGTATATAAAACATTTGAACTGCAGTGTTTGGAATCTAGTTTCCTGATAAGTGGTAAATTTCTTTTTTTTCTGGAATTGAATCTTATCATACATCCACCACTGCTAGCTATTTGCATTTATATGGAATGTGAATACCAAGTTTCTACTTGGCGCAATTGCAGCAAATAGCATTTGGACTGCCCATTGCAAGTACTGTAGCTTTTCACAGGTGTCCTCAAGGGTATAATTAGAAATAAGAATTATTATCACATTTGAACTGCCCATAGCTATGTACGTGTATGTGAGTTTTCAGGTGAACCTTTTTTCATCCAGAATTGGATTTTATCATAAAGTCATCGTTAGTAGCTAAATGAATTTTTATTGGTATCTCCCAAAATTCTACTTGATGCTCAGTGAAGAAATCATTATCAATGTATAGAAAGTTTCACACCTCAAGGCTTCCTGACATTAGGCGCATCTTTTTCATTCAGAATTGAATTTAATAATACAGCCACCATTGTTAACTACTTGAATTTGTGTGGGTTGTGAATACCTAGATTGTACTTGAGCTTTTGGGAATAAACATAATGCATTTAACAGTGATTTATGGGAGTCTTCACACTTTAAGATTTCATGATAACATAAATCTGGAATTACTTACTAACACAATCACTTTCATATGTATACGCTGAGAATGCAAATATTCTACTTAAAGCTCAGTGGATTAAACATGATAAAGTTTACTGATGAGAAGCTGCTATGTTTTATCCGCTGCCGTAATTTGTAGCTACATGACCTTGTATAAGTTGTAAATCCTATGATTCTATTTAATACTCCAGCGAATAATACAATACATTTGTATGGAACACACATAACATGTTCATGATTAGAGGAGAATCATTTTGATACGGAATTGTATCTAATAATACAGCCATAATTGGTTGCCAAATGAATTTCTATGGGTTGCAAATGCCAAGGTTCAATTTCATTGACCTCTTATCAGGAAACCTTGAGGGGGAAATTTTCCATACATTTCCACACAAATTTCATGTAGCTTCTCCTAGTGGCTGCATAAAAAGATTCAATCCCAGAAGAAAACATTCGCCTCTTATCTGCAAACCACGAGGTGTGAAAACTCCCAAACATTAGTAAGGGCAGTGCAAGTGTAACATGCTGAATGTCAAGTACAATCTATTACAATCTTGGCATTCACAACCCATGCAAATCAATGTAGCTGCAAATGGTAGCTGTATTATAAGACTCAATTCAGGATGGATATTTGACTCTTAATTTGAAATCATTGAGGTGTAAAAACTGGCATACAAAGCAAACGACAGTTTAAAATGAGTCATATTTATTTATATGCTGAATTGTAGTAGAATGCTCATCCAAATTCATGTGTCTACCAACGATTTCTGTTTTGTGCAATTTAGTAGGAGCTTGCAAAAAACCAGTGAGTATCTTCTTACTTCCAGGGAAAGATTGCACTGATAACTCATGTGCATATATATGCTACATGCGTGGTTAAGCGAGTTTGCTTTATAGTGACAGTGCTCTCTGGGTCTGACTTTATCAAAGAGTGTCATGTGAAAGCCCAACCACGTTACGTAGTGGCTTTTGAAAATGAGCATCCACATTTGTGTTTTGCTGCTATATTAGCATCCATGCTCTATGAGTCATTTGTTGATGAAATAGACCAGCAAGAGTTGCTTTAATTGCTATTAATATCCTAGACTGTAGTACATGTACGTCCTTACATGAGTGCAAATTAACTTAACTTACTAATACCAAGTTGTCCCTGCACTTGTGTATAATACTTTGTGCAGTGAAAGCTCACTGTCACCAAATCATGGAAAGCTTAATCAATGAGGATTAATATCTTTGTATAACAAGGCATAAGCATTTCACCTCTAATAACCCTCTTACACACCACTTACATTCTATAAAACCAGCATCAGGGCTTGCACCTGAATGTGGGTAAAAGGGATTTATTACAAACCCAGCAGGGTCACATTTAAATCGTTCATGTGACTGTTTAATTTGAACTGTATACTGTTGCTATGAAGTCACCTCATGTTCGATCCCGCACTTAATAATAGCAGGAACAAAACCAAGTCTTTCTCAACAAGTAGTGCTCTAATTATATTTTGTGGATTGCCATTACTTTTGAAGACAAGAATTTCATGCAATGAAGATGAACAACTAAGTATGATCAAAGCACCTTCCCACTATTCTTGTCTTCCTTTGACAGCACTGTATGTGGAAAAATATGAATGCTTAAATGGTGAGCAAGGCATAACAATATCAGAAAGCGCATGCAAAATACTTATTCAACTCACAAGGAAGTGAGGTTCATGATGGTTTATTATACCCCAATTTGCAAGCAGCTTTAATTTCAAACAGTAGCGCAGCAACACGGCTGCTCATATCACCTAATCTGCTTGTGCACAAAATTTAATGCGTTGTGAAGGAAATAGCACATAGGTTAGTTGTGGCAACTACTTTCTATGAACTTACCCCGTCATGCATTTACAATGTGCTGATATCACAGAGACATACCCATGCTTCATAACCTTGATCAGGTGCCTTTTGACTTTGGTTTACCTTTGCGCATATCAATTAAGTTAAAGACACAAAACTGTTTTTAACATTGTCGTAGTAAAAAGAGTTGTATGCTTAATTCAAGTGACTCAGAGTTTCTTGTGCAAATGTTTCCTTTGTAAATGTAGTCATATTGACATCTGGCCACGCATGGTAACATCATTAACCCAGACCTTCTCATCAATGCCGCATAAGGGTCGCAAAACACATAACCATCAATGTGCAGCTTCAAAAGGTACCGTCTTTGCTCTAAATGATCAAGAGAGACAATTCAAAACTTTTGCTAATGTACCTACCATGGTCTGAAAATTGTCTGGGACACGAGGAATCATGTCACATGATACGCCCATGCTGGAAAAGAATGAGAAGTTCAGACATCACCTGAGCCAGTGAATAGTCCTACGGCTTGTCAAATTTCTTGGCTAAGAAGGGAGGCTAGCCTCTTATAATGTAGACGATGATATTGAAGTGCATTTATAGAGCCACTACTTGGCTTTGAAAAATAAGGGGGAACTAACAGCCATCGACAAGGATAAGGCATCGCAAAACGCTGTAGAGTGGTAAGTGTTCAGCGATGAGTATGGGTGAGCTACTTTAGAAAGCAGCGCTTGATACACCTGTAAGAAGCTATTTTGTTTATATTATTTTTAACTTGTTGCACTGTACATATACATGTATCAACGTGTCGTATGATTGAGGATTGTGTGACCTACCTCATCATGGGACACCTCCCCTCCCATTTACGATCCCATGTATCAAACAAATACATAATATAGTTTACATTTGGTTTACGAGTCTTCAGTTTCACATGTTACCGTTATTATTTCCAAACAATACAACGACATGCAGAACTTACTGCAAATAATTCATCACACTATTAATAGAATGGATGAATGATCTGATAGCAACATAACTGTACAAGTGTGCATACAACAACACTGTCAAACTGAAATAGAAATTCAGCATTTTGTACACAACCAGTTGTTGTTTTGGTCCCAACTGTCAACAGAAACACAATAGTCTTTGTGGAAGCATAGAACCCATTTTGCACTGTATTGTATGCACATCTGGTAAAACTAGCGTTTCGGCTGCAATTTGCAGAACGCATCAAACACCTGCCTGAAAACAATCTTTGTCCCATGGTGGCATTCCATTGTTAAAGTGATGTGTTTTCTCTAGGCACTAGCAGATCAGTGCTGACTACTTAAATACATATATCTGCCAGGTTGTTAATTATAACAGAGGACAGCTGCACATACCAAGGAAAATACACCATGCCGTGTACTCCATTTCATTATAAATGTACGTAGAATACATGGTACCTATTACACCGGCGCTGATTGAGAAACTAATAGATGCTACTGATGCAACGTTCAATTTGGGGGAATGAGTCCGTGATAATGAACTTATTTGTATGATGTGCAAGCCTGCATCCATGCATGCAGATCTCAAATCTCGCTCATTTGTTTTTCACTTCTCTCTTTTCAGAACAAATTACCTAATTATGTAAATTGCGTGCGTGCTAGTGTGTGTCGTATTTAATAGACAAATTCCTACATGTACATTATGTATGTATATACATATACATCGCGTTTCCGGGTGTAAAGTTTTAGCATAGCCGAATACTAGCTAGTGAAGTGAGATCCTGTATTGTTTCATTGAGCGTTAAGCTGTCTGAAGCGTCGCGTGAACCAAAATAAGCACCTGATACGTTCAAAGGCCCGATCCTCGGTAAGTTACCCATATGATTTGTCGGCAAGTGCAGATCAAGGTGTAGGGAATTCCATTCATCCGTGTTTTGCGATCGTCCAGATGGGAATACATTTATTCTCGCAATACATGTAGTTCCACAAATCCAATATACTGTGGTACAGAATTGTGTGCATGTGGTGTCGATCTATTCCCATCTTGCAACGTGAGAAGGCTGAGGGGGCGGGGTATGCTGAATGTGGGGGCTTGTAACGTAATAATCGACACCTTTCTCAAACTAGGGGGGCTGGGGATTTAGTTATCGGGGGCATTTTTACCGGAGGCGGCGGGATACAAATACGCATGATCGGTTCTGTAGCCCTTGCACTTGCCGACATATCATAATGCATGTGGAGGTGTCAATCACACATATGATCATAATACATTGCTGAGTTTGATTTGTAATGTTGCGCAAAGCGCAATAGATGGTTCTTTGTTAAACGATAGTAAACAACCTTATTTTGTCATTAGTGCTATGTGTTTACCTTTCTCTGCCAACTTCCCTATTGAGGTGAATATGAGAGGTGGTTTTCCCAGACACACCATCTGTATCTTGTATTGAAAACATCTTTTTATTGATATACATGCACTGTTATCATTACTTAATCGAATTGCCTTTAGGGTGTTGTAGCAGAGTGCTGTAAAATAGAATTTACCACAGGTTTACAACCACAATTATGGGTCATTACTATTTGTGGAGTCTCCCAAGCAAGTGCATGGATTGAGAAGTGTAAACAATCCCAAAAGAAAACGATTCAGAAGTGTAAAGGGGTTCCTATGGAACTGATTTTTGTTATGCAAGGTCAATAACAATTAAGCATAATATCATACAGTTATGTTATCTTTTCATATTGTTTTACTTTTGAAGTGGCGTATCATATCATTCATAAGGTACACGCTAAAATGCTTTTATTTCGACAGGCAGTTGCTTATAACAGAGGCTGTACGCACTGTTAACAGTTTTAACCGACTGAATGTTCTTTTGAAACTGCTTCATTAACATTTGTTCCCATCAAAACATAGTAGCTAGCAAATGTCACTACCATACATAGAATTGATGTAGCTACACTGTATATGAGTATTTAAAATGTAAAATATGATAGATTGGATAAGTTCATGCTCATGTCAAAATTTCGCCCCACAACCCTCCAACATAAATACCTCCCATACACCTAGCCGTATAGGTAGATTTTTATGCTGCGAACAAAGTAATGTTTTAGGCGAGTTATATTGGATCGTTGCTTACAGTTCTACAAGCCCATCCACTCTAGTATCACTTGTTCCAAAAGTGCTATAACACTGGCATAAAGCTTACCCGAATGTACACATTGTGCTATCATTTCCTTCTGTCAGCTCTAATCTTTGAACTTAATTATGTTAAGACATCTGGTTAAAACACTGCCACGCGCTTGCAATGCATAGGGCACTATGTCTCCCGTGCTCCATTTCCAGTTCTTCTACTTTAGTATCTATGATAACAACATACCATATCGTTCCACATAAAGCGCACTTTGAATTGCATGAAGGATAATATACCGGGTGTTCCTAAATGATGACAAACGTTTTAAATGAGAGCACCTTCATGATGCAGAAAGAAGTTGGAGATATTGAAATTAGCGTGCTGCTGGCAAATTTTTGTCAACACTATTTAACATTATTTAACCATCGATTTTGCTACCAATCTACAGTTCAATTGAGATTCCTGTTAAGATTTCAGTATTGACCATAGATAACACGCTGCGAAAAAGCTTGGGACAGTATGATTTTGCATGCATCGCATGCGTTCCCGAACCCATGTATAAATATTGCTATGCAATCGTTCAACGTGATGAACTGGTAGCTTATGAGCCGGGTCCAGAGTTACAAAATTTTTCATTAGCAGAGCCGATCGAATCAAGTGATGCAAAAGCCGCGCACTCTAGGCCCCAGGCCAAATTCGTGGGTCTCGCACGTGATGTAACTAAATTATTGTTAAGCGGCAAGCAGTTTGCACTACGAAATCAACTACATGGGTGAAATGTTTCAATTAGGCTGATAACAATACCAAATCCTCCCTACTAAAATCGTTCTCCATTCGAGCATATGCTAGCTCAAGCGCCTCCATCAGTTTTCTTATTAATGCACGGGTCGCTGGTTAACAACAGTCGAGGTTATTGTTCATTGCACGAACTGTTAGTTGGGGCATTAAAAGCGTGGAAGGTGTTGTTACCAGCCTGAGCAATACAATTCACCACTTTTGTCGTACAAAATGCATGCCGCTTGTTGCATAATAATTTGTGCACTTCGTGCGCTACTTGCATCACGTGTGAGGCAATAACCTTGGTCTGGGATCCAGAAGTATGCCCGGCGGCAATGAATTTGGCCTTGGGCCAATGCATTTTATGAACTCTGAAGTGATCACCTGCAGGATCTTTGCGAATGCAGTTGCGGAGCTTCATCCCTTTGTTACCTTTACATCTCTGACTTAAAATTACCAACATCAGAGCTCTGATTGTTTGGCTTTAATCTTGGCTCAAAAACAGGGATAATGTTAATTAAACAAACTTCTTCTTGAAACCAAGTATTAAGTATAATTAGTTTGTAGTGCTATATTAATGCCCTTCTTTTTCATTCTGTTTCAGATTTGCAGTAAGGTTCTATACACTCCGGCATTGCTACTTTCTACAACCTAAAACCCCCTCTTGCTAATGACAGAGGTACCTGTACTCATGATATGTATCATATACTAAGCATTTGACACAATTTGTCACAGATGCTAGAACTGTACTGAGATTACCTTATGCTAACACTTTATTTTTGTAATTGTAAATTTAGGCCATACAGGTAGTGCCCAATTTGCACCAACAGAAATATGGCCAACGGGGTGTTTGCATACATGAAGGTAAAAGTTTTAAATGAAAATAATTTTGATCTGATTGAGTAAAAAATCGGGACAACGTATATATATATATGCTCCGAAATTCATGACAACTGAAATTTCTATTTTTCAGTAGTTACTGTAAGATAATTGTTTCTTCAATTGATTTTAAATGACCCTGACGTTGTACGTACTCATTGTTTATCATGATCTACACTATTTTAGTACTGCTTATACGAACTAAATCGGTTAACTAAATGAGTTTTATATGATACATCACATGCAACGATCAGCATAAACCGTTTAGCAATTTGCATCCCTGCTTGATAGAATTCATCCTCTTTTGATCTTCCCACCTCGAGCGCAGGTAATGATGAATAAAATATCCAAAAATGTAATTCTTTTCACAATGGCAACTATAATCCATTTCGCGACATGTTCTTAATTACCATATGACTGGTTGCGTGTATTCTTAATAGTGTCTCATCAGTAATAATTAATCATAGACTTTGCAATGATTTGCTGATCAGGTTGTGTGGTTTTAATGTTTTGGTTTTTGAGGATCATCTCATTATGCCCTTCCCCTCAACACATATTGCAGTGCATCTCCATCTAGTTAGGAGGCTTTGGAAATATAGTGCACGTTACAGATATGGATGAGTACCAAATGTTAGTGACAGAGAGGTCCCCTCTTCCCCTTGACTTGTTCTCTACCATCCTCCATCCTGCATTGATACCTCCAGCAGCTTGTGATGGGAAATGGCCCAAATTGCGCAGTCAAACAGTTGACTTGGAACAAACCCGTACTTGCATCAGACCGAAATAATGGTTTGCAGCAGGACAAAATGCACATGGTGGTCGCAGTTTTTAATTGCTACTTTTTAGCTTAAGCTACTGTCATGAAATTTTAATTTTTATAATCAGCCAACAGTTGTGTCAGAGTTAGATATTAAGTTACAATTAGTAAAAAAACAAAAAAAAAGTAAAGCGATATATTTTCAAGCACAACACCTGCGTGAATTGTAGTGAAGGGCTCAAATTTGGGTACCTATTATAGTTACATGATTGTTTCTTAGGCTTAAGTGTTATGAGATCTTAAAAATGATATAATATGAACACAAAACCTAGGGACCTACATGTAGCAACAGTAACCTATGAATTAAATTTCCAATAACCGTGAACCGCTAAACCTCCCATAGATTGTACAAATCGGGACTGATGTTAATCTAAGGAAATTGCTTCCATAATAGGTACCCTCAAGATGTAAGTTTAAGCCTTTCATTACATTTCCCAAAGGAATGGTGGTTAAAACTAGTGCTTTAAACCGTTGTTTATTTTTACTTTCAACAATGAAAAATAATAATCAATTCTGGTGTGAAGAACGCCATTGACTGTTGACTTGGACAGCAGCTGAATGAATATAACACACACAAAAATAGGATCATATGTATCTATTTAAAGGCTAGAATACAGACAACATAAATGGACAGAGAGTTTGCACATTTCATGACCAAAGTCCATAGGTCTCTGACACGCGCAGTAGATGGCTATTACACCACTCCCTCCTTAGAAAGTCAGTATCTGTAAAGGTGGTCTTCTTGCTCGTCAAGGATATCTGTACTGTAGGATTAGTATGGTCAACTTAGTTGGTTCCTTTTGAGGTAGCAGCTCCTGGGGCTTCTGCTCCACTATGTCATCAAGGAGTTCTGTGTTGCTTCCAACTGGTACACCCTCCGAACATGGCTGTTGATTTTCTGGTAGCAGGACCTGGATCGTTTACTTCATTTACCTGAAATAGTTTGAGGCGGTCAAAGTGCACCACTCATCACTTTTCCATTCTTGCTCTTAATCTTATAGGTCGCATTCTCAATCATCACTTTAAAGGGCCGGTGATGCAATTTCCTACATTGACCCCGGGGCACTGCTGGTGTATGTATCCATACTAAGTCACCTACTTGGTACGGTGCACCATGTATCTTCACATCATATAGTGCCTTTTGCCTCTTGTCCTCATTGATACCATTTTGTCGGGCCAACACACATGCCTCTTTGAGGTCATTACACAGTTTGTATGCATAATCCACCCAAAAGAGTTATGAACTTCATGTGGGGTACATACATTAGGTCAACTGGTAGTTTAACTTGACAGCCATACATCAAGTAAAAAGGATGGATGCATGAAAACTTGAATTTTACACTAAACACACTCTCAGTATTCACTGGTCCACTCTGTCTGATGGATGATCCTTAACCACTGTGGACAGCATGTCTAGCAATGTACAATTACTAACCCATTGCAATGAGGGTGGTAAGCTGTCGTACGGGTTTTGTGTATCTGGAGCAGGGTACATATTTCCTGCCTCGAATTGTCTCCCCTAATCTGAGTGTAACTGCTCAGGGGGAGAAAAGCGACAGAACATTTCATTCACCAACACTTTGGCCACAGTTAATGCTTCCTGATTCCGAATGGCATAAGTTTCAAACCACCTTGTAAAGCACTCACATGCTACCAGTACATACCTATTGCCTTCAGCTGTCACTGGGAGGGAACCAAGTATGTCCACTGAGAAGATTTTCATCGGGTGTCCTGCCTGTAGGGTGCCCTCTTGGTAGTGAGGTGGTGTCATTTTTCTTGTGCTGCAAGTCCTGCATGCTTTATACCACTCCATGACATTTTCACTCCAGCCTGGGCAGTATTGTTCTTCAACAATTTCATCAAATCACTCTCACCTAGATGTCCCCCCCATAGAACCACTGTGAAGATCTTTAAGTATGCTCTCTCTCAGCACCGAGGGAAATACCAACTGAAGGTGTTGAATATGCTTATCAATGCACCATCCTCACAGAAGGCCATTCTCAACCTTTAAGGATAACCACATCTGAATCAGTTGATAGCTCTCTCTACTCCTAATTCATTCTGGTGAGGAACCCAGTGGCGTAGCATGGGTATTTGGTGCCCGGGGGCAAACTTTAAAAGTGCATGCCCAACCCCCACAATTAGAGGTAGAAATGCACTGCTTGTTGGTATGGGCCCTTGAAATGATTATCTCATCATACTTAGTAGTGCCAAATCACTCAAACGCTCTTGTCATATTGATGACCAGAGGTAGGAGAGAATTAGCTTCAATTTGCTAAATGAGCACTCTCATCTTGCAATTGATACTGCTATTGTCATGCATACATACATACATACATACATACATACATACATACATACATACATAACATACATACATACATACATACATACATACATACATACATGCAATGTGATTATTTGTCTGATCAAAATTCCAATAAATAGACAAGAGCGGAGGTATTGTGTTACTTGCCGTGAGTTACTAGCAGTTGCGGTGTGGAGCATATCCACCATTTTTGTCACTACTTCTTAGGTGTACATTTCACCCTTCGAACAGACCATAGTTGGTTTCGATCCAGAACTTAAAAGACCAAGAAGGGCAGCTAGCTCGCTGGCTTGAGCAGCGACATGAATACACAATTAGAGTGGTCCATAGACCCTGTACTCAGCACAGGAATGTAGATGCTCTATCGAGGGTGCCATGTAGCCAATGTGGTAGAAATAACCATGAATACAGTACTGACAGTCCGTCCACCTGCTCAAATTGGCATTGTCTCCAAGTCCCATTCTACTGTGGATGTTCAGGATCAACAGCTCAATGATCCATCCATTGGCCCAGGACTAAAGTCAAAGGAGGTTGGTCCAGTAGCATAGGGAGGGGAAGGGGGCAGTTGCCCCTGGGTGCCGACCTAAGGGGGGTGCCAAACTGCTTAGATGTTTGGTATAAATAGCATTGCAATGCGTGCTGGACAATAAGTCGAGGAAAAGATATCAATGCTCTTACGTTTATTGTTAATATATGGTAGCTAAGCTACACAGGAAGACAAATCAATGTCCGCATTATTGTTAGTAATGAAATTATGATTTAATTGGAGCTCAATTTTGAAGCATGTCGGGAAAAAAATTAACCGGCACGAAACGCTAGGAAGGGAAAGTTGGAATTAGCATGCAAGCCAAATAAAGTCCTTCAGCGGTTTTTGAAGAGGCAAATGTAGAAGGCGGCAATGAAGGCAATGAAGAATTGGTTACCCATGAAAGAAATGATGATTTTGAGATTGCAAAATCGAGGATGACGGGGAGAGCTTTGCATCACAATTTAAGGTTGTTGAAAATGAGGATGTCTTTGTTAGCACTGCAGTGCAGGAAAGCATGCATGAATGCTACTGCTGAATCTGATAACACTCCTACAAGTGCAAGTGCACACACATGTAATTATGTAGGAACTGTTGGGTGTCCTTCTTACTCCCAGGAACAGGTTACAATAACAGCTGTCTTTTCAGGATCAGTTGCAATACCATTTTCAGATAAAACATCCCCCAATTACTTTTTGACACAGCTTACACTTTCCAGGTTGTAGTTTAAGACCAGCCTGTCATATTCGAAAAAAAACTATACCAAGATTAGATAAGTATTGTTGGAAGGTCTGGCCAACCACAGGATCATGTGGCTTCATCCCTTAAGTACCAATATGATAGTTGATGACCAAGGGCTGTTAGATGGTAGAATTATGTCATTTTTTAGCATTTCATCTAGTAGGTGCCTTACTTCCTGATGGCAAACTGGGGAGACACGACAAGGAAGTTGGTCGATAGGTTGAGAGTCACCTGTATCAATGTGATATTTTGTGAGTTTGTGCATCTTATATCATCAGGGTGAAAACTGAACACATCAGCATATTCCAATAGTAATGCAAACAGCAATTCCTTATCTGCATTACTAAGGTAAGCACTGCTGAAAATGTTATCCCACTACATTACGCCTACCTGAGGATGCCTCAGCCACTGCTGAAATTATTAGGGGACACATCTTGCTGGTAGTTGGTGGGTCTTCAACCAAGACTCCATCTGCACAATGTTCAATTCTTTGTTCAGCTTCACTACATCCTTGCAAGGATTATATTGAATATGCGGACAGGAACAACACTAGACCCTGTTGGACACACCAGAGCACAAGTCACAAAGCCACCACTATGTCCTGTTTGTGCTCAATTTGTCTACTTTGCAATCCCAATCTACAAGGCAAACCTTTTCCTTTGGAAAGGTTATAATCCTTTCCCCACTGTCAATCACACAGTTTGAATGCTTCCAAAAAATCCTCCAAACCTATAAGAAAAGCCGTCTGACAAGATGCAATGGAACCCATTTCAATTTATCTTTGTCTTTAGTCCAGCTGTTCACATCTGCACAACTCTCAAAGCAGTTTATCCACTTGTCCCATTTTTCCCTCTGAGTCTCCGTTGAATGTTTCCGGGAGTAGAAATGGCTTACTTGCCACCCTGCCGGCTACACCAGTGTGAAGAAAGTCCGCAAAATTGAGTCGGACAGCAGCTGAACGAATATAATATAACACACACAAAAATAGGATCCAGGTCTCTATACTTAAAGGCTATACAGACAACATCAATGAGCAGACAGTGTCCACATAGGTCGCTGACATGCACAGTAGATGGCTACGGTGGTATTGGTACCTCAAACTCGGTACATTACAATTTAGTTCTAATAGTCGTAATTTAATGGAATAGGGTGTATGAGCAGTAGTACCATATGATGCTGATACATATATTGGTAATCCTGTTGTACCACTTTCTTTAATGCAACTTGCAGTCTAGCCATTTCCACTGTATGTATTCCAGAATTCCAAGTGAACTCTTCCTTGGGTGATTGCAAGCTTTTGTGATTGCCCAGAATGTCTTGGTTCTGGTTATAAACCTACCATGTCTAATATACTTTATTTAACAACATACTCCTTGTAATTGGTCTTGTCTGTTGTGTTCTGATTCAGTGCAAGGTACAGATATGCATATAGGTCACCTCTCAAGGTACCTGCATCATAGAACTGCAAGTGTTATTATTGATCAAGTTTATGCTAACAAAACGTGACATTCTGTATTGAAAGAACCATATTAATATTATTCATACAAGCACTACAATTACATATTTCTCTTTTCCTTTCCAGATAATTCACTGTAGTAATCTGTCCTATGTTGAAACATCAATCATCATTGTATGCTGCGGAACATCGTTTGTGTCATTTCTTTTACTGACCTCAGCTGTTGCCCTGGGAATATACCTTTATCACAGAAATAATGGATTTGTGGAATACATTGAAATTCATATCCTGTTCCTATCTATGTTTTTGATGGCAATGAGTTTTATTGAATCATTCCATTGGTTTGCAATCTTTGCCAGGAAGAACAAAGCATTTAACATTGGATGCATTGCAATTGCCTTTCTGCGACAATATTGCTGCATCGCATTGCTTGTCAATATTATTTGTATTGCCATTCACCTTCTTCTTCAGATATGTCCACCAAAATGTCTGCAAGTGATTGAGAAAGAAAAGAGAAAGAAGTACAAGTATGTGATACGGACTTATCTTGTGCTGGAAACAATGGTCCCACTTCTATTCACTCCATGGCCATTTATATATAATTTATATGGGGTCGATGAGACGGTTTGCTGGATATCAGAATGCAATGTTCAACATCGTGCTGATGCACATGTGATGAAGATAGTGTTATTATTAATGTGGCTAGGACTGGTCACATCTGTTATGCTTATTAGTCTTCTTGCTACTTGCATTATCTTGTGCTTACGTGCATCAGTGAAGTTCAATGGCAATGTATGTTCCCTGCTCATCCTCACAAGTCTGTTTTTTGCAGTGTCACTTTCGATGTGTATAGGATATAGGTTTCATAGTGATGTGCTCGTGAGTCAGCTGTTCAGCAGCTTACCTATAGCAATTTTGTTGCTGCTTTGTGGCTTTGTTCTTACTGGCCGAGTTATTTGCCGAATGAGTTGCAAAACTAGCCGTCGACTACAAAATCATGCCAAAGTATATCAGAATGAGAAAACGCCTCTTGTGGACATATCACATACATGAGACTGGAAGTTTTATTATTATTGAATTTCAATGCATTATCATCTGTTTACATTCAATAATATAGCTTTTGTTCTGTACATGTGCTAAGAATTGTGTGACTAGCTTTAAGTATTCATATTCGTGATTGATGTTTTATTTTTTCATTAATCATGTGTTGCAGCATTGTCAAATAAAGTGTACACTGCCAGGTTATGGATCTGACAAGAATTTGTTGATACCATTCTGCATGTAACAAATAATGAGCATCTTAATAAACAATAATGACACCTGCATACCCACTAAATACACACACACACACACACACACACACACGCACGCACACACACACATGCACACTCAATCACACCAAATGCACAACACAACATTCCAAAAAGCCTTTACATACAGCACGTCATTCAACCCAATGTGGGATAACTTTAAAAACTCATTACCACAGCAGAACTGAATGTTTGCTTCATATATTGAATAGGACTGCATAACAGACAGTGGCTAACCAATGTGAAGGAACATTTTTATGAAAAAATATAGCACGGGCACTGGATGGAATAAGGCTATACATGGTTGAGCCCTTGCCAGTCAGGCCTGCACTACCATAAGTCTTGCAATGTCGAGGATGCGATGAAGACCACTGGAGGAAGTGTTGGATATTACTTCTTAATTAAGTTGCACGACAGGCAATTGCACTACTCACTAACAGACAATTTGTATAGGGCCATGATGCTTCCCTGTTGCGAGAATATATGTTTCATTGTAAAAAGCGCCTGGTTCCTGATATAGGATGAATCTATTTCATCTGGAATATAATCATTGGTAGCTACCTTAATTGGTATGGGTTTGGGATTCCAGCATACAAATTGGCAGTCAGTATTTTAAACACGTTAATATAAAACTGTTTTAAAAACACATAATACATTATTAATCTAGCCTGTTAGGACTAGGTCGGTCCGATGCTGCCCCCGGCACCGAAGGTGCTGTGGCACCTCGATACCTAACGTCTCATAGCACCCCCGCCTTCAGATTACACCTGGGGGACTCCTCCCTACAGCCGCCTGTATATCATTGAGGTGGCTGTCCGTTCCTGTCCGATGGGGGCTGCTAAGGTCTACGCCATTATGGGCACCATGCATGGCCGTGGACACTCAGCCTTTATAGCTCAATTCGGGAGAGCATTTACCTTTGACCAGAGATAGTACAGAGAATTGACCTGGCCATTTAGCAAAGTATGGGAAAAACATATGATATTGTTACCTGAATAAGATGTCTTTTTCATCCAGAATGGACTGTTTCAATACACCATTGATTTGGTAGCTCCTTGGTCCAGATTTTACTTGATGCTTAGCCAATACTAAACCTAATCCATTTGTACAACCCATATCAATTATACAAGAGTTGCCACACCTTAAGGTCTCCTGATAAAAAATGAATCTTTTTTGTCCGAAATTGAACAAATACCATGCATTGGTAGCCACATGAATTTCAATATGTTGTGGATACCAATATTCTACTTGATGCTAAATGATTAAAACACGAAACATATATGAACTAATTGATATTGCAATGTAAGGGAATAGAGAAATGAGATATGGTTTCCTGATAAGTAGCGAATCTTTTCATTAGCAATTTAAATCTTAATATATAGGAAAGTGTTCTTCCTAAATTCAGTCCTTTTATTGGAAGCTACATAAAATCTGCATGGGTTGTGAATGCTTAGATCCTATTTGATTCTCTGTATATAAAACATTTGAACTGCAGTGTTTGGAATCTAGTTTCCTGATAAGTGGTAAATTTCTTTTTTCTGGAATTGAATCTTATCATACATCCACCACTGCTAGCTATTTGCATTTACATGGGATGTAGTTTCTACGCAATTGCAGCAAATAGCATTTGGACTGCCCATTGCAAGTACTGTAGCTTTTCACAGGTCCTAAAGGGTATAATTAGAAATAAGAATTATTATCACATTTGAACTGCCCATAGCTATGTACGTGTATGTGAGTTTTCAGGTGAACCTTTTTCATCCAGAATTGGATCTTCATAAAGTCATTGTTAGTAGCTAAATGAATTTTTATTGGCATCGGTTGTGACTCCCAAAATTCTACTTGATGTTCAGTGAAGAAATCATTATCAATGTATAGAAAGTTTCACACCTCAAGGTTTCCTAACAAGAGGCGCATCTTTTTTATTCAAAATTGAATATACAGCCACCATTGTTAACTACTTGAATTTGTGTGGGTTGTGAATACTTTAGCTTTTGGGAATAACATAATACATTTAACAGCAATGTATGGGAGTTTTCACACTTTAAGATTTCATGATAAGACGACAATCATTCATCTGGAATTACTTACTAATACAATCACTTTCATATCTACTTGAATTGTATGCATGAGAATGCAAGTATTCTACTTAGAGCTCAGTGGATTAAACATGATAAAGTTTACTGATGAAAAGCTACTCTTTTTTATCCGCTGCCGCAATTTGTAGCTACATGACCTTGTATAAGTTGCGAATCCTATGATTCTATTCAATGCTCCAGCAAATAATACAATACAATTGTATGGAGATAGCACATAGCATGTTCATGATTAGAGGAGAATCATTTTGATATGAAATTGTATCTTGTAATACAGCCATAATTGGTAGCAAAATGAATTTCTATGGGTTGCAAATGCCAAAGTTCAATTCCATTCACCTCTTATCAGGAAACCTTGAGGGGGGAAATTTTACATACATTTCCACACAAACTTCACGTAGCTTCTCCTAGTGGCTGCATAAAAAGATTCAAGGGCACTGCAAGTGTAATATGCTGAATGTCATGTACAATCCATTAATCTTGGCATTCACAACCCATGCAAATCAATGTAGCTGCAAATGGTAGCTGTATTGTATTATAAGACTCATTCAGGATGGATGTGTGACTCATATTTGGAATCATTGAGGTGTGAAAACTGGCATACAAAGCAAACGGCAGTTAAAAATGAGTCATTTTTATTTATTTGCTGAGCGTCTAGTAGAATGCTCATCCAAATTCATGTGACTACCAATGATTTATGTTTTGTACAATTTAGTAGGAGCTTGCAAAAACCAGCGAGTATCTTCTTACTTCCAGGGAAAGATTGCACTGATAGCATATGTGCATATATATGCCACATGCATGGGTTAAGCGAGTTTGCTTTATGGCGACTGTGCTCTCTGGGTCAGACTTGATCAAAGCGTGTCATGTGAAAGCCCAACCAAGTTACATATTTTGAAAATGAGCATCACATTTGTGTTTCGCTGCTATATTAGCGTCCATGCTCTATGAGTTGTCTGTTGATGAAATAGACCAGCAAGAGTTGCTTTAATTGCTATTAATATCCTAGACTGTAGTAGAAGTAAGTCCTTGGATGAATGCATACTATAGTCCAAGACTGCTCAAATTTTTCCACACTTATCTCGGGAAGCACCAAACCGTGGATTTTTATTGCTATATCCCATCACTGCCACTAAAGTAATGTGACTAACTTTTAAAGCTTTTAATAGGAAGAGCACAGAAACCCAATTAACATAACGCACAGCCTATACCTATAGAATGTTCTACAACAGGCAAGCTTAATTAAGCATGCACTGGAGTGCTAATGACCAGCTGACTATGGTGTTGATGCAATGAAACATTTGCAGCGGCGATACATAGCCCATTCGATTAAAAGCAATCGAAACCAGAGTGCGTCGATGTATTAATAGGACAGTTTCTGCGAAATTGTCCCATGATAAAAGTTATAAAAATGCATAACGTCCCAACAGTTAACGCTATAGACTTCCTATCTTCAACACTTCATACGACATCATTTCGCTACAGATAGACGTATGCTGGGGCCTTGCACTAGTTCTGTGCTGATGATACGAGGTCTGATACCCCATTAGAAGGGCGGGCCCTACCACCGCGTTTGGTCGGGTGGTAGGGCGTCAAGCCTATACCAAGATTTGTGCTGCTGCAATGGGCATTGCAGCTCCAATCGAATTGCAGCGTTCAAGTGGGTTCATTATCACCCCATTAGCGGTTGATGTGAGATAATCATGGGTTTCCTAGAAATGTACTTTTTAACCCGGTAAGTACGTAAGCGGTTTGATGGAGCTAAAACGTTTTATTAGCGATTGTGTTATCAAGGCAGCTGAAGAGTTGGGCTACCCAACTATGAAGATGGAACAGCTAGATGTAGCAATACGTAGCCTTACATGTATGGCTTGTGGCCGCTTCTGCCATTTTGGTACGGTGGTGGTAAACCACAGAATTATCACGTAAATGTGTATATATAATATAATGATTTCACAGCAAATATTACATAACTGTTCTGCACAAATCTTGGTATAGGCTTGACGCCCTACCACCCGACCAAACGCGGTGGTAGGGCCCGCCCTTCTAATACCCCGTGGGGTTCAAACCACCACATCTTCAGGCCGCAGAGTTCAAATTGCTTCAAATTCAATACTTACATAGAGGGGGTCATGTTACTATTGATTTGTTCTGTTCGTCAGTTTTTACTTTATCCATTAAGGAGATATAGCTGTGCAACGTAAATGCACATTTCACGCTCGATTTGCATGCAACCCGCGTTCCATTTAATGACATTACTTACGTCATTTGTTTTCCGAGTATAATATGGCGGCGAGGTTGGATTCTGGCGCTGGACCTTTAGAGGAAAGTTAAGAGACGATTCACATAGCAGGTCAGCATGCAACTAAGTTTTAATCTGGAGTGCGTCAACGAGTGCAACAATTATGCCTGTGTGAACACGGTTCTCTAGCTATATAATATTTCCATCTATTACTTCGATGTTTCTTTCCACAATAACGAGGCTTTTACATGTGACCATCTTCAGTAGTGCTGCTGACTCATAAACTAGCTGATTTTTACTAATACAGGAAGAGTTGAAGTAGCAGTCAGTACACGTGATTGAACACGCAAAATGGGGAGCGAGAAAATGGCCATGGTTTGGCACTCACGTAGCAATCAAAATGCTGTATTGAATTTTTTGTTATCTTTTCGGAGCCAACTGGTAAAGATTACTCATAAGAGCCACTTGACGTATTGAAAAGACACTGGCCATACAACACCACACACATCAGCATCTGAAACACTTATAGACATTCACATCCAACTGAGCATTGTGCTATTGCAACAAATGCTTATGCTATCCTGGTATAGTTCTTTTCTTGTTATTTTTATATGTTTTTGTATAACATGGGGAATTATTGAATTCTGTAATGTACTTTATGCACATTTTTCGATAGTGATCAGTTACCTCTACACATCACATGTCAGCTGTGTTCTAATCCCTACAAAGAACCCAGAATTCTTCCATGTCTCCACTCTTTCTGTGGGCAGTGTCTACATAAAGAGATAGAGAGGTCTGGGACCAAGATGAAAATTGAGTGTCCTACCTGTCAGAGATGTATCACCATACCAGAGGGTGGAGTCAATGCTATACCTCAGAACCTCCATCTTGGCTTTGAAGTGGAGATGGCTGGGTACATGTCCAAGATTGGCAGCGATGGTGAAAAGTCATGTGATGCTTGCATTGATGGAAGAATGGGGCCTGCAATGGTATTCTGTTGCACATGTCATCACTTTCTTTGCAAGCTATGCCATGACTATCACATGCACAATAAGATATTGTGCCACCATCGAATAGTTGGTCTGCACAAGGAGTCGCTCAAACTACTTCCATCCATAATGAAGCCAACTGGACAGCTCTATTCCCAGCCTCTTTATGTGAAAGAAGAGTTGAAATTGTACTGTGAGACTTGCCAATCACTGATCTGCAGGGACTATACCCTCCACAAAGACCACAGGATTGCTGAGATATGCAATATTGCAAAGGTCCACAGAGATACCCTGAGAGAGGCACTTGTGTGTGCCCAAAACGTGACCTCAAAGGTGACCAGAGCTATTGATGCCAACGACAGGATGGCAGAACAGGTTGAGACTTTCAGAGAAAATGCCACATTGATCATGAACCAAGCCTTTGAGCGGCTCCACCAAACTGTTGAGAAAAGGAAGAAGACACTGTTTTCTGAGATGGAGGCCATTTCACTTTCCAAGACAACAGCTCTGACCCTCCAGAAGGAAGAGTTGATGAAAATACAAGATGAGATTGGTCGCTACAACTGTGATGACCTCCCACATCCTCCAGAACCACACTGACCATGAGATGATAGCACTAGGAGATCTGCTACCCACTGAACTGAAGGCCATCTTGCAGAAGGTTGATAATGTGCCCGACTCTCCAATTCAGTCTAGTGACATGCACGTGCACCTATGTACTGATTCTCAATTATCAAGGAGCTCTCCACATTTGGTCATGTAATGGACTCACCTCCATCTCCATCTCAAAGCACATGGTCTTCTGAGTCGGTGGCCAAGGTCAAGGGAATGTATTATGTTAAAGTGAAGAGCATGAGCTCAAAGGGAGAGAGGTACCCATATGGTGGTCTACAGGTGAAGGCTGAGCTGCGGTCCAAGTCATATAAGGAAACAGTTGTCCCAAGTGAGGTGAAAGATCATGGGGACGGTACATACACCTTCACCCTTATCCCTCAGACTGTTGGTCGTCACAAGCTCCTCATCACACATATGGAGAAATGGCCCATACATAGGCGGTCATCTTGCTTTTTTTTTCAAATTGAATTTCAAACACGTTTTTAATTTACGATAAATCGGACTGATTGTGGATCTCTGCTTTATAAGATTATACCATGAACCATTCGTAAACTAAAATCAAGACAAAATTATAATTTCTACCGCGCATAATTTATTCATAATTGAAGTAGTCATTGCGTAATACCTTACGTCATCTTAGAATAAAGTTACAAAATTATGTCGGGTTGACGGTTATAAACTTTATAGCTATGACGTAACTATCAAGACAATTTGAATTACAATTATAATTGCAACCGATGCACAAATTAAAATTAACTTATCTGCTGTGCGTCACTTGCACTGGAGAAGTGGAGCGCATCAATTAGGCACAATGATGCATGCAGGGATCGAACTACGTATGCCCTTAATGCTTTCATCTTCTGAGACTCAGGTGTTTTGGTGAGTATACTATGTGAATTTAGTAGCATACCCCCCCCCCCCCCCCCCCCCCCCCAATTCAAGTGGGCTACATGTACATGTCCATAGCTGTGTCCAGTGGCATAGTCAGTTACATTGTATGCGTGAGTATCACAACAGGAGAAGCAGGCATGTTGGGCATGTGTGTGTGTGCGTGTGTGTGTATGTGTGTGTGCGATTGTGTGTGCGTGTGTATGTGTGTGTCACTGACTATATACATGCATAGATAATCTATGATACATGTACATGTATGTGTGATGTGATTGTCGTTATGTGATGTCATCCTCTTCCCCCTCCTTCCCCCAGCACCGGATGGATTTGATACTGTGTCGGTGCAGAATGTGGGCTCCACCTACATCATTGTGTCTTGGGACTTGCCAACTCACAGTAATGGCATCCTCATCAACTTCAGTTTGTATTGCAATGGTGCTCTGGCGGGTGTCCTGCCCCTTACTGTGATCAGCTACGACACCACCGGCCTCCTCCTCTTCCCTTTGTACATGTACATGTATGTCTTCTCTGCTACTGTGTGCAACATGCGCAAATAACAGTGTGCATGGTACATGTATATGATCTGTGCTCAGTACATTATCTGTTGGACAGGTCCTCCAGTCACGCCCACAGGCACTGCACTCCAGTTGGAACGTGGTGTTGCGTCATCAGTGCTGCAGCCAGCCTGCCCAGGTACATTGTGTACACTTCAACCACTTAGTTTGTGTTCCATCTTTCTTTGCTCTTATCCCTCTCTCCTCCTTCCTTTCTTTCTCTCCTGTCTCACCTACTCCCTCACTTCCTCCCTCACTTCCTCCCTCCCTTCCTCCTCCCTCCCTCCCTTCCTCCTCCCTCCCTCCCCCCTCCATCCCTCCCTCACTCCTCTCTCCTGTCCTCCTGTAGTCATGTACATGTACACCGTCAGGGACATCTCTGGCAAAATTACACATACCATTTATCCTCCCTCCCTCCCTCCCTCCCTCCCTCCCTCCCTCCCTCCCTCCCTCCCTCCCTCCCTCCCTCCCTCCCTCCCTCCCTCCCTCCCTCCCTCCCTCCCTCCCTCCCTCCCTCCCTCCCTCCCTCCCTCCCTCCCTCCCTCCCTCCCTCCCTCCCTCCCTCCCTCCCTCCCTCCCTCCCTCCCTCCCTCCCTCCCTCCCTCCCTCCCTCCCTCCCTCCCTCCCCTCCCCCCCCCTCCCTCCCTCCTGTCCTCCTGTCCTCCTGCAGTTATGTACATGTACACCAGCAGGGACATCTCTGGCAAAATTACACGTACCATTTATCCTCCCTCCCTCCCTCTTACCTCCCTTCACCTTCACCTCCTCACTTTCCCTTGCTCCTCCAGTACATTGTCATTCCAACCTTCTCAGCATGAGAAGGACAGCCCTCCTGGGGGACCCCCTGATCCTGAGTCGGACACGAATGACATTGTCATCAGCGGATTTATTAATAAGATCATTAACCCTGACAAGTCCTTTGGCTCCTCGGTGAGTACTCCACTCAATATGCATGTGCATCCTTCTACAACTCTCCTCTCTGCTAGTGGAGCATACTGCCCCACACATTCATGACTCCAACAAGTCAGTACAGATACAGATGTGTAGTGTATTAGCGTTGATATAGTGTACTGTTGGCCTTCTATATCCCTAGGTACTGTTGTTTATGTTGGCCTTGGGGCCTGACTGCTAACCACAAAACCCACAAGGCAGTCCAAGGTGTACACAACCATTGTCCTGGCTAAAATGAATACAATCAAAGCATCTTGTGAGCTGCTTTCACTTGATTGGCAGATAGTGTGGCAGTACATGTACATGAAGATTGGACTACTTGTGAGGGAGGGTGTGTGTGTGTGTGTGTGTGTGTGTAAGTGGTAATGCCTGTGGTTATTTTATTCACATCCATGGGAGGAGCTACGCCTCTATGTAATGGGCTTTATCTGTGTACATGTACTGTAGGCACAAGCGCTTCCATACACTCTTTGACTTGTTGAAATATGGGTTGATGTCGAAGTACAATGTAATGTGCTCTTCCCTAGACCCTATGGAGGAGCTTACAGCCAGTCCCCCATACCCCAGCTGGAGCAGGACATGGGCATGGGTCATTTGCCCCCCCCCCCCCCCCCCCCCCCCCCCTCCCACAAACTGGAAATCCTGGATCCATCACTGAAATTGAATGTACTCTCTTGTCAGGATCAGCTGAACAGGATGCCCTTACAATGAAGGAGTCACCCCTCAAAACCTTGATACTGTTCTTCATAAGGCCACACCCATCATGGGGGTGGTTGCATAATGACTAACAGTTTTTGCTGCCTCTATCTGTATCAGTCCCTGCACCATCATATTTTATTAAAATGCTTGACCCTTGCACCCACAAATAACCCCTACACAAATACCATGTGCATGAAGTTGTTCACTTTATGGAGGTATCATACATGTATGTATGTTGCATGCATGGGGCAAAAGTCTTGCCACACAACAAAATTCATGACATTGTGCCTTTGTTCCTTGTATAAACATCCAAATTAAGATAGGATCAGAAGAGGTATGTGCACACACACACACACACACACACACAAACACACAGCATGTCTCAGCTTATGAAGTGGGAAGCTGAAATCTCATTGCAAGCATTGTTTTGTTCAGATTACACAGTGACTGACAGAAACAAAGAAAAATTAGTTCAATGACACCAAGTCCTATGAGCTTGGAGGTGATGGAAGCAATGGCTGCATTCTACCAACTGGCATCATGATTCGCTGCTTGTCCAGTTCTCGCCATCCTTTATATGTGTAGCCTGTATGTTTTTAAATTACTAATGACATAATGTAATCAGTAGAAGCCTGGGGGGGGGGGGGGGGGGGGGGGGGTGAGCGGAGAGAGAGAGAGACAGGAAGGATTGAGTAGGCAACACGCAACATCTATCAGTAACACTCATAGTTTCAAGACATTCAGTTGCTACAGATGTTACATTTACAAGATGCACACCATTACAAGGGATTTACTGACCCCCTGACTTACACATGCCATGTAACTTGCCATTCAGCCAATTAATCGGGCTGGTCTGCACCATTTACTATAACTGCATGGCATGCCATGTAATGGTACGAGGGGAAAACTTATTTTTGCCCCACCACCAATTATATTTCGAAACACCACCCCCTGTTGCTTTCAACACAGATCCTCGAAACTAAATATCCATTCCTGGACCAATGGGACTGAATATACACATGTATGATCAGTCACATTGGTCCTTCTTCCTATGCACGGGTAAAATGCAACCAAAGGTGGGTTCAAAAGTAGTTCTGGAAGAGTTCAAACTCTGCACATACATGTATGTGATTGCCCGCAGAAACATACTACACACACACACACACACACACACACACACACACACACACACACACACACACTTGCATTGTAGCTTTTTCCTCCTTACTTACACACCTAGATCAGTTATTAGGGCATACACTTACACTGGTACATGCATTATGTCACAAGCACCACACGTATACATGCACCATACGTATACATGCACCATACAGTAAAAGCATACACATGTGTTGGAGGCAAAATATACAGTTTTTACAATTTATTCGCAATACATAATCGATATGCTACTGCTAAACTATACTACAACAGCGTAATACATGATTTCTAATAAATGCTCCCTTTGTGAAGGGCACTACATCCGATTCGAACCTAACTAATCACAGAATCACACTGTCAACACATCGATATGGAGTACGTGGATGGAACCACACAACTACGCTTAAAGTTCCTCATCTCGGATCTGCAAAATATTAGCGTTGCTGTTGTGTTAATTTGATAACTGGAGGTGTCGCATGCACATGTACATGTGATCAGCTGGTTTGTTTCGATTCAGTTACGTGTAGGCCTATAGGATCCGCTAACATAAAAATTTGATATACGAAGTGTTGCCAGCGTACGTAAATATCTGATAGTCTCGTACCCAGACCCAACTGTACGTAACGATGATCATCGCTTACAGTATGACATCACGTACAGAGGGTCTGGGATGAGAAATGGTTCTTGGAATGTCGTTGGAATGTATATTGTTACATAATAGTTGTGTCGTCACAAATTCCGATACGTCACTAATTCAAAATCAATTATGGATATGGACTACTGCAAAGTGTGCCGTACTTCGGTCGCAAACGATAGATCTCGACGGCTACTACAAAATCACGCGTCTTGTAAGGAAGGGATAGCGGTACTGGTATGTCAGTTAGCTGTAGGCATTTGTGCAGAGGAAGCAGTAGGGGAATTCAGTTGTGGCTACGTATGCAAGAAGTGCTTCGATGCAGTCATAAAGTACCAGGCTAAAAAAAAAGCGTTCGCTGCGCTAGAGAAGGACCTGTTTGGTAAGCTATCTGCAAAGACGATGCAATCAGGTGAAGGCAGAGGAGTCAAGCGTCCCCGCGTATCAGATTCAGCTTTATGACGAAAGGCTAAGTGTATGTGCACATGCATAGACTGCACATAGACGCCAGACTGATTGATGAGTGAGATAGATAAGGCTGTATGTGCATGTGTGTGTGATAACTACACAGCCAAATTGCGTTTCCTGGATCAAACCTGTATACATAGCAGAAGGTATATGTCACCGTATATGGCTCAAAATGTTGACACAGTCTGGTCCATACTATGTGGAGCAGTCCTCTGGTGAGACTTGATACACCATACGCTAATCAATATGATGGCGTATTTGGAACAGACTGATAACATACTGTACCAGAAATGCGGTTTCCCATATAAGGACTTGTTGATAGCTGTTACTGACAATTGTATTCATGTACCTTGTGCCCAGCATCATCGCCATTATTAGAAATCGATTATTAAAGTGTACAATAGACATTATAACAATACATAGTGTTGTTCCAGTCATGCTTAAATATAAGTGTGTCCTCCTGAACAATGTCACGCTCAACATTCCTGATTGATGCCCCAGTCTCCTTGAATAGGCGATGAACAAAAGACACAGGTCGTTGTATATTGTTGCCAGCAGTACAGAAGATAGTGGTAGATAGGTCCAGGAGTGGCAGTCATACTCATTCACCAGAGGCTGCATGTCCATCAGTTAATGTGAGCTCATGAAAGCCTTGCACCAGGCAATCACACTGCCATCGTTAAGTTTAAATGTGGCCAGCAAGATTCCGTACTTCATCTAAAGAAAGAACATACTCCACATAATAGCATTTATGTAAAAATGGGACTTACATTGCACTGTGAAATGACAAGTTCAACAAACTCTCCAGAACTGACCAGAACAGTATTCTGGGACACAACTGACCGATGCTCCAGCACTTTATCAGAAAGCGCAAACATGCCCAGGACAATATCATACTGCATGCCACACTGTAGCAAGTGACCAAAGGTGGTGGCATGCTTTCCCGCAGATATAAGTTTTAGTGTTGAAATGGTACGTGATGGCCGCATTGACTGAGGAGCAAATATACACACTCATCCTTAATATATTAATAAGCACGCACACCCACACACATGCCCAAACATACACACTAAACACATGCCCACACACATTCAAACACATACACACATGCCCACACACACCACACACACACACACACACACACACACACACACACACACAGAAACACACACACACAGAAACACACACACACAGAAACACACAAACCTTTCTTGCTACTCCAGGTTGATAAATGGCCTTGTGTCCAAGCAGCTCTCGCATGGAGATACCGCGTACCATGTGTTGTAGTAATGGAGTGCACCTCCACACCTAAACATGATCACCAGATGTTCAAAGATTATAAAAAGCAGGATAGATAGCCTACCTTTTACTAGCATTTCCACCATGACATATGTGATGTAAGTGTTGCAACCGTTTAGCTGTATCACGGCTAGGGGCCAGTCAGTTCCCGAATACATTGTACATCCTTACATTAGAGTTGAAGGACGCAAACCTTTTGAAGGACAACATGATGCTAGAATTATGAACAAACCTGAAACTAATTATTTACCTTTCAGCTGAGAAAGATGAACATGGCCCAAATTTGACCATGCTTTCAACAAGATGGAGTATGAGGTGTGTCTTCTGCTTATTGAGCAAAGAAGGCATGTGTTGTTTGACAGCGCTCACAAAAGCTTTTCCATTCATCCAACAACACTGGTTTGAAGAAGTCGCAATATGTGATTCTGAACTCCTAAAGAAACATAGAATAGTCTTACACATTATATGTTGATGGCAATGCTTACCTTGGAAAACGCAAGAAGTACTTCCTTTTGCCCATCACTGAGGTACGGACCTAAAATGAATAGTGCCATCTGTGTCCATCCTTTGAAGTCACGTCCTATACAAATGACTGACAGTAGTAACAGACACTGCCATGTAGCTTGGTACTAAAACCAGACCTGTTGAAAGCCCTCACCTGGGCCTGGATTTCCCTCTTCTGGTGTGGTGACATCTTTGGCATTACATCTTTCAGAATGTGCTTACAAGAACCAAGTAATAAGGTGTGCAAAACTTCAACAGGTATGCTCGCTCCTATGAGAAGGATGTGAAAAGCTTTAAAACTGTTGTTTAGTACTCACAGGTAGAGGTCAGCAGGTATGTATAGCAGAGGGTTGTAATCCTCCCGCAATCCAAAGGATTTCCTCAGCTTGACCCTATCGGCTTCTGTAAGCAGGGCATTGATTTGAGCAATCTGCTACAATGCCATATCCTGCAGCTTTAAAAAAAAAAGTTACACAGCATGCATTAAGCTAAACATAAGACACACACACACACACACACACACACACACACACACACACACACACACAACAGTCCTTTAAGTTGTTTTGTTCTAAGGAAAATAGAAAATAGCTAAATAGACTCGCCCTCAACGCTTTAGTTTCCATATTCCATGCATGGTCTCCACAGTAAGCTAGTATTCCGACCAGTACATCACCTAGCATCGCCTACCGCATCCGCTACAAATAGAACTCTAGTTACAGAATGAGGTAGGGGAACAGAAAGAATGAGGGAGGGGAACAAACAGAAGGAGAGAGGGGAACAGATACACACACATAAGTAGTGTTTGCCAACGCATTGACCTATTTCACATGCTACCGGTGCGCTCCAATAAGAATATCTACTTACCCAACTCGGCTACGAGGTAGCGCCCATCTCTCCACTGTGTATTCAGGTGAGGATAGCTTTGTCAATACAAACTACTCAATTGCCTCCGTAGTTGCAGTCAGCGATAGCTGAGGACGATGCATTTTTTTATCCGCCCGCCGATCTCGAGTCCCAGCAGAACTGTCCAAGTTATACGGAGATGCCACGCGATACTCGTGCATTGGATGTGTTCATATTTCGCTCACATTGATCCGATAAAGCGCTAATATAAAATTTCTCAGGGCTGGTTCCATACATGTATACAATCTGAGGTGCTTATGTCCGACAGTCTGGTACATATTGTCGCGTATAAGTACCAAAATGTAGCGCCATTCTGATAGTGGCTGTCAAAACAGTCTGGGCCAGATTGTGGCTTGCTATCGTACTATGTACCAAATATGGTCAACATCCTTATACCAGAATGTTGCGTTCACCATATCTGGTACAGTTTGTAACAATTTGGCTGTGTAAGCAGCAGCTGAGCTGAATAGAACAGCTGCTGGGTCACCTTATGTGGTAATAATAAGACCATATGTGGTGAAAATCAAATAACCATCAAAGTTGCAACTAAGGGACTTAGGGGGCTTGTCCAAACTACTTTTGGAAAAATTAGCGTCATTGTGACTTTAACATATTAACCACCCCCCCCCCCCCCCCCCCCCCCTTAACGTCATACTCAATAAACTTTTCGTACGCGTCTCGCAATACTCCTCCGAAAAGTGTAGTCTGAATAGACATAACTGCTGCCACTAGCAGTGGCGTAGCGAGGGGGGGGGGCAGGGGGGGACATATGTCCCCGGGCGCAGGGTTGAGGGGGCGCCAAAATAGACGAGAGATAATTAATAATCGCGTCAACGAGAACTCACAAACGCATGGGCAGATACCGGGGGCAGTTGTAAACCCGTTCACATAATATAAGGCTCCTCCCCTTCCCTCTTTTCCGCTAGGTACACCCCCCCCCCCCCCCCCGGGCCAGAAGCCAACAGCACCCCCCCCCCCCCCGGGCCACAAGCCGACAGAACACCTCCCGGGCCAGAAGCCGACAGCACCCCCCCCCCCCCCCCCCCGGGCCACAAGCCGACAGCACACCCCCCGGGCCAGAAGCCGACAGCACCCCCCCCCCCCCCGGGCCACGAGCCGACAGCACACCCCCCGGGCCAAAAGCCGACAGCACCCCCCCCCCCCCCCGGGCCACAAGCCGACAGCACCCCCCCCCCTCCCCCCCCGGGCCACAAGCCGACAGCACCCTCCCCCCCCCGGGCCAGAAGCCGACAGACCCCCCCTCCCCCCGCGGGCGCCAGTAGTGCATTATGTCCCCGGGCGCACAACACTCACGCTACGCCACTGGCCACTAGAGTCAACGCTGCTTGCAAGCTAGATGTTTCGCAAAACTTGCGGACAATAAATTTTTCTTAGCGTCATAGCCTTAACCCACCCCCCCCCCCCCCCCCCCCCCCCCCTAACGTCACAATGACGCTAATTTTTCCAAATATAGTTTGGACAAGCCCCCTTACTTGGTCCTTCATTAGAGCCTTCAAAGGAGACACGATCAGGGCAATGCTACCTACGTGTCTATACCGGGTGTCCACGAAAGAACGCAATGCTTTTGAACGGGAATAACATTTGATAGATTGCGTTCTTTCGTGGACACCCGGTACATATCGTCAAACGCAAAGATGGCATAGCACAAGGATTTTCCGCTCAGGGTTACAAACACATCCTTTCCTTCTAGGAATGATTTTATAGCCTTATACTGGTTTGGCCGAAGAGCGGAGTAGCCAAGCCTTTCTGATGCACGAGCTATAACACCGTCTATTAATAACGTTGACATTTCAATCACGCCGGACCTTTGGGTGTGGTTTCACAATTGGCGAAATGCAATTAGCTGATGGCCAAAAGCATTGGAATGTCTACGTCACAGATCGCTGCAATTTGATTGGTGCAACAACATTCCGTCGCACTGGAACCATTTCTCACGACTTTATTTCCAGACCCTCTGTACGTGATGTCATACTGTAAGCGATGATCGTCGTTACGTACAGTTGGGTCTGGGTACGAGACTAGATATCTGAGCAGCCGGTCGAGGTATATGCAGCCTACTAGTACACTATCATTCTAATTTCAAGACAACGATCAGTCTACTCGGTGTAGAAAACACAGACTCGTATTTAGTATTCCATGTAGTTATGTTTATACGCTCATTTCCCTCTGTCTACCCCGCCCCCTGGCCCACCTCGCCCTCTGCCTCGACTCCACCCTCGCAGAATTGCCCTAGATGGGCGTGTCCAAGTTAGAGGTCTCACGTTAGCTAAATATCTATGGTAACCCATAGAAACGCCATTTTAAAATGGCGCCTTTTTGCACCAAAACTGGTTTACTATTTTAAAAAATGGTCCCCAAATTCTTCACGACAACGTTCACTTTTTTTCATATATTATACTATTTGGATAGTTTTAGAATAGTTTTAGAGGGTGGCAAAAGTTCTAACCCCCTCTGTTCATTAGTTATAACTAATGGAATATCTTAATTAGCATGATTTTTTTCCATTTTGTGTACAAGTCTATGGAATATCATATTTTCAGAAATGGTCCCAGAATTTTGGACCGTATGAGATACAAAATTTGAAATTGCCTACATTTGAACATCATTTAGAGTAGTATTAGTGGGTAGCAAAAGTTGCAGGTCCGTTATTTAATTAAATAATAATCAAGTTTGTAAAAACGCCATACATTCTCTATGGAACGTACCGCGGAATGAAATCCAAAAATTTACAAACCGCAACTTTCGTGACCGTTCATTTCTCCATATGAATGGATGGTCAACATGTACAGAAGAGTCCTTGTGATATTGATGTGAGAATGAAGTACAGCACCCTATGTAATGCAGAGCAAGTGATCAATTGTAATTGTCCAAAAGAGATTGCCATCCATGACAGTGGAGACATCTATGTAGCTAGTTCTGGTGACGTTATTGCTGTGTTTGACCAAAGTGGTTAGCTAAAGATGACCATAGGTAGTGGTGGGTGTGGTGAAGGGCACTTTGATAATCCATGTGGCTTATGTATCAAGGGTGATGTAATCTATGTAGCTGATAATGGCAATCATTGCATTCAAAAGTTAACAACAGGAGGACAGTTCTTGCAAAGGTTTGGCCAACTTGGATCAGGACAGGGACAGTTTAATCATCCAGTATCTGTTATTGTTGACCAAAGAGATAGATTGATTATTTCTGATGTTGGCAATCAAAGAGTAGTAATATTGAATCAAGCTGGCTCCTACGAATTAATTATAAATGGTAATTCTCCTCATGGTTTCAAGCGCCCTTTTGGTCTTTCCTTGGACTGTCAAGGAAACATCTGTATTACAGTCTGTAGTTCTAACACCATCAAAGTCTTCACACCTGAGGGGACCTATGTCAGATCATATGGGGATGTGAAGGCTCCATCTGGAATAGTGATTGATGAAGAAGGTTACAGTCTTGTGAATGAGTGTGATGGTAATTGTCTTTCCATCTTTGATCCCCATGGAAACAAGGTCCACACTGTTGGCAATTTAAAAAAACCCAGAGGTGTTATGCTAGATCCTAAGAATGGTAATCTGTATGTAGCAAACTATGGTGCTAACACTGTATTGAAGTTTTCAGTGTAGTGGTTGATGCGATGTATGTGTAGTTACTTGTACATACATGTATTAAAATCTCCAAAAAATACAACAGTTTGCCTCACGTGAATTTCATGGGTAGTGTTAGCAATACTATATTTGTTTTAGGAGCCTAAGTTGTGCAGCGATTTCAGCTTATATAATGTTTAAGAAAGTCTATTTAATGCCCACCATCGAACACCACATGCACATCAGTTGTGTTAATGGTCATAAGAAGAATGTGGAAATCTACCATCTTTCCATTCTTTCTTCTTCGGTTACAGCCACAATCGCGTGAACGAAAAAAACAACAACCCCCCCCCCCCCCCCCCCCCCCCCAAAAAAAAAATGTGCGCGGATATCGCGCATCAGTAATGCGTCATCATTGCCGGAAATCTATGGCAATTCGAACAACATATTATTGTGGGGCCCATGATGCATTTCTGTGTTGAACTATTATTGATTATCTTGTATTTCTTCAAAAGGCACTAGCTGTTCAACAAATCTGACTGGCGCCCCCGGGGCAGAGTCTAGTCTCGTACCCAGACCCTTATTCCCACAGCTGCGGATGGATTACATCACCGCTACGTGTCTGGCGCATAGACTTTTTCGTTCTGACTTGTTATGCCAATCATTGTGTCGTCATAAGTGTCGTCATCGTGGTTACAGTGGTATAGGTCTATAATGTGTCATCTAGTCGCAGCTGCCAACCATTGTAAAGATGGTGGTGTTAATGAGGTGTTAAAATTATCACTCGTAGGTTTTCTCGCTGTACTCAGGGCAGGATGTAGTCTGGGGACCCTAGCATGATGTAGGGTCTGGAACCACGCGTATACCAAACTTGTTCTGTATGTTTATATGATATTCATCATCCGCAAAACCGCGCTCTCACGTGAATCGAATCACACTAATCTGGGGACCAGTATACGTGTAGAAGAAAGCTGTCAGCATGAGCGCTAGCATCTCTGAACCTGGGACGATCGGCGCCTCTATAGCTTCTCCGCCTTCAGTCACGGTAGGATGCTACCACTGTAACCACGATGACGACACTTATGACGACACAATAATTGGCATAACAAGTCAGAACCAAAAAGTCTATGCGCCAGACCCTCTTTCCACGTAGCGGTGATGTAATGATAAATCCATCCGCAGCTGTGGGAATAAGGGTCTGGGTACGAGACTAGACTCTGCCCCGGGGGCGCCAGTCAGATTTGTTGAACAGCTAGTGCCTTTTGAAGAAATACAAGATAATCAATAATAGTTCAACACAGAAATGCATCATGGGCCCCACAATAATATGTTGTTCGAATTGCCATAGATTTCCGGCAATGATGACGCATTACTGATGCGCGATATCCGCGCACATTTTTTTTTTGGGGGGGGGGGGGGGGGGGGGGGGGGGGGTTGTTGTTTTTTTCGTTCACGCGATTGTGGCTGTAACCGAAGAAGAAAGAATGGAAAGATGGTAGATTTCCACATTCTTCTTATGACCATTAACACAACTGATGTGCATGTGGTGTTCGATGGTGGGCATTAAATAGACTTTCTTAAACATTATATAAGCTGAAATCGCTGCACAACTTAGGCTCCTAAAACAAATATAGTATTGCTAACACTACCCATGAAATTCACGTGAGGCAAACTGTTGTATTTTTTGGAGATTTTAATACATGTATGTACAAGTAACTACACATACATCGCATCAACCACTACACTGAAAACTTCAATACAGTGTTAGCACCATAGTTTGCTACATACAGATTACCATTCTTAGGATCTAGCATAACACCTCTGGGTTTTTTTAAATTGCCAACAGTGTGGACCTTGTTTCCATGGGGATCAAAGATGGAAAGACAATTACCATCACACTCATTCACATCTTCATCAATCACTATTCCAGATGGAGCCTTCAGACATATTAAACTGTGCTTGATTGTCCATACGTCGAATATAGAGCGTTATTAGACTCGATTGCAACATGAAGGATTCTGCTAATTATATATGCCGCTCAAAAGTTGGGTTATGATTCTTTGAAGCAACACCAAATGGATGTTGTTTTGCCCTTGCTGCTGGACGAGATGTTTTTGCTGTACTTCCAACAGGATAATGGCGTATGATATAATACAAGTATATAATTTATAATAATAATATTATTATTATTATATACTATGTATATGCATTGGGAAAAGTTATGCTTGCCTGCCAGTAATGTTTGACAGGTTGGACTTTGTCAAAAGTAATCATTCAATTGTTGTAGTTGTTACTCCATGGATTTCACAGGTGTAAAAAAGTCACCCTACCGTGACTGAAGGTGGAGAAGCTATAGAGGCGCCGATCGTTCCAGGTTCAGAGATGCTAGCGCTCATGCTGACAGCTTTCTTGACTTGTCTTCTACACGTATACTGGTCCCCAGATTAGTGTGATTGGGTGTTGATTCGATTCATGTGAGAGCGCGGTTTTGCGGTTGATGAATATAATATAAACATACAATATCAACAAAAACTAATCAGAACAAGTTTGGTATAATCTGGGGACCAGTATACGTGTAGAAGACAAGCCAAGAAAGCTGTCAGCATGAGCGCTAGCATCTCTGAACCTGGGGCGATCGGCGCCTCTATAGCTTCTCCACCTTCAGTCACGGTAGGGTGACTTTTTTACACCTGTGAAATGTCCATGGAGTAACAAGTACAGCAATTGACTGATAACTTTTCAGTTGCTGCTTGAATTTAAGGATGCCATAAGGGAGGGGGATGGCAGCCTGTCCTGCGTTGTTGGAAGTATTTTTTACCTCTATTTAAAGCTAATGCAAATTGTTTGCATCATAATAGTTGAATTTATGTTCCACACTGATCTGATATGAATATAAGTGCAGACAATAGTCAGTATGACTTGTTATGTCTGTAATATTGCAACGGAGCAAAAGTCCATAATGATTTTAATGATTAAATTAAGTGCAGACAATAGTCAGTGATATCACTTGTTATGGCTGTAATATTGAAACGGAAGCAAAAATCACACGTCTGGGTACGAGAAAGCTGTTGAGATGGAGAAGACAGTAATAGTTATAGCTGCAAACAGTTTGTCGCAAGCGTCTTCGGGTCACACGGTGACATTCGAGTTAAGTCCCGGTAAGACGAAGATGCCCAGTACACGAAGTGCATCGAAGACGTTGTGGACAACATACGTGGAGGCTATGACCGAATACTGCCGAGTCGTATTTGACATTTTCCCGGACAAATACCAGGTTAGACCTTGAGGATGATCCACTAAAGGTCGGGTAGCCCGTCCTGGCAATGTCCGCCTGACATCGCCGCTTTGGTTCCAAGTAGAGCGCACTCGACCTTGCAAGCGCAGCCTAGGCACACATCTCGCATATTGTTCTCTCCTCGTTTTCTCAACGCAATGTGCATTAATATTGAGCTAGTGCGCGCTGATTGCTAGAGCTCTAGTGCTATGGGCTAAATATTAATCCAAGGAGATATTATCTGGGCTGGAGAAAAAGAAAACTCATACTTGTACATGTATGTTACAACATGGTTTCCCGCAGTATGCACGTGCCAACCTATGGCAGTGGGAGTTGGGGCCAATTGCTGTATAGTCACATTTGTGTTTACTTTGTATTGCTTTATGGGAGCACTCCTGAGCAATGGTAAATCCCCTTGATGAGGTCAGTGTGCCTGCCTTTTTGCCCTTTTTTCGCTATACCAGTGCAAAATGAAATTGAGGAGCAGAATGTTATACACATGCACTAAAATAGGGGAGGGGGTGTGTGTGGTTAAGGATCCATCATCCATCGCAAGAGGTAGGCAGATCGCAGCACTGTGTAAGATGTACATGCATATTTAAACTTCATGTATGGTGCATGCAATGAATCTTTTTTCCCCTCCGTACCAGGTATGTGTTGCTGCTGTTGATGAGCAAAAATGTCAGCCTGTCAATTCATGGAGGGATGAGGACCAGGAGCTGAGCAAGGTGTGATTAGTGCACGCGTGTATCGTGTATTGATATAATGTGTACGTACGGTACATGTGCAATGTACATATGCAGTGCAGTTTGTGTACATGTACATGTACATGTATGTGTGTTGTTTGTGTTTTTTGTACATGTATCTGTGTGGGGTTTAGTTAATAACATGCTTATGATGGGTGATATCTATATTAGGATCAATCACCATTGATGATCTGATTCATACATGTACATGTACACCCTCATTCATTCATCATACTGTACTTGTACATGTACAGTATAGAAATCGACGTGAAGCTGATTATTAATGCAATAGGTTGCTGTAGATTGCTACATGTACACTGTAGGTACATGTTTATCGTACTATTTTTTTCAAATCGGTCACTGATGTTTGCATGGTGTTTTGCTCAGGTACTCCTTGGTCTTCAGAAGTTCGGTGCCCCCCAGTCTTTCCCTTCTGGTGCACCAGGGTACTCCCATCTCAGCAGTTCCTTGCAGGGGCTGCATTACGGGGTGAAGTGCCTCGCCCAGCTCACTGCCACACAGTACGCCATGAGTTCTGCCGGAAGTCTCAAGCCCCCTCTTAATCAGGGCAGGATTCTGTTCTTCTCCACCCTGAAGAGGTACGTTGTGTCAACAAATTGTTCTTGTACCATACAGTACATTTATGCGTATGTATGTGTGTATGTGTATGTGTATGTGTATGTGTATGTGTATGTGTATGTGTAAATGTATGTGTTTGTGTGTGGGAATGTGTGTGTTTGTGTGTGTGTGTGTGTGTGTGTGTGTGTGTATGTGTATGTGTGTGTGTGTGTGTGTATGTGTGTATTTGTTTGTATTTGAATGCATTTGTAATGTTCTGGGGTTCCTACTGCCCAGACGCAACTTGATACACGCATGTGTGGCACTAATTATGGAGGCACTGCAATTGTCAAGCCTCACAGTTAGTGTTAGTGATTATCATGCATGACCTCCTCATTTTGCACATTACTTGAGCACGTTTGTCAAGCTGCGTCTGGGCGGTACATTACATGTACAGTGTGGTTATTTATTGCATGTGCACATGTGGTACCGGTGTTCTGTGTTGTCCGTGCTATTTAACCAACAAACAATACATGCTATTTTTATTTTACCAACAACAAAATGTGTATCAGCATGTAAATTGATAGATTGCAGCAATGTATGCACAGGTACATATATGTATATGCATAATGTACATCAATATGTGCAGGTACATGTACTTATTTAGTAACCTTTGGTTTTAAAACTAAATAATATCATTAATTCACAAGGTCAGAGCATGAGGTAGTGTCACATACAACGCAGCATACCTTAGGTGCCATAGTACTCGATGTGTGTGTGGCTGGTATTTGTGCTACTGTGTATCTAAAGTATGCTTCATTTGTGCACGTTCGTGTGAACTGCAGTGCAGCGGATGTGAAGGAGTTGGAAAGGGCTGTGACGAATACCATCAAGAGTGAGAACGCTGACATCAAGCAGAAGATGGACTCAGCGCGTCTGCCCATACACCATTGCCAGCTGGTGATAATAAACACACACACACCACCACTTCTAACCTCCGACATCAAAGATGCTCCTCTGACACAGGTTGGTGTGCAAACTTACATGTACACCAGTGTTGAGGGGATGGAGGTTTGCAGGATGCATGCGCTGTGTTCTGTATTTGCACATGTATTATTTGCTCAGTCATTACGTGGGTATGGTAATGCTGTAAATCAAATACAGTTGGCAACTGTATTGTGACTTTCTTTGCACCTACTGTACATGTACATGTTGTACTTTTTTCCCCCCAAATAGTTGTACATGTTTTGAGCGGCTTTTATCAGGTCAATGGAGAAGCTACACTGTGCATGTAGATGTACATGTAGTGCAAAATTTCAATGTCCTGCTTATTTGGAATGTTCCTTTATGCATGTGTCATTTCTATTTGCCAGCATTCTGCCCAGTTCTCATCTGTGGTGTACTCTTTCCCGGCTAAAATACTTTTGGAAAAGTGTGTCTCGCTTGCCAAGCTTCATTTTAACTTAAAGACTACTGTAATCACAGGCATCCCTATGAAGGTGAGTTTTCTGAGTCACTTTGTACATGTATAATAATTGCATGGCTTGTTAAATGCAGCAGTAATGTGTTTGGCACCAATACATGTATGTTGTTTTTAAAATAATGGCTCTCCAAATTTAGTCTGTTGTCGTTTAAGGTGTCCTTGTTCTGTTTGACCATCTGTCCATTGTTACCACCTCTATGATGCATGCACCCAATGATCATTTTGTATACATTTTGAAAGTAACCAGTTTTGTTGAATGCCTGCACATCAGTTACATGTACATGCTTACATTTTCATGTACAGTAGCAGTCAGTAAAAAGGTCTCGTTCCGTATTCGATGTACGATCGTATCGATTTAGGATCGTACTGGTCGAACTTCGGTATGTATAAATAACATGATAAATGTGTCACATACAGCTGTAGGGTACGTCGTATAAACGATGATATCATAATGCGTCTCGCAAACGATAACGTTGACGTTGTCACCTTCGTGCTGCATGGACAAAAAAGCGACCGAGTTTTCTTCAGGCCTGAAAACTAAAACGTACAACTCTGCACACCGACGAAAACCAATTACGCGCGTTATGCTAACTATTTTAAAACTGCAGTAGACAGTGGAAATTACCTGATGCCTTCAGCGCACAACGAAGCGTCATCGCGTTCAAAACGAAATAAAATACGACCACGTGGATAAAGCCGAAGCACGCGTGTTCTCAATTAACACTTCGTCCGTCGCATATATCAGAGATAGTATAGAGAGGGATTGGAAACTCATTAATCAACACCAATCAACACCGACAATCCTAGTAATACACACTATGGCTTCCAGAGGCAGTTAAAAGAGTAGAGTGATTTTTATGGTGCCTGATTTGCAAATGTCTATTAAGCACAAATACACGAAATGGTACACAGAGAACAAAACTAAGTACTTTGTAGTTATTGAGTCTGTAATTCCTTCCGTAGTCCTTTTGACTTCTGTGTTGTTTTTTTGTGAGTCACTTTGTACATTTCAACCCAGGCACTAGCATAGGAGAATCCCAAGGGCGGATCCAGGGGGGGGGGGGGGCTGGGGGGGCTATAGCCCCCCCCCCTTTCCCGTGGAACACGCCTCTTTTTCTTTTCAACCACGCCTCTTCAGGTATACGATAATTTCAATAGCCACATGCACGGGCACGCACGTGATAACGTAGCAGCTGTACATAATGGTGGAACCCTCGCGGAAGAAACAGAAAGGAAGTGCCTCGATCTTGCACTTTTTTCGTACTTGTGAAAATGAATCAAATGATGAAGCCTCTCATGTACGAAAACAAGTTGAGGATGAGATATTCATAGCTGAACCACAACCCTTGCCACAAAGCGGTGGATTCAATCAGCCTTTGCCAGACTGCTGCGAATCTAATGAATCTCCAAATGCTGTCAACATCGATGAGAATCCTGATCAACTTGAGTCTAACAGTGCTTCTGCTAATGCAGGTGATGAGTGTAGTAGTTTGCCAGCAATGGGACCGTATGACCTGGGAGCCTTAAGAACTAGCTTTTCAAGTGGTGCACTTTCAGATCAGGACAAATACAAGGTCCTTAAGCAATTTGACCAACCACAAGGGTACAGGTTACCTGCAGTTTCAGAAGGTGGGCAGTTGAGACGATTTCAAGCCTCTTGGTTTGTGAATTATCCCTGGTTAGCATATAGCAAATCTGAAAATGGTGGGTACTGTGCATTTTGCATGGCATTTGCATCATCATAACTGCTCCTTTCCTTGATCATCTTTTGCAGGAGATAGAGGACAGATTTACCACAAATGCAAAAGTAGCAACCCTTGGGCTGTGTTTGGTACCTAGTACTATTTGCAAGAAGGATGATTGGCAGATAATAATAATAATAATAATAATAATAATACAAGATACAAGAGAATACACGAATGGGATAAATGTATGTACAGTATTATTAGTATTATTGAACCAAAAAATGTAATAATTTATATTAAATAAATAATAATAATAATAATAATAATAATCAGGATACAAGAATACACTAATGAGAATACTCAAGAAGGGGAGCACGGGCACATCTGAGGAGGATGGCTCTTGCATTCTGTCTCATCAGTGTGACAGCCAGCAGACAGTACATTTGGCACAGTGCCTCAGTTTCACAGATTCCCACTTGCATAGCTAGCCTCTTGCTCAATCTAGAGTAGCATTCTTTGGCTTCACATCCCCAACCACCATAGACTTCCACCACTAATGGAATACATGTCCAGCCCAACCTTGCACACATCTGATCATTCTTGGCATGCTTTTCAATCTCACCAACCTCTGCAGAGTTGCCTGAAGCCAAACTCGCTTCCAGAATCAAGTCCGTATTAAGCGGATGAATGACTTTCAGGTCAAAAGCTGCAGGGTTGGAGAGGGACCAGTTTGGCACCAGCACATCAGCTGGCCTAGAAAAGTCTATGCCTGGACCTTTCTCCAGTTGAGGAGATAAGCATGCTTTGGAGCACAGGTTGGCAACACAGTCTCTCAGCTTATTGTGCCGTGCAATGACATCCCCTCCAGAACGACATGTAAGGGCGTGGTGGCAATCTGGATCAAGGGCACTTGAGCAGAAGGGACATTTACTGTCAGCTGAGAAGACAGGTAGACCTAGCCACCATTTTAATAGGACTTGCATCTCTTGAGGCTCCAAAGCTAAGTCATTGTGTATGCAAGGAATAGCTCTCAACCAGGCATTAGCATTACTGGCTGATACTGCTCTGAGTCTTGCTCTGGTACAGACTGTACTGTTGATAAGAAGAGTCTGAAAGGAATTGTCTTCAATTTTGCCTGATAGATGGTGCTGTTGTGGAGGAGAGCTAGTCACTGATTCAAATGTTATTGCATCAGCAGAGTTGATCTTTGTGTTGTAGAGTGCTATTGCCTGTTTGAGGTGATGGGAAGCATTTGGAGCACTGGTGACATCAATAGCATTGGACAAAGACGAAATGAATGCACTGGAGGAGTGGTTAGAGACTGATGTCAATCCAAGACCACCATGCCGTAATGGTAGCTGAACTTGTTTGGTGGCTGAAAGTGTAAGTTCGAAGGCTGCACATTCTTCCAAACAGTGGAGGACATCTTCATCAAAGAGCATAAACTGCCTTAGAGAAGAATCACACGGAGGAACTGAGCGACCTAAATGGGACAGCTTACAAAAACTAGCACAGTGGCGAAGTAGCAAGATGGATACTTGAGGGTCACATAGCTGAGGTAAAAGATGGAGAAGAGAACAAGCCTGCTTTCTCTTTGCCTCAATGTATTCACCACAAAATTCTGGACTTCCAATTGGTGCCCCCAGGATTTCAAAGTTAGGTGTAGTTGATGTAGGGATGCTGGAGTCGAAAGGTTGAAAGGTATCTGTATTAGGACTGAACAGTTCACATTTGGATGGGTTAAGGATCAGACCATTTGGCTTGCCGTCTGCACCTAGGACCTCTAGAGCTCTGAGCACAGCAGAGCCTGGACCAGCCAGGGCCCCATCATCTAAGTACCAGGCATTAAGCAAGAGCTGTTGACATTGAGGGTCAGCTGCTAACTTTTTCAGAACTGATTGAAGGACTAGAGCAAACAGTAGAGGGCCAAGAGGATCACCTTGCTGAACCCCTGATGCCGAGGAAATTGAACCAGCAGGATGCCAAAGTTTTGGATGTTGTGAGTAACACCAGGAGGTCCATGGGTAAATCTCTGGAAAGTGCATTAAACATTGTTGGAGAACAGCATCCCTAGATACAAGATTAAAAGCATTCTGCATGTCGACTTTAACAACAGCAAAATCAGGGTCACTCCAATGCTGCTCTAAAACCTCTCGGAGGTTGTGGATTATCTTTTCTGATCCTCTTGGGCACGCCACACCAAACTGAAAAGGACTGAAAAAGTCAGAAGCCTTTTCCTTTACCACGTTGCAGGCACACTTGCTAGCCAGCCTTCTTATCACCTCCCCTACAGCAATTGGCCTAACATCCCAACTGTTTCCCTTTACCTTCAACAACGCTGTCAAACTTCCTCCTGCTAGAAGTGGGGCTATTGCTTCTGGAGCCTTTCCAGCAAGTAAAATGTTTAAGACTTCACGCAGGAGGGTAATGGTTGATACAGGTAAGGGTACACTGGCAACATCTAGAAAGTGTTGAATCCTCATACCAGATGGTCCACAAGCTGTTGCTTTCTTGAATGACCGTAATACTGCCAAGAGATTGAAATCAGCTTGAAGTTGTACAGGTTTGGTGTCAATGTTTCCAACTGGGACAGAAGGTGGATTAGAAAAGGGATGTTTGGTTTTAAGTCGTTCAAAAGTTTCTTTGGTGTCTGGTGCAATTCCCTTAGATGTGAGAATCTGGCAAGCCTTAGAGAGCAGACCCTCTCTAACACATGATATGGCAGACTTGAGCTTGGCATGGTCAGATTGTACATGGTCAAATTCTTTGGTGATGGAAGCCTGAGAAATAGGTGTAGATTGATGACTCTTGCATGCTCTGGAAACTGCTGCAGTCCAAAGTGACCATTCTTGGCAAAGAGTGTCAATGGAGATTTTGTGGCGACCTTTCTTGCCACCTCTTTTAGAGGAAGCCAAAATGCACTTAGGCAGCATCAGTAGACGAGTCCAAGCAATAATGTTATTGTTATGAATAACATCCTTTAGTGCCTCTGCAAGGACCTGCGCAAATTGGTGGCGTGCTCGAGATGGAATATATTTCAAAGTTCCCTGCTTCAGTGCCAATACTTCTTCAAGAGATGGGAAGGGAGTTGCAGAAGGTGATGTGAATGTTGACTCGGAATTAGCTGGTGAGGAAGGTACTGTGTGGTTGCAGACACAAGAACGAGAGTGAGAATTCTTATGAGAACAGGCTACTAGTTTGGAGCAGTTCTGACAAATGAAAAGGCTATTTTCAACTAGCCACGTGGAAGGCACGTCACCTGTAATTTTTCCAAACGCATGTTCTTGCATATGTTTATGGATTTTCTTTGATGCCAAGTTAATCCCACATGATGAGCATTGAAAGGAGGGAATAACCGTTGCTGTGGTTATTACTGGCAAACTTTGGGTGTCCGGGGGTTCATTCCGACTTTGTGTTGACGGTGTCTGAGCTTGCGATGCGGGGGGGATTTCTGGGTGTTTCTGCGGTGAGCCCTGCGGAGATGTGGTTTGAAGTGGCAGTGACGAGAATACCTGGTTTTGAGACGACGATGTTGTAGATGGTAGCGAGGTACTCTTCCGAGGTGTCAAAATGGCGGATGAAACGTGAATGTTGTGACAGTTGCCGTGTCTAGCTGGAAGGCAGTTCGAACAGGGATGACCTGACTTTACACAGCGGCAAGAAACGCAACGTGCGTACACCCCGTTGCAGGAGCAGCACGATGGCTGGGAGCTTTTCTTAATTCTGGCTTTCTTTCTGGCTCTTAAGGTAGTATCTTGAGTCTTGTTGGTTCCTTTGTTGGGTGTGAGCAATTAATTCGCGCTCAGCGCTCATGCACTAGTTAAAGTCCGTCCAGCGGGGGGGTCCTTCCAGAGGCAGTAGTGCTATTTCTAACTTACGGGTACGGATATTGACTCACTTCTCGGCAGCAAATATATTTCGACAACAGTCTTCTTCAGTGCACACAGAAATCACATTTATCCCATTCGTGTATTCTCTTGTATCTTGTATTCTAATGATAATTATATATTTCAATAATAATAATAATAATAATAATTTATTTGGTAAATTTACTCCAAAAAGGCAAGTAATGGCATTAGGAAATGCACTTATAAACTGCCTAAACTATTTATAAGGGAATAGTTTACAAAAGGGGGTAAGGTCAACATGACTCAGATGAGCTTTAAATGCACAGACGGAGGATGCAGACACCACTGAGTTGGGCAAAGAGTTCCAAATTGGTATGACACGTTCTGAAAAAAAGTTTAGACGAAAATTATGATGTGGTAATGATCTGGACTTGAGCTTAAAGTGGTTTCCTCTGGTAAAATGAACATGAGAATTGATAACAAAGAAGTCAGATACATCGACATCAACAAGGTGAAACACTATCTTGTAACACAATCTTGCATCACTCTATCAGGGTGATTTACCTGCCCCTCTTTCACTGCAAACTGAGCTGCACTGTTGGAAACATAAATGGATTCATGTTAAAACTGATGACCTGCCAGAAAGTCCTATTGAAGCCCTAAAAAAATGTGACAGTAGGCTGTTTCCCAACATTTCTACTCTGTTGAGAATAATGAGTACAATTCCTGTCACATCTTGTGAGGCCGAACGTACATTCTCAGCTCTACGTCGACTTAAACCTTTCTTGAGGACGACAATGGGAGAGAACAGACTTAGTAGGTTAACTTTATTGCATGTCCATAGAAACATAGCATTAGATTTAGAAGACGCTGTGGATAGATATGCAAGACTACACACACGAAAGCTGCAATTCTTATAAATTCATACTTCGTGGATTAATAGTGCATATAATTTTAGTGCTGCATAATCTACCAAAGTGTATTAAAGATGTGAAAATTGTATATAAACCAGGATTGAATACTCAATTGATTGAATACCCGGACCCCCCTTTTAGCCCCCCCCCTTTTTTTATTCCTGTATCCGCCCTTGAATCCTCTGATTTTTATCCATAACTGTACCATTAGGTTCAATAAAAGGGATGCAACATTTTCTTCCCAATTGGTAGAAATTATGTCCCACAAAAAAAAAAACATCTTCACTAGTTTTGATATGCGACGCAGCTTCTTTATAGATGTTTTGTGCACCAATGTGGCTCCGCAACTCGTATTCCATAGCAAGGAACAGTTCAAAGGTAATATTGTTTATGGACATGAGGCCACCACGATTAACCAGGTTGATCCAGTCAGATGATTAATTTTATCTGGTTCAGATCCATCCGACGAGAGATCACATAAGCATTGTAGGATATCAGTCCTGTTTGAATCCTTTGAACGTGATATCTTCTTCATTAATGCCCTTGGAACATACCCAGCTGCATAATGAAGCCCATTCAGCTCCTCATATGTCAACTCAGTGGTCAAGAGTTGACTAGTACACCTCTGGACAGATGTTTGTGATAACACAAGGTGGCGAAAAAGATGATGACCCATATACTGGCAAAAAATAGGGCAAAATATAGGTGCCTTGACACTGTTTAAAAGAAACATTTCCCACATCTGTTGATACTCATCAGATGTCCTTAGTGAATGATATGATGCCCACATTTTTGCTCTACTCTTGACAAGAATTTTTTTTGTTTGGCCAGATGTTATTGATGGTGTGATGCACTTTGTAAGTAGATTAACCAACCACTTCTCAAATAATCTAGCAGCTTCCACATTGATTGGAATCCAAGTGAGCAACGTCCTTGCCACTTGAGTGGTGAGACTGGCCTGTGCTGAGTGGACAGTAAACATACTGTCAGACATGATATCCTGAACAGCAGTAAGCAGGGTGAAACCAGACATTTCATTTCCTACAAATAAATATTCAAATAAAATCTGTACATGTCCTACCATCTTCAGCAGCAGGTGCATTTGCAGATACAGCTGGTTCTTGTTTGCCAGAACTGCGACGTTTCTTCAACGGTTCAGAGTGAAACACATCTACATCACCACAACTGCCACGACAGTTCCCCTTGTCTGGATGAGGAAGTGACCCTATGACTCGAATTGCTTGTGTATTTTTGATAAAATCAGCTGCATTGGGGATATCGTGAACTCTTCCTCGCTGTCACTGGCACCCAAAAAATCTATGGACAAAGGCATTGGCTCAAAAATGAGTCCACACTTGGAATGTCAAACACATACTGCGCACTAGTTCCACAAAGGATCTGCCTACATATGTCTTGGTAAACAGAGAGCGTATAAAGTTACTTTTATAGGGTTGTAAACGTACAAGTGATGTGTAGACCATTACGTGTCTCATCACTCAGCAGCATTCGACCTTTCTGATCCTTGCTGAAACCAGGTTGTTGCTCAACACAGCTTTTCCATTCATCAAGATATCTGTCTCCAGCCACTGGTAAAGACACAGGATTGCTATTAAAACACACAAAATAAAACAACCAGCATTACCTTGATACGCATATCTGACTTAGACCTATATGGCAACTTAAATGATTTCAAACTGCGGCAACCATCGGTGTAGTTTTTTTACATTCAGAGCATCGAATAACTTGTCTATCATTTCCACAAAGTGCGCAGTCTCAGATGCCTCATCCCCAAAAGTAAACAAAATAGCCCTGGAGACTGTTTCACTCAATACCTATCAGTACGTCATGTATTTAGCATTGCTTGAACATACAGAACTAACCTGTGCAGCTAAATCAACCCGCATTTTTGAAAATGCTGTTAGATTGAGGTGTTCGTACTTCAACTTGGGTACCAAACGTATGCCTGTGTGTAATGCTTTATCAGCATCATATAACCTTTTCAGATGTTCCCAAAGAATGTACATGTATTTCCCATTTTTCTACAAGACAGAATAGATGTACATATGCAGATAGTGAACTTCTATAGGTACGTACCCACAGCAACCGGTTGCTCCAACAATTTCTAATAGTCTTGAGCAAGTGGGGGGAGGGTCAGACACAAAATATAGAGACCTTCTATCCTCAGAGTAAGGATTTTGTAAACTATGTCAGATCTTTGCAGGTGAAACTTTATCAGCCTCCGGTTAGAAGATGCACGATCTATGGTAACAGCAAGAACCTAAAATATATGATGGTAAAAATTTCATGCTTGCTCAAGTTAATATGAAACAGCGTACCTTTAACCCACAGTTTTCGATACGTCCAATTGCCTCCCAAAATGGTTCATACAATTGATCTCCAGAGACAGACATTACTGGAAACTGAGCATAGGGAAATTGGAGCTTGGTGAATAGACCCCGAACCATGAAATCCATCATGCTTTTTGCCAGAGGGGGGAGGTCTGTCCATGTCTCTCCTCTACAAATCTTTCAAACTCTGACAGCTTGTCAGTAACGTAACATTGCCAAGATTTGTATAGCCAATGAATCTCCCAGTGTAGTGATCAAACACTAAGTCCTCCTTGATGTGCATCTCATCCATCATTAGAATGACACACCTTTCTCTTTCTGCACAGCTTTCCACTTTCACAGCATCCATAAGCATGGCATCCACATCATCCATATCAGCCTGAACATAGTGTGTGTAGTCCCCTAAGGTCTGCTGCGATGGTAGCTGTATGCCAGACTCTCGCAATACCTCATGTGCTCCACTTGATCTGTAATACAGATCAAGTGAGCATTACTACACATACATATTAGGACACCAAATGCATATTCTCGTTTTACCTGTGTCTGAGATACAAGCACCAGCGAATAAACAATGGATGCCAACGCTTCCCGGTTGCTTTGCATTTGCTGGCTGCTTCAACTGCTGTTGCCAGAAGATATGCATGAAGGAATCTTGTGGCAGTTGTGCCAAATAATCCACAGCATCAGATGATGATGCAACGTCACGAACATAAGCCTCAGATTCCTCATCCAGTGAAACTTCTTTCAACTTCGTTTCTGCTGCTATCTTTTCCTTCAAGTGATTAAAACGCTTTTGGATAGAGCGATAGGAGCTGTTCACTTGTGTAGCCTCTGTATTAACTCTGGGATCTTCATGTGCCTATACAAAAAAATAATAATCAGCTTATACTGATATATGTATATGCATCATGCAGTGGTAAAAAGATACCTATAATTGACGTGGGTAATTGTTCCAGCATCATTGGTGCAGCTGTGCTCAGCTTTCCTGCATTGCAGTTTCAAAACAGAGCGATAGGTTGAACAGTTAGAGCAGCGCACAGCTCGACTATCATGTGGAAGTAGAAGGGGACAACTACTATGCCTAATAGTCATTATGCCAGGAATGGAAGTTTCATCTCTGATTGCCACGTATACATGCTGGTCTATTGTTGTTATCCTGATAGCGAATATTCTGACAAAGATATTTTGCATGCATGTGAGTGATTTACCTCACATTGCCATGCAACTATATTGCCTATACTGTATGAATCTTGGAGATAACACACCCCTCATGACTTAAATAGTGTTTAAGTAGGAGTGTTCAGCCAATACAATGAATAGATACAACACATAATATAAATAGCTACCTAGCACTAGGCCAGTTCCACTCTTCTTTGGCATCAGGCAGTTTGCTTAACCCAATACACTTCATGTGGTACCACTTCCTACATGTTCCACACTGCACCATGTCATAAACACTGATTTCCAAAGACAGTGGCTTAATCATCGTGGGTTCACTGATTTCAATAGTTGGAAATGGGGTAAAGAATTGTAACGCGGCCACGAATTCAACAGAGAATGCTGTTAGAATATATTAGCAGCACTTAAAAGATACAATCACAGCAGCTCCCAAAAGGACCTACGCTTATATACAGATAAATGCACGTGCATACAGACAGACAGTCTAGGGTTCAAAGGTGGACCACATCAGGTGATAATGTACATCTGCATTACACTGCTCCCTCCTCATTTGAGATGCTCTCTATTAATGTCCATAATAGTCAGGTGGACGACGTGTGCGTTGAGGGTACCGTGTGTTTGTTGGGCGGGGAATGAGTGACTGACGCCTATTGACAACAGGAGGATCTTCAATCGGAGGTGGTACATCAATGGGAGGTACAGGTACATCGCCAGCAGGTGGTTGTGCTTCTGGGAGTGGCTGTACTTCTTCGTCATCACTCATGATCTCCAACTGTTCACCTAATAGCTCAGGTTGAGGTACTCTGGCTGCAGACTCTTCATTTTGAGTGACTCTAGTTTTAGTTGCTGGAACATGTGCTGGAGCTTGTATTCCTTCAATACACGGTTTCAGTCGATCGAAGTGCACTACTTGAGTACTTTTTCCTTTCCATGCTCTAATCTTGTAGTCACTCTCACCTATACGTTCTTGCACTCGATAAGGTCCTTTCCATGGATGATGCAGTTTCCTTGACTGTCCACGAGGCACCACTATTGAGTGCAGCCAGACAACATCACCGACACTGTATGGTTTACCATGCACTTTCTCATCATAGAATGACTTCTGTCTCTTATGCTCCGCATTGCATTTCTCTCGCACTACTGCATAAGCATTGTGTAAGGCATTCCTGAGCTCAGTTGCATATTCTCCTGCTGTGAAGCTATCACTTGGGCCAGTGCCATACATAAGGTCCACAGGAAGCCTTGCTTGACGACCAAACATCAGATAGAATGGAGTGTATCCTGTTGACGAGTGAACACTAGAATTATAGGCCATGCACAGTTTTCTAATACACTGGTCCCAATCAGATTGATTGTTCACAGTAGTTGCCAACATGTCCAATAAAGTTCTATTGAACCTTTCAACCATGCCATTACATTGGGGATGATAAGGTGTGGTACGTGACTTCTTAATGTGCAGCAGCTTACAAACTTCTCCAATAAGTTTTGACTCAAACTGTCTGCCCTGGTCCGAGTGCAATTGTTCTGGAGGGGAAAATCTACAGAACATTTCATTCACCAATTTCTCAGCCACTGTCACTGCCTCTTGGTTAGGTATAGCATAGACCTCAACCCACCGAGTGAAGTAATCACTAGCCACTAGTACATACCTATTGCCATCCTTTGTCTCCGGAAGGGGACCCATTATGTCCACCGCTACAATCTGCATGGGGGACCCAGCCTGCACGGTTTGGAGTGCTGCTCTATTTTTTGGTGCACTTGTCTTCCTGGTAGCACAGCTTGCACAGGTTTTACACCACTCCCTTGCAGCTTCCATGCTTCCAGGCCAATAGAAGCGCTCCTTCAGACGGAAAGACATCTTCTCTTCTCCTATGTGCCCACCAACTGCACCACTGTGCAATTCATTCAGTAGAGTCGCCCGAAGTATAAAGGGTATCACAAGCTGGTGACCACAAAGTTGTCCTTTTTGAAGTGATCTCCACAATGTACCATTTCTGACACACAACATTTCCCACAACTGGAAAAGGCGACGCCCCTCAAGACTCCAGGATTTGACTTCATCAGGATGTGGCTTGCGATCAAGTTCAACAGCTTGGAGCACTGGGCCCACAGATGGATCAGCCAGCTGCAGTTTGCGCATCTCTTCGGAGGGGTATGACTGGAATGGAAGATTAATAATCACACCTACTTGGGTTGAAACATCATCAGTTGGGTTGTGTGAATCACGACCACACTGTCTGCAGGGCATCCTGGAGAGTGCATCTGCATTCCCATGCCGTATCCCTGGTCTATGTACAACAGTGAAGTTGTATTCTTGGAGACATTCTATCCAACGGGCAAGTTGTCCTTCAGGCTCTCTAAAATTCTGAATCCATATCAGTGAGCCATGGTCTGTCCTCAAGGTGAAATGCTGTCCCAGCAAGTAACAGCGGAAGTGGTGTACGAACTCTACAACAGCAAGTAATTCTCGTCTTGTCACACAGTAGCGTTGCTCCTGTCTGCTTAATGATCTACTTGCATAGGCAATAACACACTCACTACCATCATCTTGACCCTGAGAAAGGACTGCTCCTATGCCATTCTCACTAGCATCAGTGTCTAGGATGAACGTCTTTGAGTAGTCTGGGAAGGCAAGTACAGGTGCTGACACAAGGCATGCGCGGAGTTGATCAAATGCATTCTGACAAGACTCATTCCATTCAAATGTTACATTCTTCTCCGTCAATCTCTGCAGAGGTTTTGCGAGGGAAGCAAAATTCTTGATGAACCGCCTGTAGTAGTTCACCAAGCCCAAGAACTGTTGTATTTCCCTCTTGTCAGTTGGAGTAGGCCAATTGGACACCACCTCTGTTTTGTCTGGGTCTGTTGAAATTCCACTGGCTGAGACAACATGCCCTAGAAACCTGACTTTCTGCTGGCAAAAATTTCATTTCTTAGGTTGAAGCTTAAGACCAGCTTGCCTCAACCGTGTCAAAACATTGCCAAGGCAATGCAGGTGTTCTGAGAATGTCCTGCCCACAACAACAATATTGTCGAAGTACACCAAGCAGTCCGTCCACTTGAGATCATTCAGCACTCGATCCATCAATCGCTGAAAAGTTGCAGGTGCATTACAAAGCCCGAAGGGCATTACCTTAAACTCAAACAATCCCTCTGGTGTTGTAAATGCAGTCTTCTGCCTGTCTGCCTCCTCGACTTCCACCTGCCAGTATCCGCTTGCAAGATCCAGTGTACTAAAGAACTTCGTTCCACCAAGTGTGTCTAGGGTGTCGTCCACACGAGGGAGTGGGTAGGCATCCTTCTTCGTGACTGAATTCACTTTTCTGTAATCAACACAAAATCGCATAGAGCCGTCTTTCTTACGTACCAGTATGATTGGAGAGGACCATGGGCTGTGAGATGGTTGGATGACATCCTTTTCCAGCATTTCATCCAGCATTTTTCTTACTTCGAGCCGACGAGCTTGTGGGACACGACGTGGTAACTGGTGTATTGGTTGGGCTGTATCTAGGTGGTGCTTGATTTCTCCTGTTCGACCTATATTACCAGGGTGTAAACTGAATACATCAGCATAATCCAAGAGAACAGAAAACAACATCTCTTTATCCCTGACACTGAGATGGTCACCAATCTTGGATACCATCTCCCACAGAGCCTTTTGATCATCGTGTGGGACATCCTTATCTCTTGATACGGCGTGAACATTGAGGTCTTCATCACCTGGAGGATCTTTTTCCAAGGCCTCCATAGTGGCAATCCGGGTCCCTTTCTTCACCACCACAGCCTCCTTTCTTGGATTGAGCACTCTGAGTGGAACAGAACGTCCTGAAGGACTAACAACAGCATGAGCAACCATTAGTCCATGGCGACCATGCCGGTCACCCTCCACAATCCAGGAATGATTGAATACTTGATGATCCAGCTCCACCATGATTTCCTGCTCACTTTCAGCAGGGATTAGCAACTTTTGCTTCACAACCAATCCTATCAGAGGAGTGCATGTGTACGGCTTCTGTTGAGTATTATCAAGTGATAGTGACACTCTTTGACATGGGAAGTCGATACGTCTCAGCCCGCTATCTATGACACATCTACACTGCTCCAAAAAATCTAGACCCAGGATTGCTTCAACTGACAAGTCATCTACTATGACAAATGTAGCAGCCATTGGGGTAGGAACTTCAGCAAATTTCAATTGCACTAAACCTACTCCCCTTATACAAAGTGGTATGCCACTTACACCAACCAACCTTTGTCCAGTGCCTTCCTCCAATTTGAGTTTGCTGTCCAATTTGGCTGCCTTAGCCCAAATGTCACTACGAAGGAGAGAAACTGCTGCTCCTGTGTCAATTATAAACTCAATTGGTAGGGTGGCTATACAACCTTTCAAATGGTAACTTAACCCACAGTTTACTGACAGAGTGGGCACAGTTAAAACACTATTCTGGGTCCTTACAGGCTCTCCCCCTCGTGCTGGACCCCCTAGCACTGGAGGGTGGCAGTTTTCCTGCTGCTGTTGTTTACTACTGACTGGACAATTGCGTGCTATGTGACCCATTCCTCCACAACTCCAACATGTAACAGTACTTCTACCACCGTAACGCCCTCCAAACCTACGTAAGGGCGGACGCCCCTGGCTTCCTGAACTTGGTTCCTGCAATAGCTTCTCTAAACGGTCTAGGCGCTCGACGAGCAGTTTCATTTCTTTCGTTCCCTCTGTTGTGACAGTAGCAACAGCTGGCTCTTTTTGATGTGGTACCGCACATACGGGCTCTGAATGTTGTTGAGTAGGAATGCTAACCGTGCCGGTAATGGACTTACTACTGCTATGCCCCAGATATGTCTCCATCTCAATAGTGGTGGTAACAGCTGCTTCCACGGTTTTAGGACGCGTCTGCCGTACACTAAAGGAGAGATGAGAATCTTCAATCTGAGACAAAAATTGGTTCAGCGCAAGGCGTTCGCGGGCCTTTTCTTCGAGATCTGGGTACGCTTTATCCGCGAGTACTCTTAATGCGTCACCAAACGAAGCCCAGTCCTCGTCGTTTTGCCTCTTCCTAACCTGAAGTTCTGCCATGTGCAGGTCCCTTGAACTGTCGGGGTGGAAACGACGACGTAACGCATCTTTGCACTCACCGTATTTCGTACGAGCGTCTTGCGCTAGCCTCCGGTACGCTGTATGAGCCTTTCCGGTAAGTCGCACTCGAATCCATTTCAGTTTCTCTTCGTCACTGTCCCACTTGTTCACTGCTGCGCAGTCTTCAAAGTGCTCTATCCAGTCGTCCCAGCGACTAATTCCAGATTCGCCGCTAAAAGGTTCGGGTAGGAGAACTGGTCGAGCCATTCCAGCTGCCGACTACGCCAATGTAACGCGGCCACGAATTCAACAGAGAATGCTGTTAGAATATATTAGCAGCACTTAAAAGATACAATCACAGCAGCTCCTCTAGATACAAAAGGACCTACGCTTATATACAGATAAATGCACGTGCATACAGACAGACAGTCTAGGGTTCAAAGGTGGACCACATCAGGTGATAATGTACATCTGCATTACAGAATCTTGACGTGAAACATTTAAGTAGGTGGCTTCTCATTATTGCTTGATTAAATTTAGTCTCGCAAGAGAGTGACCTAATGCATTGTGCAATGCAAAAACTACAGTACACCAAAAATACCACTGTCACTACTTCCACTCTGCTGCTGAACTGGAGTGACATTCACAACCAGCTTCCCTGCTGATTCTTCCTCACCTTTATTAATTTAAATCAGTACCTTATAGATCTGACATAGCTGATGTAAACGATGATGACAGATGACTCCCTTTGAATTTGCTGTCATACACTGAAAGTACTTGACCAACACTGCTAGATGTCACCCAATGACTCCCAGAGACTAAATAGATCTGAATAGCATCATTTTGAACTGGAACAAATCCGTCAATTTGAACAAGAAGTGTTGATTGCCATCCACCAATACGGGGGAAATGATATTGCAGTATTTCCTGAGCAAGTGACATATGCAAATCACTAAGCCATTCCCCACTTTCGAGAATTTTCCTCATGTCTTTGGTGAAGGTCATTCTCAGATAGCACAAGACACTTAATCATGCAACATAGTAATACAAATGCATGCTGCAATGAAAAATGAATCATTAGCATGCAATACAATAACTGTACCTTACGATGGTGATATGTTGTAGCATGTGATGCTGTGCTTTCAGGCTTATCCCAAATGGCTTGATGAGATGCAGTTTGTTAAGAATCTTTGCCAGAACTACTATTAACTGCAACAATACACTCATTTTTCATACATGACTTTTCATCTTCTCCTGAGCCTTCAATAACCTCTTGTTTACTAGCAGCAGCTTTAGCACATCCAGATTTAACTTAATTGCAGACATTTTGATCACCAACCACATCCTGTTTGGAATGATCATCATCAGCCTCTACAGTAGACGCCACGAAAAAAGTCATGTTTCGTTTTCGTGCTACGATAGTGCGACCTCCTATATCATACACGTTCCCTTCCCCCATGACATTTCACATATTTGGTTGCGTCATCTGTTGTGCACGCCGCTCTAGATACAACACATAGCACATACATAACTTCCCTACAGCTGTTCGTAACACACACACAGAGTGGGGGGCCAACACACATGTTAATTTAGCAGGGTGGGCCCACACACCTGCATGGAAAAAACCTCTGTGGGCAAACCCAGTGGGAAAATCCACACAGTAGGAAAAAGACCAATCATTATCCGCTCACACACAACCTAAACACACAAATAAGTCCCAATGTTCCATCAACAACACTCTCTCCAATACTGCTCCGCTCTCTGGGATAGTAAGTCTTCACGCTTAGACTGAACTGCCTTGCCCTTGCCACATGAATATCTGCATGCCTCCTCCAGAATGCTGTCCTCCCATGCAGTGAAGTGCCAATTTTCTCTGCACATCCTTAACCAACAATTAGGAGAGAAGCAGGGGGAAGGGGGGGGGGGGGGGGGGGGGGGGGGGGGGGCACAGCAGCAATGCACACTTGCACAGATGCCTAGATTGAACCCAACTGTACTGACAGACACTATATACCACACTACATGTGGCCCAAATATGCATACGCATCTCCTTACCTACTTAACACCTGAGCACATGGCTATTGCACCATCTCTCACCTAGCACCTATACTCAACAGCTAAGCAAGCACATCACTATTGCACCACCTCCCCTTCCCTCACTCCACACTATCTAATTATAACCAATGGGTCATTACACTTTGCTACATTCATATAGGAGCTTTTTTTCTGTCTAATTCGTTCCTCAAACGACAGAAAAGTGTATCTCCTATATCATGCACGTTCCCTTCCCCCATGACATTTCACATATTTGGTTGCGTCATCTGTTGTGCACGCCGCTGTCATCAACTCAACCCTCTAGAAGTTACAAAGAAAGCATACGGCACGCTACACAATCGGCCTAGCCTTCGTACATTGGTTGCCTGCAATGCATTACATGTAACCGGCCAACATGCGACCATCTGCCAGGCCAACACGCAGCCTCTAACAGGGCAACACGCTGCCATCCAACAAGCCAACACGCGGCCATCTCCGGTATACCCACCGTCTAACATGCCAACACCCGGTAACCACCCACCGTATTCTAACGCACCGACAGCACACACGGCACCGTAGCAGTCCACTAACCCCGACAGGCAGTACCTTCACTAAGTAACATGCGGCAATCTAACCTGCTCTCGTGCATTCTATTCGCTCAAACAGTTTTTTTTTTTTTCACATGCACGTGATCAAACCATGCTAAAATCATTCAGTACTGTTCAGAGTATTAACACACTTACACGCTTGGCCCGGGCACCGCGATCCTCCCGGCGGCCGACTTCGGGCAGTATCTGCTCAGATGGCTGATCTCTCCGCAACTGTAACAGGGACCAATCCTCCCTGGAGGAGCCGCACCATGCCTCCTTGTCTGTTGAGCCAGGTCTCCCATCAGCGGTACGGGTGCGGCATCGGGTGTTGCGCACCTTGGCTTCCTCTTTGTTGCTCTCTTAGCTGCTTTTTTTTCCGCCCTCGACAGCCTCTTCTCGTCGTCGGAGTCGAGCGCCAGCTCATCGTTCTCGTATGCAGCGATCATGTTCCAACCATGCTCCGATCTATCCGCGATCTTTGTTAGCAGCAACCTGTGTGCGAGCAATGCTTCTCCTTCCTTTAGCCCTTTTAGCGCCGCTGCGACCCTCGTCCCCTCCACTTTCTCAATTTGCCAGGTTGCATCTCTTACGTGCTCCAGCACCTCCTCCACGAACATATACTGCGCCGCATTTCCTGGTCGTCGAAAAGCATGTGGTCGCTCCTGCCTGGCACGTTTGACGGCCAATCGGACAAGTTCCTCCTTCTGACCCGAGATTTCTTCTTTAAATTCTCGCAACCCCGTCATAAATTCGGTCATCTGAGTTAGGACGACTTCCGCTTGCGTGTGCGCCTCCTCCGCCTGGTTGCCTTCTTCGCGATTAGCCATTCGATCTTGTACGGCACAGCAGCAATGCACACTTGCACAGATGTCTAGATTGAACCCAACTGTACTGACAGACACTATATACCACACTACACGTGGCCCAAATATGCATACGCATCTCCTTACCTACTTAACAGCTGAGCACATGGCTATTGCACCATCTCTCACCTAGCACATGACTATTGCACCACCTCCCCTTCCCTCACTCCACACTATCTAATCATAACCAATGGGTCATTACACTTTGCTACATTCATATGCTTATTTTCTGTCTAATTCGTTCCTCAAACAACAGAAAAGTGTATGATCGCGCTACGATGTATGGCTTCCTGTCTTATTTGCTGCCTACTGTATGAATAAAGTTAAATACGAATAATAACTTTAAATATTTAATAATTCGTATAATGTATTCGTATTTTTTAATAACATACAAATACAAATGTATATGTAGTTAGTATTTTTTTATGGTTGACGATAAATAGGTACGTAATTTTTCATATAGCAAGTTTCAATAGTACAATGGCCAAATGCTGTTGTATATATTACTAGTACTAGTTTTTAAATTTCGACGGTATCGCTGTAGTACGACCATAGCGCGTCGTTTGTATTGTCAAGTTAAAGCAGCTAGTGAGGTCGTCAGGAAGCTGAGATTCCTCTCCATCAAATTCGTCTTCGTCTCGCGCTTCTACTCCCTCATCCAGCTCATCCATCTCGGTCCATTTTTCACCGTTAACGTCGAAGTCGTTATCAGTACCACTACCGGTAACATCCATCATCTCTATCTCTTGTTCCTTCCTTTTCGAGCTCTCTGTGGTGTTTTGCTCAAGTAATCCTGCAACTGCAGCATCTTTGGATCGTCCACCTTTAACCACGAATAGTTCCCGTTTCCTATCTAATGCTCTAGCCTCCTCGTAAAGTGTGTCGCGTTCTTCTATTTCATCATCCTTTACAGCCCAAGAAATCGATATACCACTTGTTCTCCATCCATCCATCATGGCAGTCTGCTTGTTTTCTGATATCTTCTTGAAGGTTTTATGCACTCATTTTACGAACGGAATCTTTACATTCTGTAGGGTAAGGTCAAACTTCAGCTTCTCAGGAGGCACACCTTTTAGCAGTTGCTCCTGAGCCACCTGGCTCAGCCAGGAAGCAAACAGTGTGGCCACTCCAGACTTAAACACAAAGTTAAATGAGAGATCAAGTGGCAGCGTTACATGACGCAGGTACAAAGAGGATCACTATATTTGTGTATTTGGTCTTAAGAGCTTCTAGTACCGGATCAGAGCGATGGACAGAGTAGCAATCCCAAAGTAATACCCATTTCTGGGTTTTTGGATCTAATCCTTGCTCTTTCATTTTGGGGATGACATATGTGGTGTGCAGAACTGCCGCATATTTAAAATAGTATCCTCAGTTGTCCAATGGGATGTGCTATGAGAATGAAAGAGAAGGTCTGCCATTATGTCAATCTCTGCTCCCTTTGGGTGGCATCTGTCAGTTTGACCTGCCCATATCACCTGTGCCTTTCCTACCAACTTACCCTCTGCACTAATTGCAGGAATCACTGTAAATTGGCATTTGTCTCCCCAACCTAGCACTGATATTTGTTTCGCCCCAGATGGGCCCCAAGTACGTTTTTGCGAAGGCAAAAGACATACACCAGTTTCATCCAAGTTGATGAAAAGTGCAGGAGGGATGTTGAACTTTCTTACGATGAAGACAACTCTTCTCTTTTTATGTCAATGAAGCCATCGGGCAAACATCTGGCTGCTTTAGTGATGGTCCTGTACTTAAGTCCTATTTTCAACAGGAACTTCCTGTACCAGGACTTCGAGGGCACCCATGAGATCTTGTGTACTTCAAAAAATCCAAGTACCATAGGCATTAGAAGTGTGGTTGAAAGTGGGAACCCAGCATTATACTGGGCCACTACCATGCCTGCCAGAATACACAGTAGGCTGTATGGAACTTTTGTGTTGTTTGTTTTGGACTGCTGCAGCTCACCACATGGATGACTAGGCTTTGGACCACGCTTCTTCTTCCCAGGGGTATCACCTGTTTGGTGGGTCTCTTTTCTCTCCAGCTGTTTCTTCCATGTGCAGACAGTGGAAGAGGTGAGGGGTTTGCCATTGGGACAAAATACGCTGGGCATATTCTCCATTACCCAGCCACACGCGTCTTTGATTGATAACTTCTGGGAAGCTTGCAATGAAAAGAATAATTCCTTCACCCATGTAGGCCTGTGAAGCTTTGAAAGTTTCTGGTGGTCACTTACCTCATCATCCTTGTCCCCATCTTCACCACCATTGCCATCACCACCATTGCCTTCACCACCATTGCCTTCACTACCATTGCCTTCACTACCATTACCTTCACTACCATTGCCTTCACTACCATTGCCATCACCACCATTGCCTTCACCACCATTGCCTTCACCACCATTGCCATCACCACTATTGCCTTAATTCACCTCGTGACCTGTGCTACCTTTTGCACCCAGTGCAGAGCCTACTGGTAACTGAGGAGGAGATGCTGGCTCGGGCTCCTTTCCCTCAACAATACGCTGTACTTTAGCATACAGCTCCCGCTTCATTCTGAACTCTCGGCTCATTCTTCCCCATTGCCCCTTTCTGCTAGGTTCTGGCCATGGCAAACCCCATTTCTTGGCAATGCCCTCTGCCCTTTCCTTCTGCCTGAGAGCAGCAGTTGTTTTGGCTTCCATCTCTTCAATTGTTTGTTGTATCCTTTCATCTGACATGAGAGGTACCTGAATACCAAGAAAGCCTTAAAAGTGATTGTTTTTTAAACCAGATTCACATCTGAGGTGTTGACCGCTAATTACTAGCATAAGTGACCGCAAGAGACATATACTTACTTGCTGCGTGAATGCCAATAGGCTTGATTGTTTCAACGGTTTTGCACAAATTCTAGCGTCCTCCTTTGTAAAATCTCACTTCTCAGCCATTCGCAATTCAAATTCAAGTAACAATGAATACGAGCTGTACTCGAACGATTATTGATACATGAATTCGTAATTATAATTCGTAAAAATAATTGCCATGCTAATTTTAATAATTCGAATATGATTTAACTTTATTTATACTTAAATTTAGCACCGTTGGGGAGTGAGCTCAACCTACCTACCAAGTCACGCCGACTGTACCGGCGGAAAAGGAAAAAATAAAATAAAAAATGGAGAGTTGCGCTTTCTCTGTCACAGAGGTATAATTGACTGAATGTGATGCAGCACCTGCTCGCTTGCCACTTGCGCCTGCGCAAAAGCTGACTGGATGCGGTGCAGCAGCTGCCCCTACGCATGCGTGGTGGTACACTTATCTACCTGTCACTGGTGCCACACCCATTGTTGCGCACCCTGTTGTGTTAACTCTGTTTAACTGCTTTAAACGGTATTTAACCCAAGTGGTTGCCACACTAACCACCACACACATACCAATTAATATAGGTTGGGAGAATGGTGGGTAGGATAGCACTATCAGGCTATGAGCCCCGCCCCCTAAGCCTTAGCTCAGGGCACGTGACCTAGTCCAGCCCCTCTTAGCACCGTTGGGGAGTGAGCTCAACCTACCCAAATGGGATGCGCGCATCCCCCGAACTCCCTATCATCCACACGCAATAAATGAATAACACTTTTAACTGGCTAGCACTTCGTGTTAATCGGCAAGCCTAGCTGATATCGCCGCAAGGCGTTCCCGTGGAACACGAATATACACTAAGTAGGCACTACTCTTCCACCGTCCCAGTGTTAGGATCATCAAGTCATCCACCCCGGCTGCTGCGGCGGTCGTGGCGGCCCCGATCCTGAAGCTGTGGCCGGCATAGTTTCGTTCGTCCACACCAGCCAGTGCCAGAGTCTTCCTCACCTGATCCACAAAGGCGGTCTTAGTCAATGGTCGCCCGTCGCTGTGCTGGAACAATGGTCCTTCCCGACTGCCCTGCGCTGCCAGGTAGGCCAGCAGGGCCACCACCGGACACAGTGGCTTCTCCGTCCTGCCTAGGGAGATGGTCACTCTCTTCCTGAATGGGTCCGTCTTAGATGCCTTGAGCGTGATGTGCATTATCCCCGGCCTACCAGCTCTGTCGACGGACACATCGTCCATGGTAAGGTGGGACTTTGAGCAGTAAGCGCTGAGCGATGGCACTGTTATTTCCCCAGACCTCAGGAAACCGAAATAACATGTGCATACTGCTGCCCATAGCATGATGTTGTTGTAATAACTGCCGCTTCGGTTTAGGACGTTCTTCATTCTTAGCAAGATGGCAGGTGTGATTGGCAGGCGAGAGCGCTTGGCACCAGGTGTGGACTTTGACCGTTCGACTCTCGCCCCCTTTAAAACATATTGCAGTCGGGGCATGTCTGACGCGAATGGGTCCCCCAAGCCGCTCATAATTTGGAAGTGGCGCACGGCTGATAAGTACGATTTCATAGTTTGGTATGCTAAATCTCGCACAAAGCCAGGCTACAAACTTGCACAAAATGTCCTCGTTCGTTGGTACTGGCAGAGTGTTCTCCTTCGCGCAGAAAGTCAGGTAGCGGCCCTGTGCTGCACAATAGGTGCGTCTTGTGGATGGGGCGAGGGACTCGCGAAGGAGTCTCTCAACCACCTGACCCAAGTTTTGTTGGTCCACTCTCCGGAGACCCACCCCAATTGCTGCAGCCATTGTGGAACCACTGTTGGGTAGCCGTCCGCTTCGGGCACCTTGGAGAGGAAAGAAGACAGCCGGTTACGCGACAGATCGTCTGCTTTGTCGTTGTCTACCCCAGCTACGTGGTTGGCTACCAGGGTGAAGCTGTACTTAGCCTCTGCGAAGTGGATGCACCTCAGAATGTGCGACAGGTGCCCGTCTTTGGAGCTGCCTCGAGTAATGACTTCCACCACCGCGAGGTTATCGCAGTTCCAACGGACGACTCCTCCTCGCCAACACTCCCCCCAAACAAAACAGCCCCACATTACGGGAACCATCTCTTTCACCGAGATCGACCAACCTCGCGCCTCTTCCGACCAAGGGAATTGGAGCCAACGACTGCCCCAATAAGCTCCACAACCCCAACTACCCGACGCGTCGCTCCACGCTTGAAGATCCGGGTGTTCTTTTTGACCATCCCACAGCATCGAGATGCCATTCCACTGCGGCAGAAATGTATACCACCATCCGATGTCCGATCGACACTCTCCGTTAAGCCGGATGCACCGGTTCAGGCTCCGGGTCCCCGTTGACAGGTTTATTAACCTACGTAAAAACTGCCTACCTGGGCGGACCACCTTGCACGCATGACTCAGAAGTCCGATAAAGGATAGCAGCTCCCGTTTTGTACAGCTCTTACGCCCATACCACTCCTTAACTGTACTTGTCAATGATTTTAGTTTCATCTCAGGGAGGCGGAGCTCCATCGCCTCAGTATCGACTTCGATGCCCAGGAACGTCAGGCAGGTGGTGGGCCCTTTGAGCTTCTCCATCGCCAGAGGAACCCCCAGGCGTTTGCACAACTCCAAAACCACGTCTAATTCTCTCTTGCACCTACTATCACAGGTTGGGCCCAGTATTATGAAGTCGTCCAAATAGTGGTCTATGTGATCCACCCCTCTTTTCCGGATTATCCACTCCAACAAATCCGCCAACGCCGTGAAAATCTTTGGAGCCGAGCGTAGACCAATTGGTAAGGCTGTGTCAACGTACACTTGCCCTTGCCACTCCATACCCAACAATAACCTATCCTCTGGGTGTACCGGTAACAGCCTGTAGGCGTTTTTTATGTCCACCTTAGCCATCAGTGCCCCCTTTTTTAGCGTCAGGATTGTTTTAACGATATCATCCACGCTGACGTACGATAGTGTGCACAGCTCTTTATCAATCCCATAATTCACACTTTCACCGTGGGGGGATGACAAGTCCACGATAAGTCGCCATTTCCCGGTCTGATGACCCTTAGGTATAACCCCAAAAGGACTGATGTGCAGTCCCTCCACCGATTCCAGTGCATCCATACGTACCACCCTTCCTCGGGTACACTCCTCTCTGAGGTAATCGTCTACCACTTGCTTGTTCTCGCCAGCAGAAAGGAGGTTAGCCCTGGCGCTAACGCATGTATGCTTCGAATAGTCAAAGCCCACCCGAAAACCTTCCCGTATTCCGGACAGGACATACCCCACCAGTTCTTCATCTGGATGGCCTACCAGCTCTCTCTCCCATTCCTCCACTCTTAAAGAGGCTGGAGTACCATTGGTATCCGTCGAATTGTTGACGCCACACAGCTGTCTAATGCTAACAGCCTGCTTGTATATGAACCTGATGGGGTCTCCATTTCCAGATAAGTATCACTCATTCCATCTATGAAAGAACATTACGTGGGTGCGTATTATACCTGTACACAACCCTATACATAGTACATCCAGTAAATGCATCTACCTATTACACCAATTGCAATTAAATCACCCACCCTGCCTATAATCAATGTCAGTAATTTTGGAGTCACACCTTGCCAAAGCTTAGTGGAGTTTACTTGACAATGATCAAGCCACTGTACACCCCCTCCCCACGTAATTACCTCATTCCCATCCCATAAACCAATCTCGGGATGGACGAGGCAAGTAATGAATTGTAGGTCACACTCTGCTTACGCAGGATGGAGTTTACCTGACCATCATACCAAACCACGAGATGGAGCACGACCTGTCTAGCCCACCCGCCCTCCCCTGTCCCGCCAATGATATATATGTACCATAGTGAATTAACACAGCAGTCATATTCAATTCCATCCGCGCATACACCTCCATCACTGCATACATGTATATAAATGTACATCCAATCCGTGCGCCTGCATATATTCCACAGTCACTATTTGGAGATCCCCTTTTTACACTGTGCGCTTGGGTGTCGACCCCCGCAAAGGGAACACTTGTGCTGAATCCAGCATTGCGAATTGTAGGGGCAAGATCCCTCCTTATTGAATCGGAAGCAAACCTCGGATTTTGCCTTGCCCTCGCGCTCTGCCCTGGCCAGCTTTGTGATGCCAGCACTGGCCTCTCCCGGCTGGGGGGAACTTGCTACTCGCCTGGCCCTGCCCACAAAGCATTGATTGTATAGCTGAGGATCCAGTTGTGCCCAGGCCTTGTTTCCCGAAACTGCCGCCAGCTGACGAAACCTCACGTCATATTCTCTCCACGCCGGTTCCTCATACTCGTGGTGAGATCGGAGGATATGAAGCATGTAAGCCAACATGTCCGACGTCATCTCCGGGTGTTTAATCCCTACCGTGGCAGTATAAATCGTGAAGCACATGGACCAAGTACGGATATCCTCCACTGGTTTCTTCTTGGCCCGAGCCACCTCCAGGCCAGGGAGGATTACATAGCGCCGAGGATCCGGCTCTGGATCTAGCACCTCTTGCCACTGGGCTGGTCGGAGGTCGGCCATATCCACGAACTCCAAGGCCTGAATCCGCTCCACTAGCCTCTTTGTCAATGGAGGCAAACCATTGCCCACCGACACATACGATGGTCTGGAACCCACAGCCTCCCCTTGTGGCCACCACCAGTTAGAGCCCTCCGTTCTTCCCCCGGCCAGCAATTGACCCTCTGTCTGGAGGGTCGCGTCCGCTCCCTCTGACAGGCCTGGCAGCCCACTTCCACCCCTCTGCTGTTCGCCCTGCACTGGTAACTGAGGGACCTGATCCATTGAGGGCTCCACTCCTACTAACCCTGCGTAAGGAGCTAGGTCAAACATAACTGCCTTTATCTATAACGCTATATATACATATGTCCTAAAGTACCATGCACCCTTGCATCATGCCTCCTTAATTGCGTTTTTTACATGCACTACAGCCCCTGCAAATGCCCAGTCCCAGCCATGCATCTACCAGCCACTCTCGGTATCCATTCACGATGACCCATGCGCCTTTGTTGGCACATGCAGTACATGTACATTTACATGTATGTTAGATACGTGTACGTGTACGTGTACGTGTATATGTTATGGTGAATGAATGAATGAGGATATCCTAACTTGGTGCCTTGACATTTTGTGTTGCAACCCTATTGGCTCGCTGGGTATCCTGGCACAGATGATCAATTAATGCTTCTATATCCTTTTGACTTTGCAGGAGGAGCAGGCAGGAGGAAGCTCGGCCAATTATGATGTCGAATTGATTCACCTTGCTGAAGCTCACAGAGATATTCTGAGAGCTGGTCAGTTAGCATAGAATAGTGCATGAAATCATCAATTGTTGCATACCACTACTGTACAGTGTAATATCTCCAACTAGTGTATGGAGGCACATATATTAATGCACATGTACTTGTACACGTATCTGGTGTTTCATGCTGTAAGCATACTGCACGCTTTATACATGTACATACTTATGTACATGGTCTGCAGTTAATTTTGCCCTACTATGTATGAAGCGTGTTTCTTACTGCTATTAACTATGCATCTTGTACTGTACACTGTGTAAAATCATTCATCAAGGGACATTTATAGGACCGTAGAGGACAATGTTATGTTCCATTTCGCCTAATATGCAAATGCAACACACTACAGTGTAGTTGCACTGAATGCATTGGACTCAAAATGAAACTGCTTTAAGCAGCAATTTTTAGACTTGTTTAACATGCACCTGTGTGCTCTGTGATTAAAGCATGCCAAAAGCAATCTAATATTCGATGCTTTTTTGTAATCCAAGTAAACTATTTGAATGTAACGTACAGAAAACTGTCATGTCTATAAGTATGCAACTAAATAATATGTGGGGAAGCACGTGCCTCATGACGGACCAATATCAATTAGCAGTTTTTGTTACAACTTATTTAGCCAGACAGAAAGCACATTCAATGAAACGCAAGACGGAATACGAAACCCATTTGTACGCAGCGAAATGAATCAGACGTTAGGTTTTATTGTCCTGTACAGTGTACTGTATGTTCATGTACATCTACACATGTGCCGTATGGCTAAATTACAGTATTTATAGGGTTTCTGTCCATTGCAAGTTCCTGTAAAGTAAGAAGCTCCTCCTATCCAGCATCATATAAATGAGGTGTTCATTTGTTTGTCTTGGAGGATCCAACTAATCTGTGCGTATTTCCTTTTGTAGTTCCAAAGAGAGAGGGGAAGGAAGGTTCTATAATCTATCTAAAGTGGTCTACACCTAAGTCCACATCTCTTGACCTTCACTTCTGTACCAGTGCATATCGAGTGACCCCAACTAATGCAAGTTTAACACTGTGATCTGTGTTTGATTGCTATTGTATTCATGCAAAGGTAGTCACACATATCATCTTATAGGCTATGAGTCGCCCAACTGTCTGCCTGGTTAACTTTCTACTGTCAGGTACATGCATAGTTTTATAGTGTACAGTATGTGTATTCACATGTGCATGTTCATGTATGTATAATACTGTACAGATTAGGTACATGTATTCACACGTATACATGTATATTCTGATTTTGCATGTATTGAATTCAAACTATTATATGGTGATGCATATTTCCATTTTGTAATCACTTGTTCTGTGTAGTAAACCATTTGAACTTATTTTAGGTAAGCCTGTATTGCTGGAGCAGCCGAAGAAAGGGGGTGTGCGATTAGTTTCTCATGTGCTGTACAGCCATGGAGGTACTGTACATGATATATCCATCTACATGTATTGCATAATACAAGACCTATTTTACTCACGCAGGTGGAATTCATCTTCAGAGTATTCCTGGTTCACGATCCTACCTGGATGACCCACCGTCAATCAGTGAAGGCTGGGGAGGACGAGTGACAGACTACAGAATAACTGTATGTTATTACTTTTGTGCAAAATTAACCAATTTACTACGCGTGTCTGTATGCACACAAGGACTTCAATCAACTCATACAAGAAAATATGTTGTATCCTAACCCAATTGATAGGACTCAAATACCAACAACTTATCCTTTGCACAGAGGTAAGAATTAATGCATACATTGCAAATTGCATTAGCCTTACTCAGTACGTGCACTGTACTTTACAGTACATATACTATATGCATTTTGAAATGTTGCAGCTTTGTGAATAGGCAAATGAAAGAACTAGGCTTGTGCAATTATAGTAGGGTGGCTGTTTTTGTGCTGAACCAATAACAGTAGGATAAAGTATGGAATTTGATCAGTCCATTGTTTTTTATTTTAGTGGCCACTACATGTATTTTATCAACTTAATTATTGCCCGCTTGCACCTGATTGATTAAAGCATAATGATGGGCAAGTGTGGTAATGGAGGGTGGTTGAAATAAGTCCATTGAAGCTCTTATATGGAGGAAGCGGCACTTTGTAAATAAGTAGCCATAAACGTGGCACAAAGCATACATGTACATGTACATGTAAATGTTAACCCTTGAACTGCAGCAGGTGGCTTTATTTGCCAAAATAAAGCGCTTTTCTGGTTCAGAAGGCAACTCTAGTCGCCAAGCAGGATTGCCCAATATTTTATTCCAATACATGGTAAATTGTAATTCAATTCAGTCCCATCATAGGCATGGGTTACCGAATTATTATCCGTTACGAGTTAAAATCACAACAGAACCTTACAATACATGTATGATTAAGTTGGCAGCCATATACATGTAGTGTTGTTGCTGAAGCGCAGTTTAACAACTGCTGTTTTGTATCACCGTTTTTTACATGCTATAGTAAAAACTGGCTAAGCTACACTGTTTATTAAAGAGACTGCTTTAGCTACATGTATCATACATGTTGCTGTATGCCTTGTCATGAGAATCTGACAATTATAATAGTGAGCAGAGGTTTGGCCCCATATTCAAAACTTCATGCATTGGATTATTTGACACTGTATATGACCTCATGATTGATTCAACACCATCATGTAGTGATTTTGTTACTGTGCATCTACAGTAGCGGTCAATTTAAACATCACACATCGTCTTAGTGCTACAATCTGGCGACGATGCAGAACGATCTAAACAGACTATCCAAAACTATTCAACAAACGAAACCTATATCGGCACCTAAAAAGTGTTAACTAGCGGGTGGGACTTAGTCTTAGTCTTCGCATCGTGCGCTTGCATGATACAAACAGTACGCGCTTTTAGAAAAGTAGGACCTGTACATGCATGTGCCTTGGCTTAGGCTTTGGAGCGTCTCCAATTTTTCGGCAGCAAAATCGCCTGTGGCTCTCCATTTGGACACTACATTCATCAGCCCACAAAACGTCTTCAAAATTGCATCCATTAAATTCGCCTTGGCCCACTCCCGCCGCTTCTGTTTATTAACATTGCGTACGGGCTGGCAGTATGGCTACCGCGAAATGTCCATCCAAGAGATCTCCTGCAGCGAAGAACAGTGCAAAGACTTATCTATTAGCCACGTGACTGTAACAGCCAGTGGAGTTGGTGCGCAGTTGTTTCGTCGTCAATATGCATCTGTTGCTCAAATAAGGCCTTAATTTCTGCAGTCACCTTGGACAAACGCCCTGAGCCCGGCTTTCTAGCGATGCTGTGGTTCCGCGTACCTCTTCAAAAGCAAAAATACGTTTTCGCGAGTACACGATAGATTTTCGGCCTTCAGTAGGTTGAAGGAGCTTTGTAGCCTTTGCGAGCAAGACATAACATGCGAAGCTTCAAATAGTCATCTTTATCAACTGAAACGCGTGTGTAATAGTGGCCGAATATAAAAACTAACTAAAACGATGACTTGCAATGTGCTAAATAGTCAACGTTTAAACGATACAGAGCCAAACGAACCTACGAACGAAGCCACATATTCGTCGCACTGTCGTACCACTAAGACGATGTGTGATGTTTAATTTGAACGCTACTGTACCATCATGTTAGCATTTAATGCATTACTTCAAATGATTTGTACTAATACTTTTTATCAGCACTAAATAGGCTTGAAAGGCAAACTCGTCATTGGCCTCTCACATATAATGACACTCTTATTTATACTCTGGCACAGGTTTGTTGACACCTTTGCATCGATGTTCAATTGGTTATTTCCCTTTCTTATTGTAGGACTTGGATACCCTTCCTTTTGCAATTCCAAAGGAATCAATGAGTGATGTGGAGTTAGATTGCTGCAAGCAGGTGAGTTGAATTATATGTTCATTTCTGCAAATGTGCCACATGTGTTTTTAAATGGCACAGTGATGGGAAACGTTGTGGCTATTAATATCAGTGTTAGGTACAAATGTTATATTGCTATGTCGTTAGGTTTATTATGGTTACTCTTCACTACTGTACTGTATGAAAGTATACAATCCATCTAAGGTTGCAAAATTATAAAAAGGAAAAAGGCACCATCTTAAACCATAATAGGGTATTGAAATGTATTTGACATTTGATTGATGGTTGTCTTGGCTTCTGTACAATGTACACACCGTACAAAACTAGCGACATTTCCCAACATCAGCTGTCGTTCACAATGCCAATCAGCTACAGTGTGAGTGAGTTGTCTTCATCCACTCCTTTGTCTATCTGTATGATATTCTTTCAAAATTTAATCTTGGCTTGACCTACATGTATGTATCTGTGCAGCATTACCTCCTCTCCAAACACTAGGCAAAATTTTCGTGTATAATAGGTACCTCAATACAACTAAAGTTTATCATTGATTGCAGTTTGTTGATCTACTGATACATGTACATGTACTTGCTGTCACTCCACTTCCATCCTCCTTTTTATTACTACAAGATTATTCTTGCTAACACTTTATTACTACTCTCAATATGTGCCTACTCACGTTTGGCTCATTCCCTGCATGTGCACTATTTTGTATACATGTACCAGTCTACATGTACCTTGCTTCAGCCCTGGTTTCAACTTAGCTGATGGGAGGTATTGAAGCGTTGTGAACAACAGTTGATGTTGTGAAATGTCACTGGTTTTGTACAATGTTTCACTACATTGTACAGAAGCTGAGACAACCATTGTTCAAATGTTATTACCGTAACTTTGCACAGGGTACATGTAGAGTATAGTTCAGGGACGTGACACCAAATACAGATATTAATATAAATAGCTAACTTTTGTTAACACCATAAATATATGCAGCCATTGCTTCAGCATCTACTTGCTAAAACTAAGAAAACCACCATTTCAACCACTTCTTTACTGCATTTATGTGCAGCTCAGATCCATTCATATTTCCTTATCCTTTCATTTCAACAAAGGATGTGAATCTTCCACTCAAGACATCTTGGTGCTCAAGAGCCATCCATTTTGTTCTTTATTCCTGCAGTTTAACATTGGGTTAATTCTGATAGCCTTGTGGTTATTTGGATGGATGGAAGCATAGCGATTATTCTTGCTAACACTTGGTACAATGACCATGTACACGTACATGCAAAAATTGTACAATGCATGCATCGTAATGTAGAATTGTTATCTGACATCACTGATCACCGCATTGTGATTGTGCCCCTAAAATCAGGCGCACACAGAATGACTTTTGTAGGGCATTTTGTCAAACCTCCCTTGCGTCGCATAGCGGTAATATAATCCGTTTGCTGCTGTTTATAGCAAGTCTGGGGAACAAGACTACAGTACGATTACTGTTACGGCATACTTCTTCATTTTTAAAGATATCATTGGTAGCGTGCAATGCACTGTGTACGTGTATGTTTTGTTGTTCAATGTACACTGTGTTGTGAAAAATGGTATTTAATAAAACAGTGCTGCATAACTGCAGTTACTTAATACTACAACAGTATGCCAATGGTCCCACTGTACAATGAAAACAGCATCGCAGTTTACATGTACAGTGTACACTTGTACATGCACTTCTTCACGACCCAAACTGTCAGATTTTTACTGTAATATTGTCACCAAATAAAAGGTGTTAAAGTTTCGGCATTTTTAATTCACTTTGTATGTTTGTTCATTAATATCTCTGGGCCTGTTCATCCTAGGGTAACAAACTTATGCATGAACATAGAGTTAATTATGGGCTGTCCACCTGTAATGATGAAAGTAAAATAGTTATTGCGCTAAATATTGCAACCGCTCAAACACCATTTTTAATAATCAAGTATCTTATTTACACATACTACAAGTGTTAAAATTCATTGCAAGGAATCCTAATGCAATAAAAATGTGCAACTTAGTTGTAGCATAGTTGCGCTATTGATATAGGCAAAACAGCAGTTGTTATCAAACTCATTTAAAAAAATTGGGGGACATGGTGGCAAAAAGCGTGATGATTTACCTTACCGGCTTACCAAAACACTACAAGTAAAGGCTGAGGAATCGGAAGGGGGTGGCCTGGGCAATAATAACACATTCATGAGTCGGTAGTGTGAAATAGCAGGTACACAATGGTGTGATACCAGAGATGATTACTGTGAGATGTAAGTACTTACAGTAGTGTAACTTGTACCTGAATACAACATCTGCTTGGGCAGGGCAAGGTGACGAGAATGTGCTCTACAAATACTGTAGATGAGTGCAAGAGAGAGGACAGTGGTGAAGACATATTCAGTTTTTTGTGAGGCTATGTGGTTGGTTGAATTGCACTTCAGAGAAGAATACTAGTCGTTTGTATTTGGTCGTTTCGTCCACCTGTGGATGACTACATGTATGTATCACTTTTCATAGTCTTTGATTGTAAGAGCATTGTCATGGCTGATTTGAGGGAGAGTAAGTTTTGGAGATATTGTACATGTACATGTAAGTCAAATAATGCTCATTCAAATAGTCTGCTCCAAAGTCTATTATCCGTGGTCTAGGCAAGTACAGTACCACCCCTGGCGTTTTGACAATATCTCATGTACTGTAGAACTTCTTCAGTGATTGGGTGACTGGCTGATGTGGTTGTGTTACAACACTTGGGAGAATGTGTGCAATGAGACCTCTGATCTCATTTTGTCGTATTGAGAAAATTTGAATTCATTTATAGGAGCATTTACATGATAGTAAGATATTCAGCTTACATGAACATGTGTATAATTATGTTGCACAATCAACAACTCTTGTGTTTGTTTTGTCAGGTTATCATATCACTTCAAGCAAAGGAGAGTTCTAATGAACCATTGTCTATACCCAACAGTGGAGGAAGAAATAAGGGTGTGAAGAGGTAAGTTCATTGGACAATAAGTTACTTGGTGATTTACAGTATATTTCAATCGCTTAGAACCATTGCATAGGTCCGCTTGTATTCATACATGTAGTGTTTTGGTTACAACATACCATTTTCCATTTACAAGGCACAGCTTTTATCAGGTCAAAAATTTAACTGCTGCAATACTTTGACTTGCTACAGTTGTGTAGTAGCATGTGAAATTCAACATTTGATTACATCTGTTGTCACTTCACTACGCAAAAACATTTTCCTGCCGGTTTCATGATGAATCTATTGGCACTAATGAGATGAACAGACTTGAGTACTGAGCCGATCGGAACGCATATCCCAGGTGAAAAAAACGGCGTAATCGCGCGTAATTGTGCGTGAAAATCGGCCATAAACGCGCCAAATTACGCGGTCTTCAAAACGCTGTATCTTCTTGATTGTGCAATATAGTGGAGCTGCATTTTTGCATATTTACAAAGCGGTCCTGTGTCTATAGAAGTCCAAAGATGGTTTAGTTTGCGATGCATCGTTCCGAAGATATCCACAATCAACTTAGAGCAAGATTTCGCGGGCTTCAAGTACAAAACCCCGCGAAATAAAGCCCTTTACTTGAATGTGAATATTTTCGGAACGATGGATCGCAAACTAAACCATCTTTGGACTTCTATAGACACAGGACCGCTTTGTAAATATGCAAAATGCAGCTCCACTATATTGCACAATCAAGAAGATACAGCGTTTTGAAGACCGCGTAATTTGGCGCGTTTATGGCCGATTTTCACGCACAATTACGCGCGATTACTCCGTTTTTTTCACCTGGGATGGAATGAAATTCATAAACTATTCAATAACTGAATTGCCAATGTCAATAGCACAACTATGTTATGTTCGTTGCCTCTGCAGCTTCTGGTACAACCTTTGAACCAATATACATGCATGTATGTCATTTCAGTTAACCTACATGTACAACAATCAGATGAGTAATTCATACTCTACATGTGCAGTAAGTGGTTTTAGTTAGAGCAGCAATATGTTGGATGGCACCTTCAGCTTGATTCAACTATTTACTTTATACATGTACATATGTTTGCAATGCCGTGATGATTATATCCACTTTGTGACAACGATGTTGCTAAGAGCAACTAATCAACTGTTGTGTGTCTCGTACTAGAGAAGAACAGTATCGTGCACTTTGGAATGAAATCGAGATGCTCGCAGAGCTGCACAGCATTAACTCAGAGAACCACAGAATTCTTTATGAGTTCATTTTGCAAGTGCTTTCACATTCATCGTCTTCTGCTCAGCCTTCTCGGAAATTGCCAGCTGTAAAGACAGGTCAGTATTTGGTTGATAAGAGGGTCACGTCCCTTGTAATGTCGTTTGCAGTACACTGTTGAGAGGGTGGACTGGGACTGATTTCCAACCCAATGTTGAAGTGGCATTTGATACTGGTGGTGGACTGTATACACTGTACAGCTTTAACCTTACATAAAATCATTATGTGTGCCACTGAGATGTGCATGTACTGTACCTAAATTTACATGTACTGTACATGTGCCAACATTTTCTAGTAGTATTTTGCTGTTAAAGTACATACATGTACATGTGGGTAATTGCACTGAACCATATCCCTCTTCACTTCAGAGAATGGCGGAAGTCAATTGGCAGTCTCCACACCAGCAATACCTCCCATGACTGTGAGCTCTTCCCACGACCTTGCTTGGGCAGATTTGGACAGGTACCAGCAGATGACAGAGAGAGAAAAGAAGGACACAAATCAGGGAGCCAATAATAATGACCACGGTGTCTGGAGGGCCACTGGTCCTCCTTCTGTCACTCTGCAACAGAAGCCAATGCCTATTCCTGGTAAGTGCCTTATCCCTGCAGTGTAGATTGCCACGTATCTAAATTTCTATATGTATTTGTGGGGCCATTAGCAAAGCCTGTAGCATCACTTCTTTCCATATGGACCACAAGACAAAGAAGCAGGGGCGGTTCTCATCCAGAATTTGCTGGCCGTTTGGTTCATGGCAGCAAGGCTGAACTCTACCCATCTTTAGGTAGCAACACAAGGTGGGATAAGAGCTGTTTCATGTATTATATTGTAATAACCAGAAATTTTACCAACCAGTGTTGTGCCACCTTCAGAACAAGAAGACTAAACGTTTTGTCGAGTCATCTGCTTCTTGAATTTTACTGAATTTAAATTTAAATGTTCCCTACTTGACAACAAAAACAGCACCGTTGTGTTATAATTTATTAATAATTAAAGCAATGTACATGTATAAAGCATAAAACCAATACAGTACTAGTCTCACACAGCTGTATAGACATGTGCGTGTACATTGTGGTTTCCAAATTCAGACATGCTGTGAGAAGGCAACAGAATGGTGAGTTTTTCCAGACCTCATCCATGCTTCACTTGGTCACAAACGCTGATATTAAAATACACTATGTAATGGTCTATTGCCTTCCCGGAATAATATTTCAGGTGTAACGTCACTTTCTTTTTCCAACCTTGGTCCATCATTGCAATATAGAGTACATATACACCTCAGAATATCAGCATCTCTTGGAAGAAGAACAAATTGTGGTTGGTTTGTTCAGTCATTGAGACAGTGCATGTAGCTATACATGTACCTATGCATGGTCTCAAGTGAGGGCTCTAAGTTAAGTATGAAGGACCAGTTATATGGGAAGCCAACATGCACAAAGAGTAGGCATACTTGTACAGAGGATACGTGCAACAATACACTCGTACATCAAATCAGTGGCCTGTACAAACATGCACAACAGCAGTTCAATGGAATAGAATGCATGTGCATGTCACAATTTTTGTGAGTGTGTGTACCATCATTGCCAGACAGGTTTATTGTATTCCACATACATGTATAGCCATCTGGTACTGTATGTGAAAGTGTACTGTGTGCGCGAAATATGCCATTACGATGATGTACATGTCCATGTGTGCAACAATGCAAGCGTGTGAACAAGTGTGAGCCGGCATGAATGCATGGATGCATGTTCATGCCGGCTATGTGTGAGCGGAAACTTGTGTAAAGAGATTACAACCCGAAATCATTGCAATTGTTTGGAGCATAGTGGGCAAGGCAGGAATAAGACGAGAATTTTAGCAAGGTTTATGGCAGATTGAGGATGATGGTCCTACGCATGTTAAAATTAATTTTTTGCAAACCCATATGAACAGAGAACAAACCAGAAACTCATTGTACTGTAGAAATGGTTAGCAATTCTGAATATACTGGTACTTCCTTGCAATTCTTCAAAGACTGTCAAATACAGTCAATACTGGATTGCCAATAGATACGTATATCGTGAAGCAACTTCAAGTACCAACAAGTAATGTTGGAAAGATCAGAACGACGTGCAAAAGAAGGGGGATAGTAAGTAAGATAGGTCTTTGGCACTAGGAAAATAAAAAAGTACATTATAGATTTGGAATTTGCTAGCTCCACAAGCGTATGAACAATACGTATTTGTCAGTCACACGTTTTGGAAAAGCCAAGTGAATGGATATAAAATCTTGAAAGCGCACAGTGTGTTTTCAGTAAAAATGGCAAAACCGATTAGAGTTAGAGCACTGCCATAGAATGTATTAAGTAGCACACACATCAAGCTTCAAAAAACATCCAATAAAAGTTATACTTGGCATACTTTTTCTGTTACAATTACATAATACATTTTTAAGAACCGCATCCTTTTTTTTTTGCATCGTGTAACCAAGGGTGTGATTTAAAAAATACATTGACAATTGGTAAATTTAGCATGATAGATACATCAAACAACAGTAGAGAAATGGATGACAAAAACTTGCATTTCTTTTTATAATGAATTTTCAAATATTGGTCCTACGCGTAGGAATCGGCTCTGAAGATTAAAGGTTAAGGCACACCACTAACAACTGGTACAAAATTGGAACTATCACTCTCAATATATATTGAGAGATAGATGTAGAACACTTTCATAGAAATCCGTACTGATGGCATGAAAGCAACTGCTGTGATTTGAGAAAATACAGTATAGAATCAGCCATGATATGTTCCATAACTTTGCATGTAATGCATGTAACTGAAACAGGTCTATAATTGGTAGGCAATGACTGACAACCCTTTTGAAAATAGGACACACATATTCAACCTGCCAGATGGCAGGAACAGCACCACTATGCCAAGAGTCGTCAAAAAATGAGACAATGGCAAGACGATTGCAGTGGTAATTGAAACCGGAGTAGTTGGATGGTAGCTGGTTTAAATTCTTAAAACAACCTTATCGTATGATAAATGAACTGTGTTAAGTGTTTCATTGATAGGTGCCCTGCGGGCATGAAAGGGAACTACACTATCATCTTTCGTAAAACCGAAGCAAAGTATTCGTTGGAGGTAGTGTGTGAGCCATCTGGTTTGAGCAAAGAAGGAACGCTACAAGTTTGATATAACTTGGAATTGATATAAGAATACAATGAACTTACATTTCCACTGTCAAGTATAGATTGCTCTTTAGCAGCAATATAAGCTTTTACTGCTTCATCATACTGTTTAGAAAATTCCGACATGATATCGCGCCTTATCTTTATTGTGCCATTTCTTTTTCTGGAGTAAGAACGTGCGTATAAGCTTTGGGTACTGGTACCATTTTGAAGTAATGCAGTGTAAAGGAACAAACGTTGAATGCAGTTCCTCAAAATATTAGATATGACATTCCAAATATCAAACACCTTTCATGAATTAGAAGCTAATTGAACGTATTGCGATGGAACATAATCAGCATTATGAAAATCAAGGAAAGGAGCGAGCCGAGAAGATCATTATAGGTCAAGTCCAAGGAAAAAGGTGGATTGTAAACACATACAAAACGATAGGAAAAATTTTTTTAAATTGCAACCAGCAGATCTATAATCAAATATTCCAAGGATGAATATGTGACCAGCAGATCCACACATGAAACAGGTATATCTATTTTTAACAAAAATAGTCACTGCATCAGGTCTATCTTTTTTGTACACCTTGTATGAATTAGACGCTAAAAGACTACTGAGCAATATGAAAATCAAGGAAAGGAGCGAGCATATCGTCACAAAGCCAAAATTTAGTGACAAAGATCAAGTCTTACTGACAAGATAGTAGGAGAAACGACATTTTAAAGCGAGTCGAACCGCGGATCGACCATCTCTAAAGCGGAAATCCGCCCGTCAACTCAGGCCAGGATCTTAGTATTGGGCTCTTATTACTATGAATCTCAGCATGCTGTACAAGGCTCTCTAGATCATCTACATGCTGTGTCCTATATATACACTAAGAAGAGGAAGAGGTTGAAGTAGTTTTTGTTGATATATATATAGGGCGTCTTGCAATATCGGCTGGAATAAAATATGCCACGAAGGGGCACAGCCGGACCTTTTTGATGCTTGCCGTACGTTGACTGCTCAGCGACCTCTAACGGTACAGTATATTGAGCAGCAAAGTACGTGAGTAATAATTAACCACTATATACCACGAAAAAAACCTTATTGTGCACTTCTTAGCCAGCACCCCACAGTGGTAACCTTTTCTGTACTGTTATTTCAGTCATGCACTCAAAGAATATATAGATACATGTATGGTCGCCGTTAGACTTATCACTACAATTATTTGCGGTGGTGCCGGCATGGCATGTCACACGCGGTTTGTCTTCTGCTTCAATTGTCTTAGTTCTCAACACTCAATGAACAAGTTGATCACTTATGTAAATTAGATGTGTAACTCGGGCACACAAAATGACAAAATTCCACATGCAGTTCCACTAGCATCTTGCTCATCGTAATTGGACATGTTTCTATACGTAAACATAGCCGGCGTTGCCTGCTCTGCGTCATATTGTGAACCATGCATGCAGGCTTCAGTGCGTGCTAGTGGGAAAAACTCAAAAATATATGGAATATGCATGATCTGGGAGTGGTGTGGAGAGTAATAGCCTATTCGTAGAATGTTCTTCATCCCCTATATAGGAGCACTGTCATTGTATCTTCACCCCGCGATGTATGCAATGCTGGACGAAACATATAGAATGCATGCATGATCTCCTGTGCGATTGCCAGTTTGATAAACCTCAAGTCCAAAAGTTGGCTAGGTCACTATACAGTAACCATCCACTGATCGTTATTGTGTGGCGGTACGTTACAGGCTTCATTGGGTTCAGGGATCCGAGGAGGGCAACTGCGTTACCCTCCTCGGATCCCCAACGCGTGCCGAATCAGCTAGGGTTTACCCGCGCACTACACAAACATTCCCTGTACGGGTGCGGTAAAAAACAGAAAAGAAATGCATACATGTATATAACATGAACACGTTAATGGCACAAAGCAGTGTTCCTTAAAATGAAGCTGTATTGTAGACAATATTTGTGCACGTCCCGTTCAGTGGCCACCACGGTGTTAGCCGCCACGGTAATAGCCGCCGCCATAATAGCCGCCACCGCCACCGCCACCGTAACGACCACGGCCTCCGTAATAGCCACGACCACCGTAGCCGTAGCCACGGCCTCCGTAATAGCCACGACCACCGTAGCCGTAGCCACGGCCTCCGTAATAGCCACGACCACCGTAGCCACGGCCTCCGCCATGTCCTCGGCCTCCGCCACGTCCTCGGCCTCCGCCACGTCCTCGGCCTCCGCCACGTCCTCTGGCCTCCGCCACGTCCTCGGCCGCCGCCGCCACGGTCATCGCGAACGCTCCGCCCGTTATCATCACCTAGTGCGGTCGGTCCATCATCACCTTCGAGGGCATTGCGAATGCTCCGCCCGCCATCATTGTCCAGCGCACCGTGAACTTTCAGTCCACCATCGCCGAGAGCATCGCGAACGCTCCCCCCATCATCGCCCAGCCCATCATAATCGTCGAGGGAATCCCGCTTATTGACATCGACTTCATTTTGACTGCCACTGTCCTCCGCTGAAATACCGATGGTAACCACAGCAATCACTAACAACGCATAAACTACTTCAAATCGCATTCTCCGTTCCAGCTGAGTTTAAGATGTATTGAGCAGCGCATTGCTAGGTTTATATATGGGTCCTTAAGTCAGGTTGCCATCTACACTGTGCCACGACCCCATTGATCAGGTTTGAAGTCTTAAAATAATTTCAATGAAAGGTTTGCCTGATGTAGAACTGTGCTCTGCATCAACGAGCGACACGTGTACTCTTTGGTGCATGTTCAGATTACGCCCTATGCACGATACATAGGCGAAGGTGATCTTACAGTTAAAATGATTTGCTATAGATGCAACGACAATACTGCACATGTGATATCGAATGACGGGCGCATTTGATCATTATTCAAATGCAGTAAACAAAAGCCCTAGGCTGTTAATAGAGGCTTGTTCCATACAGGTATAGAGCATGCGTGGGTTCTTTGGAACCGCCTAAATTCAAACGTTGTATTGGGATAATATAATGTATACATGCATGCATTCCGCATAAACGTGCAGTATTCACGAACAATAAATTTAATCAGTCTTTAAACAGTGTGGACATGCAGATAGAGAGTACTAACATTTAAGAGGGGGAAAAAACACACAACACGCAGTAATTGTAACGCATCACATACACTATATTTGAGCTCCGCAGGCATAACGTTAATTTTAAGAGGACTCCGCATGCACGATTCACTACACAATGCACTCCCACCACTTTACACTGTTTTCTGCTGCATCATTTATTGCGTAAATAAACTTGGATCCCTGATCATGTCAGCTGAATGATGCATGTACTGTACGATTCACTTCTTTTCACTGAACAAATGGGGGCATGTCCTATTTGTTCAGTGAAAAGCTGCAAGGGGGGTGAATCGTATATAAATATGGTCTCTGAGATAGATGTCATACATGCCTTTAATTACACCGCAGGGCACCTTTCAAGATGTGTGCTTACTCCATGCGATCAAATTATTTAGATTGGGAGCAGCAGGGGGTGGGGGTGGGGGGGGGGGGGGGAGGGGGGGGGGGGGGGGGTGGGGGGGGGGGGGGGGGGGTGGGGTTGGGGGGGGGGGTTGGGGGGGGGGGGTGGGGTTGGGTGGGTATGGGGGGGGGGGGGTAAGGAAGTTCAGTTTCCGTATTCATGGCGCGCGGTTAAGGATCATTTGCAATACGCTGTAGATTAAACCCAATTCACTGAATTGAGCTGAGCGATCATTAGGACGAAGGCCCTAGCGAAGCAAAATTCCGAATCCGTCGTCAATTTCCACCCCTCTCCCACCTCGCCACTTATTCAATGAAAACTTACGGTCAGTAAGGCGCCTTCGGCGCCCTGTTCGAGATACTGCGCTCTTCGCGTGCTACATTACAAAAACTTGACACATATCCAGAAATCAGCGGTCAAATGGACGAGGTCCGGTTTGCGAATCATCAAATATTCCTGCATATCTGACATGTATGCATGGGTGCTTCAATACCAAGCACACTAGATTTTTCTCAGCTTAGCCCACGAGAGATTGCATTTGGCATGATTTTTAGTAAGGTCGGCGTAATATTCCTATTTAAGGTTAAGCTTCCCAATAACATTGGTCAATGTGCAGGTAGTCATTTGATGCGTTTCTCACTACAATATTCCACGACTATTAATATCAACACCATTACGATTTACTACTTGCACGAGAGAAACATATAGCTTGTATTTCAAACAAGTATAACGCGTACAAAATACTAAGTCCTCCAATTTAAATAAACGGCTTCCATAATTGAAATAAGTATTCCATATTCAATCAGGAGTTGTCTCCGTCTCGTGCCCTCAAAATTGACTCAAGCGCGGGACACGTAAGGATCCCCTCCTACTTTGTACCAGTACTCGGTCTCCCCACCCCTCCTAGCGCTACGCAACAAGGTTGTTGCAACCAGTTGAGTACATACGCATGTACCCATACGATCCGGATCATTAGTAAACATCGCCCATACGTACTAGTACTCGTCGTAATTTCACTGACCTGCTGTTAAGCTGTTACGTTGGTAGTTTGTCCAAGTAACTGACGTACAACTACAGATGTGGCGTATACGCAACTATCATTGGCACCAATACGGCTACTGCTAAGCATGCATGCCCAAACCAACCTCTCCCTGTTAGAAATGTTTTCCATTTCGTGCATACGCTAACTCAAGCTCGATCGGTTTTCTGATTAATGCACAGGTCTTTCAGAGAGCTAGTTAACAACAGGAGAGGCTATTGTTAATGGCCTGTGTGTAACAGTATATGTGTGTGCACCGGCATTGCTAGCTGTTTGTGCCTCTGCATTGCTAGTTGCGTGTGCCTCTGCATTGCCAGTTGTGTTGGTAGTTGTGTGTGCCTCTGCATTGTTAGTTGTGTGTGCCTCTGCATTGTTCGTTGTGTGTGCCTCTGCATTGTTCGTTGTGTGTGCCTCTGCATTGTTCGTTGTGTGTGCCTCTGCATTGCCAGTTGTGTTGGTAGTTGTGTGTGCCTCTACATTGCTAGTTTTATATGCTTCTGTATAGTTAGTTGTGTGTGCCTCTCTCTGCATTGCTAGTTGTGTGTGCCTCTACATCGCTAGACTAGTTGTGTGTGCCTCTGTGTGCCTCTGTATAGTTAGTTGTGTGTGCCTGCATTGCTAGTTGTGTGTGGCTCTGCGTTGCTAGTTGCATTGCAAGGTTTGTGTCCTTTCCTTCGGTAGTGGTGTGTGCCTCAGCATTGCAATTTCATGTGTGCCTCTGCAATGCAAGTTGTGTGGCTTTGCATTCCTACAGTCTAGTTGTGTGTGTGGCTCTGGTGTCACTGCATTGGTTGTTGCTATACCCAGAATTAGCCAAGTAGTTGGAGGGTTTAACCTACACAAAGGCTAAGAATGCTTCATACAGGCTTGAATGACCCCCTGCATGCCCCACAAACAGGCTAACACAACATTGGTCTGACCTTCTGAATGACATGCAATGCCACATCCACCCTCCCCCTCCCCCCCTCTACATTGCTACTTGTGCTTCAAGTGCAATGTGAAATTAATATGCTGCCGCTAGGCAAATTTTTGTCACTGGTATGGTTAATGTTTATTATTGAACCATCGATTTTCCCTCCAGTTGAATCTAAACCCCTATTAAGATTTCACTGTTGCCCGTATATAGCGTGTGACAACTTTTTTTCAGCACAGAAAACCTGCAAATACGCTTCGGTCGTTATACCCTTGCGCATGCGCATTGCATCACATAAGTTTCCAGCTTCGAGCCAATCGTCTTATGTCATGAACTGACTTGCTACATAATTGATCGACTCACGTTACTTCTGGGGCCCAGACCAAGCTTATTAGCCCCACAATTTATTATGCAACAAAGCAGCATGCATTTTGTACGACACTTTCGACTACATGGGTGAGTGGTTTCAGGCTAATAACAACACCTTCCACACTTATAAATCCCCAAACCAACCTCTCCCTGATATAAATGTTTTTCATTCGTGCATACGCAGTAATACGCTAGCTCAAGCTCAATCGCTTTTGTGATTAATGCACAGGTCTTTCAGGGAGCTAGTTACATGTAACAACAGGCGAGGTTATTTTTATCTTAATGGCCTGTGTGTAACAGTAGATGTATATGCCCCTGCGTTGCTATTTTTTTGTGCCTCTGCATTGCAAGTTGTGTGTGCATCTGCTTTGTGTGTGCCTCTTCATTGCTAGCTGTGTGTACTTCTCCGCATTGCAGTGCATTGCAAAGATGTGTCATTTGGTAGTGGTGTATGACTTTGCATAGCCAGTTGTGTGTGCCTCTGCATTGCTAATTGTCTGTACCTCTGCATTAATAGTTGTGTGTGTGTGTGTGTGTGTGTTTGTGTGTGTGTCTGCATTGCTACTTGTGTTCAGTGCATTGCAAAAATGTGTGTCCTCCCTTTCAGAAGTGGTGTGTGCCTTTGCATTGCTAGTTGTATATGCCTGTGCAGTGCTAGTGTGTGTGCCTCTACATTGCAAGTTGTGCTTCAGTGCATTGCAAGGTGTGTTCCTTTCCTTCGGTAGTGGTGTGTGCCTCAGCATTGCAATATCATGTGTGCCTCTGCATTACCAGTTATTTTTATCTCTGTGTTGCTAGTTGTTTGCGTCACTTGCAATGCAGAGGGCAATAAGCTTGGTCTGGGCCCCAGAAGTAACGTGAGTCGATCAATTTTGTAGCAAGTCAGTTCATGACATAAGACGATTGGCTCGAAGCTGGAAACTTATGTGATGCAATGCGCATGCGCAAGGGTAACGACCGAAGCGTATTTGCAGGTTTTCTGTGCTGAAAAAAAGTTGTCACACGCTATATACGGGCAACAGTAAAATCTTAATAGGGGTTTAGATTCAACTGGAGCGAAAATCGATGGTTCAATAATAAACATTAACCATACTAGTTGACAAAAATTTGCCTAGCGGCAGCATGTTAATTTCCAAATCTCCGATCTTTACTCCATCAGGTCAAAAGTTATTCTCATTTAAAACCTTTGCCTTCATTTGCGAACACCCGGTATAATCCGCTCCTCACCATTATTAATTATATTAATTGGATACGCAATGACGCAATGACATACTTTTATGAATAAATAATGCGCGGTAGAAATTAATTTTTTGTCTTGATTGTAGTTTAAGAATGGTTCGTGTTATTATTTTACGATGTACACATATCATAATCAAACCGATTTATTGTAAATTCTAAACTTGTTAAAAAATCAATTTAAATCACTATGCGAGCGACTGCAGCGAGTGGAGCTGCTCATAGGAGAAAAAGATAGTTTGAGAATGCGTGGACAGGTAGGCTACCAGGGAGAATGTCGATGAGAAGCGTAAGGCAATCGTCTGTTGAAGTTGCGGGAAGGCCATTTCGCACGATTCTGCAGTTTGGTCGATACTCAGAACAGCATCAGGGAAACTTCCGTCCTTCAGACGAGCCTGCCACATGGGGGAGGAAGACCTGTAAAGGCTCAGGACGATAAGCTGACTGTACCTTTCCTCGTTGTAAATAGTGGAGTAAGTACCGCATATAAGGGGAGTTACAGTAGCGGTCAAAAAAAAGTTAACACCATGACGCCCATGGAAGCAAGTAGAAAGCAGTGGGCACATTCATTCAACAGAGCCTGATGGGAAACAAGACTAAATTTATTAGACAGCATGCATGTCGAACCTTAGCACTGTAAGATCATAGTCTGTCCAATTCTCTTCGGTGAAAGAACTAATTCCATGAGTCACTTTATCTGCCTATATAGACAGGCCACACCAAACTGATAAGGTGCAAAAAAAACTCACAGTCTTAGCCTACTCCCCACTGCACAAAGCTATTTCCCAACCGGAGGGCCTAATAGCGCTAATGACTTGGTTCCCAAAAGATATGAGACTGCCTCCAGCTAAATATTTGGGGACAAAAACAGGAACTTTCCCAGAGGTAAGCAAATTCTCTGAGATTCTAGCATATGGAAAACTGTAGTGGAATTTTTAGCGGCCTCTAAATTATATAGACCAGATGGTCTATGTGCTGTTGTTTTTGGAAAGGACTGAAAAATAGCTATGATATAGAAATCATCAGGGACAATGACCACAGAAGAGTTTTTGGTAGCTAATGGAGTAGGAAGAGATCAATTGATCAAGTTTTTGTTTAGCCCATACATTGTTGCTGTTGTTGGGTGCTAAACCTCTACTCAAGCTCAACTGACCCTGCATGCTGCCGAACTAAATTAGATGGGTACATGCACATGTTATCTGAAATGTCTGGCGGACTTCATTGTCAAAAAATATAATTGCACACCTTCTAATGCTCAAGAAGAGGATGTGCATATGGCAATGACATGGACCATCTTACAGAATCCTCCACATTGGCGAAGTAACAACAGAGAAACTAGGGAATCAAATGACCCTACATCCTTCAGCAATTCCACAAGCTTGAGGCTTTGCTTTCGCTTTTGTTGCAGCAATGACCTTGGCACAAATAATAAGATCACCAATAGTAGCACCTAAAATTGAACACTCAGTGCATAACTTCTGGTAAAGCTCACAGATCAAAGTTCACATTTCAAGATGTTGATAAAAAGTCCTAGAGGAGGACCAAGCTGTTGGATAATTTTCAAAGCCACAAAGCAGCTTGCCTTGACCCAACAATGACCACATCATCCATGTACCATAATAAAAATATACTTATTATCATTATTTTTAATGGCTTGTTAAATTTAACTATTGAACACACAGTCAATGTCATTAGGGCAGAGTCTCCCTAGCCAAGATGGTTCTAGAGTTTGACCGGGCCAATGTAAATTCAGCCTTCTGTTTATGTGTCAGCCACGACTGATGCTTTGGGGAATGGCAAGATGGGACACCAGTCCTGAGAACATGTCTTGGACTTCATTCCTCCAATTCCAAGAGTTTCTTCCTCCAATTCCAAGAGTTTCTATCGCCATAGGGATACAGGTACTAAGAGTTTCTATCGCCATAGGGATACAGGTACTGACATTTGAGTCAATTCAAGAGGAGCTTGCAGGTCTCTGCTGCAAAGGGAGGTGCACTAGCCAATCTGCTTTATTATTGTACATTAATAATAATTTTATCTCATAAGACTTACAGTTAATGGGAAACAGATCACTCCAAATCAACACATTTCTGGTCTTCAGGAACATGTTGCAGGCCACTGCAGCACCTGCAGCTTGCCCCAGCTGTCAGACAGGACTCTTTAAAAATGGCAGGGGAGATTGAGGATGTGACTATTATGTCCATTGCAGCAGACAAACCCTTCTTCCACCATGCTACCAGGACATTGCAGGATGTGTGATCAGGTGTAAGATCATTCACATCTGAACTGTCGATTCCATGTGAGTCGACAAACAAAGGTATCTCGCAAGACATTGTGCCCAATTACTACATCCACGGATATATGTACAGCTGTAACTACATGGTGCCCAAGGGGTTCCAAAGCTTTCTCAGAGCATATAGGACACAGGAATTTACCTGGAGGTGTCCAGTCCCAACCACCACCAGTTAGATGCGTGAAGCTTATTAAGTTTGAAATGCAGATCCAAGCAGGGAGATGGAACTACAGACAACCACGAGGCTGCATGAGGGGCCGAAATAGATAATAGATTAGCTTTAATTTGTCTGCGCTAGAGATACCCTCAAGCAATGAGTTAAACTGGTGGCTTTCCAATTTTTATGACAAACGTTTCTTCATTTTCCTACAATGAACTTTGAGCAATGCAAGTAGTCTCCTATTGCAACACCAAGAATGTCACATGGTGGGGGCATGCAACTCAGGGCAACTTGCAACGATACAGTGTTTTCTTGCTGAGGTCTGTGAAATTTTGCATGGCCTGGAAATAGGAATGGGCCAAAAACAGCCACCTCAAACAGGCGCAGTAGTTTGCTAGGAAGGCTGAGCATATTCAGAAGGACCGAATGATGATGAGGATGATGTTGATGTGGAGATGGCATTAGCTATAGAGACTTATGAGAATTGGGGCAGGAACCCCAAGAGACATTTTCAAGGCTAGCCTCTTTGCCACATGCAACAGGGTATCCCCAAAGGCAGCAGCTGACATGCATTTTCAGTTCCTAAAAACTTCCAATGTCTGACAGTTGCAAACAACGTGGAACGAAAGCTCATGGAAGCTAGCTGTTGAAGCTAGGCATTCACTCTGTTGGTTCTGTTGCATGAGAGTTTTATGACATGAATCAGTTTTGTATCCAGATAATAGTGCATGGCATTCTGGTGGATTGCGGTTCGTATTGTGAGAAGTTCCATTGCAACAGACTTATGGAGATGATTTTTTTTATTACTAATGATGCATTGAAAAATTGCAGGTGGCCAGAGCTATCCTGGCGAGGGGTCTAAGGACAACATACCTTTGCTTTTATCTAATTTTTTTTTTTTTAGAACTTATATCTATATGTTAAATTAGTGCATGATTGGCACATATAATTTGTACAAAAAGCTAGCCTGATGGCCAAACATGAAAAGGTTTGTTTAGCCCATGCTCTGAATGCCAGTAGGATACATACCCAGCTAAGCTCACTACACTTTTGGTCATGTTTCCTAACTTCTGCTGAGATGGCAGCTAACCCTACTGGGATACCCGCTTCAATAATATGGGTTGAAACAATTGGAGAGACCACTGTACATGAAAGAATGATGGCTAAGGGGGTCAAGCATGATATGGGGACATATTGCACATCTGGGTCCAGACGATGCGTCCATTGCTAGCCACTGATTGATGGCCATCTGGATTTCTAGGCCTGGAGATGAGGTTACCAGCAACCACAATAATGAGTGTGGAGAGGAAACAGACAGATGTCTTGCTTTTGTCAGTGTCAGAACTGTTATTGAAGAGCTGATAGAGATTTGCAGCTTCTGTTGCTGTTGATGTGGGTGGTCAATAACCTCATTAATCAAACTGCGGAGAGGCAATGTATGCTGAAGTCAGAATAGTGGTAGGTAAGTGATTAATGACCAGCCCACCATGTTGAAGGCTTAGCTGAGCTTGTTCTTTGGCCTTGGGTGGCATCTCAATTGCAAGACACTCTGATAGACAGTTTATAACATTCTGGTGCAACACTTGTTCATCTGTTGCAAATGATGGAGGCATGGTGTGAGGTATGTGAGATATCTTACCGAAGCCACCACACATTTGCAGCAGCATTAGAGCTATATGTGGATCCTGCATAGCAACCTTGTTAAGTACTGTTAATAGGTTTGAAACTGCAGAGTGTTTAGAGGATACAATAGGAGATCAAGATTGGGAGAGTTAGAAGACTTCATCTCTGGTAGAAATCATGGCATCTACTGAATAACTTAGATTGAGATGAAGACCCACGGAACGACCCGTATCACAAACAATGTTAATAACATTACTAACTATGAAGAGTGGCCGTGCTAAAACACGATCACCCATGCACTATTGGTTTAAAGCAGAGTAGTGTTTGGGCTGTCTGATGCAATAGCGTTTATCACCTTGCGCAGCAAAAGGCAAAACAAGTAATGGCCAAAGTGAGTCTCCATACTGAACTCCAAGCTCTGATGTCAATTAATAGACCCAATGTGTGCCACAGAAATGGATGTTCACCAATACACAACTTCACCCAAGGAAGTACAACATCCAAGGCTATTGCCTTTATGTCTGATACCACCAACATAATGAAGCGGGCAAGGTTCAGTGTGCAAGAACTAATAAAAAATGAACGTCCACATTATTATAATGTTGGTTGCATTAGCCACTTAGCTGAACTTACTGTGAAAGCAGGTCTGAAAGTACTTCTAATTGATATTAAATTGATCAACTATTTATTGATCATGATGTGTTTTATCAATAGCAGTAAAAGGAAACAAGAATTCTGTGATCTGTGGTGTACTCTTTTCTCAACTGAACCACAGTTTATTCTTAAACACTGCCCTATACTAGATGGCTATGTATCCTTAGATTTTGGACTGATACCTCTCCCAGTATATAATGGGTTGAATTCATATTGTCTGTATTGTGATGAGCAAGAAGCTAAAGTGCTGGGGGAAATAAAAAATTTTAACGTATAGTATTCTTTCTTTTATCCTTCCCTCAATTGATCGGTTCAACGGAGTGTTTCAAAAGAATACTGAAACCACCACTTGTCAGCTAGCTCTATGATGAAATACATGTAAGTAGGCTTGTTCTACTCTATGCATCAAACCTGCTTAGTAAGGAGAGTATTGTAACTGTAGGTGATAATTATTAACTTAGAATCCAGCAACCAACTGTCAGATTATTAAAACCTGGAAGTCCACTTGTACCTGTTTTCATAAGCTAGAGCAAGAGTATGATTTGAAGCCTTTTTTGCCGCAGTAAGAAGCTTTTACATCAGCAGCATTAAAAAATGCTTTTAAAATTCCCATCTGGAGTCTTCATAATGGGGGGGAGATGATAATTCATGTGGTCTGTTCTTTGATCGGGTTGTTAAAGTCGCTCCAGAAAGATAAATGGACAACACCTTTGCTACCTTGCAAACAGCAGACAACATCCCGCAAGGAAGCAGATATGGAATAGGAAATGGGCCTGTGGCCTCATATAACGAGTGGCTGTCAATGTAGAATAAGGTCGTGACATCATTAAGGAGTACATTTGCATCGCCCTGTCAATCTCTGCATCTTTGCATGACCAAAGCTGATTTACAGTGTGCATCTTGAGATGTTATCATCTATGCTTTGCAAACTCACTGATGTCTGCATCGTTTCATGAAGAATAATGTACTATACAAATGTTCATTTAATATCAAACAATCATACATTGGCTTAAATACATTAGGATCATTTAGGCACAACCTGCAGGATTAGGAGATCCACCAATACCAAAAATGGTAAATATCCTCTGGTAGAGAGCAAACCGAGCTAGAGCTGCTGGATTGCTGGGTGCTGAACATTCTAGGGGGGCCATTAATTGCTTTCGTGGATGAGCCAAATTGACCATCTTGTATGCCAGGAACATCATGGACATTAGCTTTCCAGTCCCAGAAAGTAACATTCCAAGCTACATTTTGATCATTTGCCACTAATTCTGGGTCATTGAGGAGTACATTCTCATCACCGTAAAGAGCAAGTGAAGCAGCTCTATAATTGTAACTCCATGTCAACTAAATGTATCCTCGCCCAAAAAATTGATGCCCATTCAACCAATCATAATATCCTGGACAACCATTGTTAGCACAGGCCACTTCAGATAGTGCTGTAAGACCACCAGATTCATGTACAATTTGTGAATAAAACATGGCCAATTCTCTTTTGGTGGTGATACCTGATTGCGGAATGCCAGCAATTAATGCTGTGTATTGGGCATCATGAGGTTGTAGATAATCATTTGAAGTGACTGCATAATTGAATATTTCTTGGCTTATGTTCAGATCTTCAAATTCCAAGTCACTGGTAGATGTTCCAGAGCCACTGCCGAATGTTCCAGAGCCGCTGCTGGATGTTCCAGAGACGCTGTTGAATGTTCCAGAGCTAGATCTTGTCACTGGATCTAGGGAAAAACATTTGCATCCCGCTTGATTCACATGTTACTGTAGCTCTCCAATAGCATAGCCAATGAGCTATTGTGAATGCCATTGCTGTTTGATTAATTGCCTAAATTAAGAATACTTAAATGTTTGAGTAGATCTAATCTTCTTTAGTGCCATTTGTGTGTGCATGCATTGTCAAATAATGTATTGGCTTGCCATACAAAAAACGAGTTCAATGATACAAACATGCAAGGACACACAACAAAAGCAACCATAACCAATTAATAAGATCACATTGCACCCAAATGTGGCATATTCCCTCACCTCATTTCTTTTTTAAGACCATGGAACAAAATAAATAGGCACAGATCAGTGAAAAGATACTATTTAAGTTGAATCCATTTAAGGCTTTACATTACGTTTACCTCCTTTAAAAGCACCGTAGTCTATACTGTAAATAATTAAGTTTTTACAAATAAGCACAAGTCCGGTAGTCCATCTTAATTAATCAGCATTACTGCACTCGTACTTCATGCGATAATGTTGATCGGCTTACTACTAATTTATGCCTGCCTTCGTAAGTATTGCCATATCTAGTTTGACCTTTTGATGTGGTTATAAATTTTGAATAAACTCAATTGTCAACTTAATTCAAGGTGGAAAAGATTTGCTGTATAATGAGTCGCTGCTTTTGTACAAAAAGGAATCCACGAAAGCTCCACTCCTTTTCATTAACCCACAATGAATTTCTTTGCCATTTATTTGATGCTGGCATCGCTATTAAACAGCCTTCAGGCTTTAGGTTAAAACATAATGCCAAAAGCATTGAAAGCTGTTAGACGAAAGGATTGGATGCCTATTGTCAGTATAATACTGTATATACTGTTACTGCAGCCGAGCATTTCAGAGCAAACAGGAGTCATGCACGAGTTTCTATGTTTTCGCAGACCGATCCGCCGTACATGCACAGCACAGTCAACTTACTCGTAAAAATAATAGGTAGCTGTAAAGACACTGCGACTAGACAGACCAACAGTTCCTTCGCCATACTTCAGATAGTTATATGTGCAATGCGTCAGTTTTTTATAGTACCAGAAGCGAGGTAATAAAAAATATATTAGCCGTTTGGTTATCCGTTACGCATAGACGAGGTCAAAAGCCAATGCGTGTCACTATTATAGGGTTCGTGGGATCACCCAGTGACTTCATGTGTATAACCGTGCAGTGTGAATCCAGATTTCGAGCTAATATGAATTGTTATCATTGCATAGTTGTTGTGTATCCCATTATTGTTGTGGGAGTGCCGGATGTCCATGTACCTTAACGGATTACTATGTTTTCCTGCGCAATGCATATCCTGGTTACGAGTTCGTGATGTTTGTTTAGTGTTTGTGGCTGCGTCAGTTTAGGCTGTACCTCTATTGTTGTATACCCATCGGCGAGCGCAAGCCCGCAAAGACGCCTTAGTGACCTACATGTAGTAATCCTTCGCAGCAGTGTGGTAAATATCCGCGACAGTTGTTGTTCGGGATATTAAACTACATGGATTGGAAATGAGGTTGTTATACGGCCAAATTACGGTATTTAAATTTGTATGCAGGACGAAGGGATAACAAAGGCGCTGCTTGAGAATAGGGAGCCCGACAATCCCGACATGCTCAGTTTGATTAAAATTCGGCCGGTGTAACAGGATAGCTTGTCCTGCCGGATAGGCTGTCCCCCTATGGACACCCTATATCCTAGTATACGTTGCCCGCCTTTAGGATAACTTGTCCCCCCTTGCAACTTCTGGTTGACCGTTCGGATGCATGTGTTACTTACATATACACGTGCACTTAGAGCTCGCGCGTCTGGATTTCAGGCACAGTATACCGTATAACATCTACAATTTTTTTTAATTCGCCACGTGTTCTCAAACGCAGTCAACGTCGGAAGCGTGTGACAAAATTGTTCCATTGGTTCTAAAGAATGAACGATGAAGATCAGGAAGTACCACTCTACAACGAGATTTTTATCTGAAACACGGTGAGTATCGGGTGGATGCTAGTAAATCGGAAAAGCGGGCGATTCACAGAAGGGCACACAGTTTCGTGATGAAGGAAGGCTTGCTCTATCTCAAAAGCAATACGGCCGACATGACATGCAATTCAGGCCTGTTGAGAGCATTTGACACCACACACTAGAATTTGTGATTCATTAATGAAGGTAGATTTAGTGTCTAAAGTTAAGGGAGTCCAGTACAACAATAGTGGCAGCGTTTTAGACAATGTTATTTGACTGATTTTGGTGGGTACCTAACTCTTTGGTCAATAATTTCACTGAGACAGCCAATCAGTCCATGTGCGACTTGTTTTGTTTAGGAAGCCATGTATCCATAATGTTCTGCACTATATTAAAACAGAGTAGCTATAATTCCTACATCGAATAAATATTGGGTTTGTCCGTTAGCATTGAAGTCGTTAAAGTAGTTCTGGATATCTGGAGAAATTATCAGCCAGTATTGGGTAGTTATAGTATACCAATATAAATGTACATGTATACACATATACATGTACTGTACTGTGAATGTTGGCCAAAGTGATCAACTCTAAAATTTAAGGAGAGCGCAACAGCATGCACTAATATACTATCGAATGGGCTATTTTGGTTAAGCGTTGCTTGTAAAACGAAGGGGGACAGCAAATCCTAATGCGGACCGATAATCCTAGGAATAATTGTCCTAGGGGGGACAACGTATCCTAGGCTACGTTTTCCGGCGGACAACGTAGCCTAGGATACGTTGTCCGGCCGGACAATTTTTAGGGGGGTATCCTGCTACACCGGCAACCATTAATAATGCGGCTGTGTATAGTTAAATGACATCATTCACAGATCATTTGATCATGAGCAGCTTAGGTTCCATCTCGGCTGTGGAATGGTTAAAGGTCTGATGGTGCCACTTTAATTTGGTAAGTACTGGAAAACTAGTTACATATATTATATTATATATGCCGGCACATTCTTGCTGACCAAGCTGAGAAAAGGAAGTCACATTCACACAGTAGTGATAAAATGGGGGTGGCGCTTTCGGTTGAAATGCCACCCCACTACTCGATGGTATCATAATGGAATATATATGTTCTGTACGGAAGCTTAAAGTAACTAGTTGATCAACCGGTGCCGGTTGCATTTCCTTAAGGATGCTTGTTATAGCTATGTTTCTTTGTACAGTGTAGCAACCATCACCGTTTATTGCATTGCGCTCCGTAATATGGGGCGTGCGCTTCTTAACGTTTTGGCAAACCCGGGCGGCTAAATCTCGTTTCAATGGACTAAAAACGTCGTATAGTATCTACTTGCTACTGGTCTAACTAATGCCAGTATAGGATAAATGAAACTTCACTTTGTATGCGGAAGTTGTATCAATGTTTGCCTGCAAGCGCTCTAAGCATTTCAAAATACGGATTAAATTGCCTACTATAGTGATTAAGTATGGTTATTCTTGAATTAGAAGAACTGCAGAATTTTAGCCATCTGGGTTTCAATTCTAACATTCAATTCAATTATTTCGCCGCGCGTAATCGTTACCATAGAAACGACATTATATAATCATACAGTTAAAAAGCTGTTATTAATAAAAAATGTATTGAACATTATGATCGAGTGGTAACGTCCGTGTAAGAATAAACACTTCCTTTGGCAGCCATTTAAACATTTCAAGTGTAGCCAGTCTTAATACACCTGAGTGTGAGTGTGTGAGTGAGCAAGCGAGCAAACAAGGGAATGAGTGTGTGAGGAGTGAGTGAAATTTTCACGGAAACGATCCCACATAGATGTAGACGTGTACAAGTAATCAATAAAACAAGTGAACATAATGTATTTGCATTGTCTTTAAAAACACCTCTGCACAACGCCAGCTTGCAACACATACTCATGCTTTCTGGATGTACATGTATGTGTTGGTCATTACAACTAATGTCACCAAAGGCTGGCTGTCTGCAGCTATTCTGAAATTGTTTTGCACTGACACATTATACGTTTTGCTTTAGCCTTTGCCAAACGTTGCCCCCACACTACGCAATGCTGCTGCACATGTTTCATGTGATACATGTACTCGATTCCTATATGTTTTGATACAACGATGCGTGCTTGTACATGTGTATTAACAAGCAGTTTTATTCATATTAAAAACATGGATTGATTTCGGAGTTACAGTTAGTTCCACTGCGCCACAGCATTTAAAACGCAGTGCAGAGTCTGCATAGGGTGGGTATGCAGACTCTGCACTGCGTTTTAAATGCTGTGGCGCAGTGGAACCCTATGCAGATGTGTATAATTGACCTTCCTCTCTAGATGAACTGGAACATTTTTCATTGGACACCCCGCTATATACATGTATTGTATGATCTGCTTCAGCATCAGCTTTGTCAACTATGCTACTAGCAGTTGGTTTCGTTTGATCCTCCTTATAAAGCATATGCAAATGTATTCGGCAAGCTGCACAAATCTTTTTGCCGGGTTGAAATAAAAGGGATACATGATTTGCAGCCATTTCTTTTTGCAAACCATGGAAGATGATCTTGCTGTGACGCTTCAGTGGATTACAACAGATTTCCAGCTACTGACCCTCTTTACCGACATAAGAACACACAGTACTAGTAGTTAGCATAACACTACATGCACCGATGGAGTATGCAGGTATTTATACTTACATGTATAACGTACACTTAGCGTTGTAGATGGAACCCCTGAAAGAGAAACAAAGCACAACGCACAAAGATACGGCTGCGCTGGTCCATCAAAAGAACGACATTATTTGGATGCAACAGCGCATAGATCCGAACAGGTCGGTCTTCTAAAATGACAAAGGCCTTAGGGCTGTTGATTTCACAGTACAGTTTACAATTACACTGGCACCAATGAATTTTGAATCCCTATGAGGGCACACACCTTTTGAATTAGCATGTTACTTGGGATCCTTGGGTTGTTCAGAACTGAGCACAGTGTAAACTAAAAAAGATTCTACTCTGGTTTTTCTCAGATAGCCTTATGGGTGTTAAAAATGGAAAATGAAGTTTAAGAGAAATAGAATTTGCCGTGGTACTTTGCTTAATAGTATTTTCACTTTCAATTGCACTAGTATTTCATCATTACGCACAGATAGCCCATAGTGAAATCTATTAATAGTATTAATTTGGTTATCTGACTAGCCAGGTCAGAGATACTAACTGATGTGCAAAGACCAAATAGTCATACAAAAGGTCACAAGTTTAGTAACCCATAATTGCTGAACCACACGACATAATTAATTAATGTTTTGATCATAGTAAGGGTAACACATAAAACATAACATCAGCCAAATCGAAGAGCATGTACGAGACTTTTTCATTTGACTATGAATGACCCCATAATTTCAGTTCTGGAAAATTTAAATGTTTCATTTCATATTAAAAGACGCATCTAGGGAGATACAGTGTAAGCCTATGAACAACCTTATACGTACAGGAGACCCAAGGACGAAGAGGCTTGCAAATGGATTAGTACGCCATGTAAATCCAAGAACAACACCTAGCGACTTGCATTGTTGTTTCAAGGGAAACATACACTACTGTGGTGTACTTTCTAGCATCTACACTAGTACACTGTACATTAAAATTTCATAATGAGCTCGTTTTAATTTGTAACACCAACTACAGTGTATAATGCATTTTGAAGAAATGTTAATCCTTCCAATTATTGCACATTAGCAGAACAAGAGCACCTGCAACTGAAATCTTAAACATTCCCATGGATACAAGATGAAATACAAGTTACAGCTACCAGTATGAAAATGTTTGCACTCATCAACTTACTATTAATTCTTAAGGTGTCAAAGTACTGTTGACTAACAACTTTATTTGCACATATTGAATCCTCTGCAACCACCTAGAAGCAGATTAGAATTTAAAAAAAAAACACACTTAAGTACTGAAGTTATGAGATACATGTAATGCTCTTATCAAATGCTATTTTCTGGGCAGTGATCAATATTTAATTGAGAGTTAATGCTCAATATACAAACTATTGTCTAAATTAGCAAACAACAGGCAAGTTAAAATGATATCTTGTCATACAGTGTATCAAAAGTACAAAGCCGTGTTCCTGACACTAAACGTGTATGTAAAATGTTTAATGCACACTGTCTGTGTACATATATGGGTATTCTCTGTGATACAATTCATAACATACGAAATAAGTACTATACACATATGGTACTCTTTATGTAACTCCCCAGTAATCAATAGCTGGCTACATTCAGTGCACTACTAGGAGAGTATATTGAGTGTTCACAAATGAAGGCAAAAATAATATAACTCAGGATTGAAATTAATTAAGCACTATACAGTTTTTTTTATACATACATTACAGTAATGAGGCAAATTCTATTAATTAAATTACATGTACATGTAGATTTAGATCAATCCGAGTGGTTAAAGAATTATGTCAAAACCCTCATATACGTGTACATGTAATATGAAGCCCACTATTTAAAGTTATTCACGATAAAGGTTAGAGCTAATTAATAATTATGTATACAGTACGGGTCATAATAAAAGTCACGTTCCGTTTTAGTTCTACGATCGTAGCACTGTGCAGTGTTTTCTAAAATACGATGATCTTTTAGACACTTTCATACGCGTTAACTAAGGCCGCGAACTGTGCAACTCCGTTTAAACCGGTTCTTTTTGTTGCCACGTGTCATTGACACATATCGCCAAAACGATGACGCTGCGTACTTCGCTTAAAGAACTAAGGAAAGAAATTTCTTCACTCCAGATGACATCATCAAATCTGTCGTTCTGATGAGCTAATGCCCATGCAAACCTTTTCTGCTTGTTCACATCACGGATTAACTGACAGTAAGCACTTCCACGGAACGTCCATCCAAGCGATGATCTGCAACGCAAAACTGTTCGAATACTTATTTTATAGCCACGTGACACCAGTAGTTTTGCAATTGAGTGGCGGTGGTTTCATTGTCGCGTTGCATTTCTTCCTCCACCATCGCTTTGATTTTCGTTGTAATCGACGACGGACGCCCTGATCCTGGGTTTCGATGAATCCCACCACTAACTTCGAAGCGCTGCTAGAACCGGTGGATGTTTTCGCGTGTACATGGAATACCCTCCGATATTAGTCGTTGGTGTATAGTAGGAGCTTTGTACCCTTTCTGATGGTAAAACAATATCCGAAATTTCGCATAATCACTGTAGACCATTATCGTAGCACTAAACGAGCGTTAAAACATAATTTAAACTGCGGTTAAACGATGACGTCAGATTACAGGTCTAGCGATCGACAACTGTTGTGTTAATCTTATTTGAAGAATGCTACGAAGTCAGAACTAAACGAAACAAGAAGCCATATCTTCGTGCTACGATCGTAGCACTAAGACGGAACGTGACTTTTATTATGACCCGTACTGTAAGTATATGATTACGTTGTAGAACAGGATTTATAATTTCAAGTTACCAGATGCAATAGTAAATTATTAAAATGTAACGTCCTGCTTAATTCAAATATAATATATAACTAATGTTAAAACTTGTCTCTACCAGTATGAAATGAAGTAGGAGCCACCATTTGATTAAAATTATGGAATAGTGAGTTCTAAAAAGTCCAATTTGAAATCAAAGTGTAGTGCTTTTTAGAAGTTTTAAGTTCGATTTGTTGGTTTCAATAAACCCAAATAATGTTAATTGACGTAAAATTGTAATCAATAAATCCTCCAATTAATTAAAAGTTGTGGTACATTATTGTATAAAATATATTAGTTTCAAACTATTTTGATTGTATCTTTACACCTACAGTGGTATTAAAGGTTAAAACCTCAATGCCCTCCTTTTGTGAACACCCAGTATAATCGAGTGTGTGCATTGTGTATACGACTACTGATACCTGACTGTGCACACAATGCACAAGAACGTGAACACACAGTGTTATGTACTGCACTTTGGTACATACACGTTCTTGTAGATTATATACATGAACTCTACAGCATGAACAGAATGTACATGTATCAAAAGACAAAGCGCAAACCAACCCTTTCTCCCTTAACCTACAGTATGTGCAACAGAACGCCCACCTGGTTAGTGATAAGAGCATTCAGGGAGCTCTCTGGAGTGACCATCAAAATTGACATCTTGCCCCGACGTCTGAAGCAGCTATAATACAGTACACAGCAGACACACAACAACAGGATCACAAGCAAACCGCCACCAGCGCCAGCTGCAATCGCTGCATGAAATATAGATGAGTGTGCACACAGTGAGCCACATGGCACATGCCAACAGACACACACTTGTAGAGTACATATTTATGCACATTATACATGGGGTACAGGTACTGTACAGCTGTACAGGTACTGTATACATTAACTGCTGTGCATGCAAGCATAAGGTGCCAGGTACAGTTAATGCAAATGGAAACTTTGACCTGATGTAAAAAAAAGCATCAAGTCAATGAGACTACACGACAGTAGGCGGTTCACATCCAATGACATGTACTGCAGCCTTGTACATGTACCGTGTGACAAGATGCTTGTGTGGAAAGACTAACCTATGATGTTTGTCGAACTCAAGATGTTCGGAGAGGTGTTACCATCTGTAAAGATACACAACATGTAATCAGATTATTGTATGCAAGTACACCACACAAACCATTAGAACATATGCACGAATGTGTAATGCATAATACATGTACAAAACTATAGAATTATAAGGTTGAATGGTAACTATAGCATTCAAACGAAAGTGACAGAAGAGTACTCGCACTTGACAAAGGCTCAAACAGAATGCACAATGCATTGAGCAAATATGCAATATGCAGGGACATTGCATGCATATGTGCACTGTACACTGTACAAGGACAAAACCTACACGTATGTGGTTTTGCAGTCTTATGGTGTGCGTGCTAGTATCTATTATACACATACTGTACATGCACACATCTATACTCATCTATAATCCAGACGACCTAATTCTGTCTCATATTCACCCAGTTTCACAACACTCAGTTTCACAATACGACACTTCGGCACCAAACAATCCTGCTAATGTGGAAATGACCATGCATGGATGCTACAGTGTACATGTCTCAACACTTCAACACTCATGCAGTGATAGTTTGCAGGACACATGCTGTAACTGTGCTACAAAAACAAAATATATTGGACACGTATGGACACGAAGGTAATTGCAGTACCTGTATTCACTGAGCAGATGCCGTTAATTACAACAAGGCCATTTGCACATGCTGTGCACACCTGATTGATACCTGCTGAATGATACAATGAAAAGAAAACCACCACACACACACACATTGATGGGACACATACATATACATGCAAGCATATCACTAGTGGTCAACAGAATGGACAGTGTATGAAATGACAACACTTTGTACGCAGTGCCCAGAGTGTCACAACACCTCCCGGGACCACCAGTGGAAGTGACACACCATACTATGCATGACACCCACATGTACAGTACACACATATAAAATGGATGGATCGTTAGGTAAATGAATGCACCATACCTGCACAATGTGCATACAGCAAGTGTATATGTACAGTGTATGTGGACAGTACATTGAAACACATAAATGTGCAAATACATGTATGTACATGTAGGAAGGACCATCAATAGCTAAAACAAAGAGGTGCATTGAACACAGTTACTATGGACACACAAACCTGCAGAGCGGCACACAGTACAATCAGAAAGCCTGCCTGTAGGTGTCAAGAAGAAGCAAGGAGTGACAACACTGTCTGGGCATTATTTTGTATAATGTTCCCCCAACTGAACCAAAACAACAAGGTGCTTGCTTACTTGGTACACAGGTGGATGTGATATTATCCAAACAGTATCCAGGGTTACATTCGAGGCATCTGCTTGGGAGAGTCGTGCTGTCACATCGACTGCAATTGTTGCGACCTGTAGTGTGAAGCAATGTGTGCTTATTAAGTGAGCACTGGATGAATGGATGTATACGGTACGTGTGTGCGCATGTGTGTGTACCGCAAGCACATGCGTGTAGAGGTTAACATCTGGTACACTCATGCACATGCACACTATGGTGTTCAGTAATCCACAGTGCATTTAACATGCTGCGCAGTACATGCTGATATATACATTTTAATTAAAGCACATGCATAATACGAGGTGTGCATGGCTTAGGTACGAGTGTAATGACTGACTCCGTGAACCTAAACATACATGGTATGTAAACAACCATCTTGAGCCCCTGAGGGCATTCCCCTCCAGATACAGAATAGTAATTCGGATTTGTCGTATTGCCGAAGCCTGGGGAGGAGGAAGTGTGGGGAGGAGACAAGTCGGCTGCGTGTGAGCAATGCAAATTCTCAAACACTCTGGTCACCTGTACATCTGCATACAAGCACGTAATGTACTGTCCAACAACTGTTCCTAATACATGTACATGTTGTGCAGTGTACACAGCTCTGTATTGTATAGTAAAGGTCGGCATGCACGGGGCGACTTCCTGCCAACTTGTCGCATGCAACTCGAATTAATATGGGTAAAAGTTCCGTAATTGTTTAGTTTACTGATGGTTTGCGGAACATTTGTCCATATTCATTTGAGTTGCATGCGGCAGGAAGTCGCCCCGTGTATGCCGGCCTTAAGCCTGGAGGTTAGGTACTCAATCAATAAGCTTGTGCACATTACTTTAACCAGAGCTTGTACAGTACTACAAACCTGTATTGTATTTGCATTGACAATTGGCAGTGGACAGCCCTTAATGCAAGCAGTACATATTTATGCACAATGTCTTGTGTGCAGTGGTAAAGTGATGAAGAGTGTAAAGGTGTTTATTTGGGTGTCTTATATGAGCTCACTTCTATACACATACAGTGTATGTTGTGTAAATTTAAGTCCTTTGAATAAACAACAGCAGCAATCAACCTTACCATAGCAATTCGAGTCATATCGGTAATCTAGTTGTAGTCTAGGAATTTAACTCTTTCACGGGCAACAGAGCAATATTGCGCCGCAGGCGCTATACTAAAGCCACTCAGCAGTTAACACTTTGCAGACAACAACATATTGATCAGTTGTTTCCTGGTCATAAATTGTGTCAGTTGTTTGCTAACTACGTTTTCCTGCAACGTACAACACTTTTTTTTCTGTGTACCGTAATAATTGGCTTTGCCCGTGAAAGAGTTAAAGTTTAACTCATATTCCTTTGAGTTGCACGCAACATGTTGCCTATGTAGTGCATGGTCACCTTTATGAGCACACCAGGAGCACATACACACACACACACACACACACACACACACACACCACTGTGTAAGCTAGAGATTTCTTGCCCAGGGGGTGATCCCAGTACCAACAGAAAAGGCCATAACAGTGGCTGTAGACCACATCCACACTACGTCTTTCACTCTTGACTGTACTTCACGACCAAGATGTGACCACTTACTGGCAAGGTAATAGGTCCTTCCCGATCTGAAGTCAGGGACACCTGCCACTGTATTGGAGTTCTCTATGACACTGATCATGCGAGTGTGCACTTGGGGACTCCCCAGGCAGTAAGAGAGGAGGAGAAACCCTCCCCCTCCTGCACTGACATCACAGGCATCATACTGCTGTACTGAGTACTGGTTGTGGAGGGAGGGTGGAGGGGGAAGAGGAAGGGGGAGGAGGGGAGAGTTGTACAGGTAAAACAAGACACTTTGAACCATGATTGTCCCAGCTCATGTAGGTGCGGGCGGGCAATTGCACTTGCAACCTGGATGTACAAAATGTAGACTACAGTGCACAGGGATGTGGTGCAGGAAGATACACTGAACCACGCCCTCAGTGAAATTATAACAGGTGTTTGGCGGGTAGAGAGTGCCACGATCGAGCCGGTACTACATGGAGGACGGGTTGTTTAATTAATGGGCCCCGCAGGTATTGAATGTGAGTGGGTATGCCTGACAGATTTTGAATGCGCAGGAATTCGCTCGCGCGCTCCAGCTTACCATGAGGTAAACGGAACTGTAAGACGAAGGCGGGCATTGCAGTACAAGAGTATCTCCGATGTTTACGGACAGGGGTGTGCTGAGGAGTTGTACAAAAAAAAGGACCAATTTTCGAATGACGCTCGATCACTCGCACGTCTTACTTACCTCGGACTTCTGTAGACGCTAACGCCACTTACGGTCCACGACACGTTACGTTGAACGCAAACCACTGGAGCAGCCAGTGAGACCAGCAGTAGTGCGACGAGTGAACCAGCAGGGCCCATTGCCACCACGCCTTAACTTCCGGAGGTCTGGGGACCAGTTGAACAAATGCCATTCATCCACCTGTCATGCTTGGTTTTGCAATAAACTGCACTCACAGGCTTATCCAGAATACATACATTTTTTGCCATGTAGTAAGGTAATATAAACTGCCTTAGCTTATTAAAACGGGTTTTTAAATGGACTGTACAAGTCAAACGCTACGTCTGGAGGACGTTTTAACACCACCATTTGTTACTACTGATGGATGCGCACCATACCATCGTTTTAAAAGTTTTGCAGCACCTTCTATTCTGTTTTGTATATCCTCTGAGAGGGGGGGGGGGGGGGGGGGGGGGGGGGGGGTCGCGATGTGTGCCAAATTAGTTTCAATCCAACACACAATCAGCAAACGCCGCCAACATATCCAAGGTGAAGTTCTAAACACACACACACACACACACACACACACACACACACACACACACACACACACACACACACACACACACACACAAATACATTAGCGTTCTCTATCTGCACCTGGGATACTTTCTGTTAATACGAGTGGTAGTGATTAAAAAACGCCAAGCATTGCAAGAGCTCGCAAAAGCCCTCTATTTCCCTCTTTTTCAATTCATAACTCATGAGACATAGTCCTCGTACCTGTCGTAGTGTAAGCTTACGTCATGGTGGGTCTGGGTACGAGACTAGCTTACAACTTCGTTATCAGTGCTTACCGGTACATGGAAGAGCTGCTTTGTGACCTACATTGAAAATGACCGAAAGTGAGTATTAACTAGCCTGGTCGACATTGGCATCGCTATGTTACGGTTATTACACAAATATACACAAAAAATAATGAGGTTGCCGTTTCAAACCCCTACTTAACTTACTTCTTCTACAGCCTCTTAGGAATCGTCAAGATTCAGGGAAACAAATTAATTTAAATTAAAAGCCTGTATTACTTGGTTAAATTATTGGAATCTCGGCGGACTTACTTCACGAAGCAGGTTTCACCGTTTGTGCGGATTGTAAGTCAGTCCTGATTACCATTAATAAGCGGACCCGGTGCTCGTCCTGCATGAATGACAGCCACCACTCATCTAAGTCCAATGGCAGCAGCTGGGAGGCCGTGTTTTCAAATATCAATAATAGCCGTTCGTTACTTGGTAGTAACAACCACCTTCTGAGCCACCTTTACCCTTTATAATACGTCGTCACCTGGGCTATCGTCAGGGACATCAGAACCCAGCCTTCTCCATTGACACCCTCTATTTCAGCTGGAATAGCAACAGCGCATACACCTCTCATAGAACCTTTGGTGCCTCTTTCATCTGTCCAACTATCGCCCGAGCCCTTGCAAGTGGAGTCGGGAAGCGATCGAGCTATGACATCGCCACAGGCACCAATTGTCCGACCTCGTCACAGGAAACAATGCATTGTAGCTGGCTGCCACGAGCTAATTGCTCCAACTATCCAACTATGTGGCGTTCACATATGGGACTTCACGCACGGGGTCTTTTTCTTGGCGATGTACCTAAAGAATGGCTGCAGGAACAAGGCTTGTACATTTGTGAGTGTCGAGCACTCGTGGCTAAATCTCGTTTTGCATCACATTCGCGAAGATGTTTAGCTGGCTTGGCAGCTCCTCAAACACCGATTCCCGAGTCCTCGCAGAGTACAAACACAGTCTTACCATCTTTTGAAGAAGTTTGCCTCCTATCTTGCCGAACCTTGCGGCACATTCCCAAGAAGTCTCGTCCTGCTTTTGCCCTAGCGTTGTCTTTTTCTTTGAAGGCAGTGCTTCACGATAACTCTTTGGACTCTTGGCTGAAGTTATTTATGCTACCAAAGTGCCTCTTGCCTTCAAAAAAACGGGGTGGTAGGCGTAATAACCCAACCCCCATAGACTCGCTATGCAATTTGTGGTGCAAAGGGGACCATGCGACATTATGGAATATGGCAAAGAGTCGCGGGTCACAGGACCTTTGGCGCGCACTAACTCAGATGACTCTGTCCCACGTAATCTCATTGATTTTGCAGTTTCTTTCACAGCGAAACCGCTATCCGGAGACGGGTTGCAACGGTGCCCCGTCACTTTCGATCAAGACGGACTTCCACGTAAATTTCACGGAAACGTTTAGTGACGGTATCCGTGTATTTATGAACGGTAATCGACGAACGCTACCGCACGGTACCGCGTCCTCCACTATTATTGACGCATTGTCACGTGATACAAGTAACTCCTTCCGAATTCAAAAAATGAGCGGCAAGTGACGTTACTGTCACCACTGCGGGGAATACGTGTGTAGATCTACATTTTTTGAACACCAAATGCTAGTAGAGTCGTCATCCAAAGCTGATAGTTCTCTTCAAGCTAAACAACAGCCTCCTGCGGAAGGTATGTACCATACATCATACACGTGCACCGATTATGTATGCATATGCGCAGATGCATATGCTTATACTCGATTCGCGAGATATAGCTAGTGCTGAGCGGTAGCTATTAGCAGCTAATTGTATCCTTTTTTATTATATAGACGTACCGGTACTATGGCAGACAGGAGAGCATATCGAATACCTCTCCGGCTCTGAGTCAGATTCGTCATCAAGTAAAGAATCTTTACAGCAAGGACTCCATAACTATAAATGGCACCAGTTGCCTGTGTGTGTATGTGATGTGTGCCTCTGTGTGAGATGTGTGCCACTGTGTATGTGTGCCTGTGTGTTGATGTGTGCCTCTGTGTCAATGTGTGCCTCTGTGTAATATGTAGCCTTAGTGATGAGTGCCTCTGTGTGATATGCGCCTCTGTTTATGATACATGTGTCCCTGTGTGTAATGTGTGTAGCCTGTGTGTGATGTACACATGCCTCTGTGTGATGTGTTCCTGTGTGTGATTTGTGATGTACACGTGCCTCTGTGTGATGTGTCCCTCTGTGTTATGTGTGCCTAGGCTCTGTGCGTGATGTATGCCTCTGAGTAATGTGCACTTGCCTCTGTGTGATGTATTGCTTTGTGTGATGAGTGCCCATGTGTGATGTTTGCCTCTCTGTAATGTGTAGCCTTAGTGATGAGTGCCTGTGTGATGTGTTCCTCTGTTTATGATGTGTCCTTGTGTGTGATGTGTGCCAATGTGTAACTTGTGTGTGATGTGTGCTTGTGTGTGATGTGTAACCTTAGTGATGAGTGCCTGTGTGTGATGTGTGGCTGTGTGTGATGTGTGCCTCTGTGTGTGATGTGTGCCTCTGTGTGTGATGTGTGCCTGTGTGTGATGTGTGATGTGTGCCTATGTGATGTGTGCCTGTGCCTGTGTGAGATGTGTGATGTGTGCCTGTGTGATGTGTGCCTATGTGCGATGTGTGCCTGTGTGTGATGTGGCTGTGTGTAATGTATGCCTGCATGTGATGTGTGCCTGTGTGTGATATACACATGCCTCTGTGTGATATGTGCCTCTGTGTGATGTGTGCCTATGTGTGATGTGCCTGTGTGTAATGTGTGCCAATATGTATAACCTGTGTGTGATGTGTGATATGTGCCTATGTGTCATGTGTGCCTGTAGCCTTAGTGATGTGTGCCTATATGTGATGTGTGTCTGTGTGTGATGTGTGCCAATATGTGTAACTTGTGTGTGATATGTGCCTGTGTGATGTGTGCATGTGTGTGATTTATGCCTCTGTGTGATATGTAGCCTTAGTGATAAGTGTCTATGTGTGATGTGTGTCTGTGTGTGACATGTGCCTGTGTGATGTGTGCCTCTGTGTGTGCCTGTGTGAAGTGTGATTTGTGCCTATGTGTGATGTGTGCCTGTGTGATTTGTGCCTGTGTGTCATTTGTGCCTGTGCGTGATGTATGCCTGTGTGTGATGTGTGCCTGTTTGTGTGATGTGTGCCTGTGTGTGATGTGTGTCTGTGTGATGTGTACCTGTGTGATGGTGCTTCTGTGTTATGTGTGCGTGTGTGATGTGTGCCTCTGTGTGTGATGTGTGCCTGTGTGATGTGTGATGTGTGCCTATGTGTGATGTGTGCCTCCTTATTATGTGTGCCTTTGTGATTTGTGCCTGTGTGTCATTTGTGCCTATGTGTGATGTATGCCTGTGTGTGATGTGTGCCTGTTTGTGTAATGTGTGCCTGTGTGTGTGCCTGTGTGTGATGTGTGTCTGTTGATGTGTGCCTGTGTGATGTGTGCCTGTATGATGTGTGCCTGTGTGATGTGTGCCTGTGTGATGTGTGCCTGTGTGATGTGTGCCTGTTGGTGTGATGTGTGCCTATGTTTGATGTATGCCTTGTGTGATGTGTGATGTGTGCCTGTTTGTGTGACGTGTGTGTGGCTGTGTGCAACATTATAGAAGTACTTCGTTCATTCTTTACATGTGTAGGGATAAAGGATGATGTCTTCCATCCTCACTCAAACTAAAACTGATTCCATGCATTCTTGTATTAGACCTTAATGAATCCATTTCAAGGCTGACAAAAGAATTAAATCGCGCATACATGTACATGGCAACACATCGCATACCAATAACAAGCGGTATAAGCTCGCTAATTGCAATTGATTGACAGTTGCTGGTTAATTCAACTATAACTGTCCCTTGACCAATTCACGTGACTATTAATAATAGGTTTTTGGCGGGGAAACAGTGGTGTAGCCGATGGATGTTACCTATTTTATCGCAACCTATTTTGGCGCCAAAGTACAACGTGCATCAGCGCAGCAAAGAGCACGATATGGTAAGCGTTTCGCTATCGGCCTTTGTCCTCTATAGCAACTTTCAGGTTCAAAGATTGGCGTGGAACTTATGGATCCGAATAAACTTCTTGATTCGCCACATACTGATGATAAGACATGAGTGCTGCGTAAGTGCCATTTTTGGGGGTGTCGAAGATATCACAACCACTTTTCTTCCATCTACAGGAATAGGTTGTAACGCGAACACATATTAGTAGGTGTAACGTATTATTGGTACGTTATTTAATTGTATTTCCTTTTTTTGGCTTTGGAACGCAATGAGGTATGTACAAGGGTCACTTTTTTTCTCATCTGTGACTTTTTACACAAGATGAACGTTTGATGACGTGAGTGGCTCCACGTTTGTGCCAGTGTCATCGCGCGCAGATTGTCAATACCGGCGCAAATGTGTAAGCAAGTACTTCTGTGGTTCATGTATTCATGACTGATGCTATACATCATTATTTTTCAACAGAACGGAATCCGGCTTTTTGCCTAATGTGGAGACCAAGCAAAACTGACACTTGCTCTTCCTTTTTACATGCATTTGTATTTGTATATGGTTTTTTGAAGAACTAACCCTGAGAAAAGTGAATGAGATGGTGCACGTATACGATAAAGCTGCATGGATAGAAAGTAGAAGCGGTACCGCTGTAGTACCGGTAGCCAGAAATTCAACCTTACGTACTGACGGTACGATGCGGTAAAAAGCGAACCGCCTTTAACCGTGGATTTCCCGGACTGACGGATTATAACGCTTAAAGACGTGACAGAGCGACGGAGGGGAAGGACGTTGCCGTCCACTCTCCGTCCACAGACGGACCGTTGGTATTGATATCAACGGTATCCGCCTACATCTGAGTGACGGGTAAGGTCACGTGATGAGACGTTACCGTCTCAATGTAATGGTTTCGCTGTGTTTGTCTCATGAGGGCATGTTTGCTAAAGCGTGTAGAATTTTAGTATCCTCTGGCCTGGCACCCAATAATGAGGATACGTGGAAGCTGTTAAGGGAAAAACACCCAGAGGGGCCACTCCCTATAATCCCCGAAACAACCTTACCCCAATCCATATCCCTGAATGACGATTTTGATGTTTACAACATCCTTTAATCCTTCCCGAAGGGTACTGCAGCAGTCCTTCTGGCCTAAGCGGAGTGCAACACTTGTTAGATGTGGCTTCCATTCCACTTCCCACGACTATTTGTTCCCTGCTCAGAAGGGTTGTTAACCTCTTGGTGTCTGGGAAAGTTCCCCAGGAGGTTTCATGGCAGGTGGGTCCTTGACAGCGCTCAGCAAGTTAAAGCCTGGTTGTGCCCCAGACATAAGACCAATTGCTGTGGGCGAGGTTCTGAGGAGGTTGACAGGAAAATGCTTATGCACTGTCATTAAACAAAAGGTTATTGATTGTTTTGAGCCCATACAGTTTGGTGTGGCTTGCCCTATGGGTTCAGAAAAGGTCATTCATGGATAGAGTCTGTGTGGAAAAGTTTTGGAATGACAGGGATTTTTCAGTTATGAAGGTGAATTTCAAGAACTCTTTTAATTTAGTTTCCAGAGATGCTGTTCTACAGGAATGCGCAACATATGGAGAAATGGCCCATACATAGGCGGTCATCTTGCTTTTTTTTTTTCAAATTGAATTTCAAACACGTTTATAATTTACGATAAATCAGACTGATTGTGAATCTGTGCTTTATAAGATTATACCATTAACAATTCGTAAACTACAATCAAGACAAAAATTTAATTTCTACCGCGCATAATTTATTCATAAACGAAGTAGTCACTACGTAATACCTTGCGTCATCTTAGAATAAAGCTATAATTATTAAAATTATGTCGGCTAGCTATAGTAGTGCACGGAGCTGAGTGGTTAACGGTTATAAACTTTAATGACTGTAACGTGACTATCGATCAATACAATTTGAATTACAATTACAATTGAATCGATACACAAATTAAATTATCGGCTATGCGTCACTTGCACTGGAGATGTGGAGCGCATCAATTAGGCACAATGATGCATGCAGGGATCGAACTATTCATGCTTTCATCTTCTGAGACGCAGGTGTTATGGTGAGTATACTATGTCAGAGGCGTAGGAACGTATTTAACATTGGGGGGGCCGACTTTGTAAAATTATTAACGGAGGGGGGGGGGGGGGGGGGGGGGGGTGCAGTCACTTACGACGGGGGGGGGGGGGGGGGTGCAGTCCGCTTACGACGGGGGGGGGGGGGGTGCAGACGTAGACGTAATATGGTGACGTGCGATTACGGATACTAAGTACCGGTGAGTTAAACTAAACTAAAGGGGTAACATTGGGGGGGCCGAAGTATACGTCGGCCCCCCCACCTATAAGATTGGGGGGGCCAAGGCCCCCTCTGCCCCCCCGGTTCCTACGCCTCTGTTAAATGCTAGAGTCGGTAAAATACGATACAATTGATTTCATTGTGGCAACCAGCTGTAGCAACGATCAAACACAACAAACGACCACACGAGCAGATTTGAATATTACTCCAACATGAATAAATAGGTTTGGAAATGATTACACTATGATTATGCAATCACATAATCATTGAACATTACGAAACAGTGCGGAGATAAAATTAAAATGTATAGAATAAATTATTGGGGGGGCCGTAAAGCATATCGGCCCCCCCTTTTACATGATTGGGGGGGCCAAGGCCCCCCTGGCCCCCCCGGTTCCTACGCCCATGTATGTGAATTTAGTAGCGTAGGGTATGTTCGGCAGTGGGTAGTGTTCGGCCCTACATGTATGTGCATATCTTGGAAGTAGTAGATATGGCCTTCTCCCTATACTAGTACAGTTGGCCATCTCTCTATAATTGTGCACATCTCCTTGTACAGTGTACTGTAACCAGTGGTAGCCTTCTCCCTTTACTCCCGAACCGTTAATTGCCCGTCTCCTTATACTGTTGGTCTTCTTCCTTTATTGTTAGACTGGTGGCCTTCTCCCTGTAATGCTGGTCTTCTCCCTATACTGTTCGCCTTCTCCCTATATACTGTTGGCTTTCTCCCTATACTTTTGGCTTTCTCCTAGTACTATTGGCCTTCTCCCTATTCTGTTGGCCTTGTTGAGTGTGGATATGGTATACTGTTGGCCTTCTCCCTGGGTTATTCAAATTAGGGGCAAACCAGGGGGTGGATAGGGGGTGAGAGTGGTAAATCCCTGCCCTGTCCAATACCATACACTGTATATGGACTACAACTGTTTACAGCATACAGTGTACAAACTGGTACAGGCCTGCACATCCGGTGGGTGTGGCCAAAGCAACTCCAGCAGCTTGAAGACATTACAAGCCATGCCCACATCCCAGGCTGCTCCCAATGTTACTGCTCTGAATGCTGTGACTGCACTGTCCAATCCAAACGGCCTGCTGATCCAGTATGATGTGTGGGATAGGGGGGGGGGGGGGGGCACCTTTCTTGGGGAAACCCCACCCTTTGGAAGTGTTTGATCTCCGATTATTATATATACCCCACCCCAATTTACTGTGAACACGACTTGTATTTGTAGCCCCGCTCACGCCGCATGCTGTGTAAGTACATGTAGGTACATGTAGGTGCCACACCCCCTGTATTGCAATGTCACAACACTGGATAGTGGTATGTATACGTTGTGTATGTGGACCGTGTGTGTGTTTGTGTGTGTGTGTGTGTGTGTGTGTGTGTGTGTGTTGTGTGTGTTGTGTGTGTGTGTGTTTGTGTGTTGTGTGTGTGTGTGTGTTGTGTTGTGTGTTGTTTGTGTGTGTGTGTGTGTTGTGTGTGTTGTGTGTGTGCATGCGTGTGTGTGTGTGCATGTGCACATGTGTATGTGTGTGTGGGGGTGTGTATTTACATGTATGTGTGTGGATGTTGTTTGTGTTGCAGGTACATGTACATATGTATGATTTGGTGTTGTAGGTACATGTTTTATGGCCTTCTCTTCTTGCCTTGCGTAAAGAAAATGGCAGTCATCATTCAGTTTGTACACTTAGCAGTCACAAGCAGCATTTGCATGCATGTGTGCCATGTGCACATGATGTGTGTGTGGGTTATGTGTTATGTGTTCAATTATATTCAACAAAGCCCGAAGTGGTCATTGACAACCACTTTGTATCTTTCTCACACCCTTAGCACCTGTGGGCCAAGCTACCCCCTCATCCTCAATACCAATTCCTCTTCCATGTCCCTCCAATGGAATGCTCCCCTCCAACCCGACTATGTCATCACTGCCTACACCTTGCACCATCGAGTCCCCAGCCTTAAGTCCCAGTCAGATATGTGGGGACCTCCTTCGACGGTAGGGGCCTGGCTACATTCAGCGGGCACATGTTCCTTTGTGGTTTTATTAACCAGGCCACAGTCCAGTTCCATACCTACAAACCCAGCGGCATTCTCTTCCACCAGATCAACAGTGTAGTAACTGACTTCCTGGGAGTGAAGCTTCATGGCGGGTTGCCATGGTTAATATTTGATGTGGGCTCTGGACCAGCTGTCGTTGTATCCAACAGTACCAGAACCTTCAACGATGGTCAGTGGCACACTGTGAGCTTCAGAACTCATCGGTCATGTTGAGCTTGTACGTCGGTGCGAGTGTGGTGCAGTCCCCTCCTGTAACCTCTGTGATGGCCAGGGGTACGTGGTACTGTTTGAGCCGGCCTCCAATACCTTCTACGTCACCGTGGATACGGTGCACATGGCAGCCATCACTGCCGACCATGAAAGTCTACTTTGAGGGATTTCCCAGCACGACGAGCAGATATGGCATTGCAACCCCTTACAGCATGTGTCTTATCCCCTCCTGAATGGTACCTCGGTGCGTGTGATAGTGTGTCACTGACTGTGTATACATGTACATGTATGTGTGATGTCATTGTGTGCATGTGATGTCATCCTCTTCCCCCTCCTTCCCCCAGCACCGGTATGGATTTGATGCTGTGTCAGTGCAGAATGTGGGCTCCACCTACATCATTGTGTCTTGGGACTTGCCAACTCACAGTAATGGCATCCTCATCAACTTCAGTTTGTATTGCAATGGTGCTCTGGCGGGTGTCCTGCCCCTTACTGTGATCAGCTACAACACCACCGGCCTCCTCCCCTTCACTTTGTACATGTACATGTATGTCTTCTCTGCTACTGTGTGCAACATGCGCAAATAACAGTGTGCATGGTACATGTATATGATCTGTGCTCAGTATGTTATCTGTTGGACAGGCCCTCCAGTCACGCCCGCAGGCACTGCACTCCAGTTGGAATGGGCGTCAACAGTGCTGCAGCCAGCCTGCCCAGGTACATTGTGTACAGTGTACACTTCAATCACTTAGTTTGTGTTCCATCTTTCTTTGCTCTTATCCCTCTCTCCTCCTTCCTTTCTTTCTCTCCTGTCCCTCCCTCCCTCACTTTCTCCCTCCCTCCCTCCCTCGTCCTCCCCCTCCCTCCCTCACTCCCTCTCTCCTGTCCTCCTGTAGTCATGTACATGTACACCAGCAGGGACATCACTGGCAAAATTACACATATCATTTATCCTCCCTGTACTGACTTGTTGGAGTCATGAATGTTTGGGGCAGTATGCTCCACTAGCAGAGAGGAGAGTTGTAGGAGAAGGGTGTAGTGTAGCCATGTACTATTAGCATTGAAATAGTACTTCTTAGGTACTGTTGTTTATGTTGGCCTTGGGGCCTGACCGCTACCACAAAACCCACAAGGGCAGTCCAAGGTGTACACAACCATTGTCCTGGCTAAAATGAATAGCATCTTGTGAGCTGTGTATACTGACCTTCACTTGATTGGCAGATATACCTTTACATGAAGATTGGATTTCTTGTGAAGGAGGGAGTGTGTGTGTGTGTGTGTGTGTGTGTGTAGTCTGGCGTAGCCACACCCTCGCGTAGACACGTAGGGTCTGGGGAAATGCCTATACCCGACTGGTTCTAATGAGCAATTATTGCGTTCTACGTCACGCTGCGTCACGTAATGAGGAATGCAGCGAAATGGGCTAAGATTGGCTTGTATATTAGCAAGGGTGTTGTTTGCTAATCTACAAGCCAATTTCGATGCATTTCTCATTACGTGACGCAGCGTGACGTAGAACGCAATAATTGCTCATTAGAACCAGTCGGGTATAGGCATTTCCCCAGACCCTACGTGTCTACGCGAGGGTGTGGCTACGCCAGACTAGTGTGTGTGTGTGTGTGTGTGTGTGTGTGTGTGTGTGTGTGTGTGTGTGTGTGTGTGTGTGTGGTGTGTGTGTGTGTGTGTGTGTGTGTGTGTGTGTGTGTGTGTGTGTGTGTGTGGTGTATGTGTAAGTGGTAATGCCTGTGGTTATGTTGAGGGAGGTGCTACACCTCTATGTAATGGGCATTATCTGTGTACATAGGCACAAGTGCTTCCATACACTCTTTGACTTGTTGAAATATGGGTTGATGTTGAAGTACTTAAAATGTTATGTGCTCTTCCCTAGACCCTATGGAGGAGCTTACAGCCACTCCCCCATACCCCAGCTGGAGCAGGACGTGGACATGGGTCATTTGTTCCTCTCCCCCCCCCCCCACAAACTGGAAATCCTGGATCCATCACTGAAATTGAATGTACTCTTTTGTCAGGATCAGCTGAACAGGATGCCCTTACAATGAAAGAGTCACCCCTCAAAAACTTGATACCTTTCTTCCTAAGGCCACACCCATCATGGGGGTGGTTGCAAAATGACTAACAGTTTTTGCTGCCTCTATCTTTGTTTTCTGTATCAGTCCCTGCACCATCATCTTTTATTAAAATGCTTGACCCTTGCACCCACAACGTACATGTATGTGCTTGTTTACTCATTGTTACATATATGTGATTCAATGGCTGGGCACTGGACAACATCACCACCCTGTTTACAGGTAGTACACAAAGAACATGAGGAGCCTCTAGCCGTGTCCATCCCTAGCCACCATTGGATGGAGAATTACAGTTCATTGGGTTCAAAGTTCAGGTCAAGACTAGGAGGTGTGACCAGTAGCCAGGATGCAGCATGAGGTGCTGACACAGAGAGCAGCCAAGCCTTGTCAGCAGGTGATGATGCTTTCAACAACAATGAGAACTGGGTCTTCTAGTTTCTTTGACAGTACCCTTTGGTGGACGGGTGAGGCTGTGATAGCATCCACAGATATTACTTCAGACAGGGAGATTATGCCTTATATTTGTGTCCCATAAAACAAACATCAGTCATAACAAGATCTTTTTATCACCTTCGGAAGCAATTCATTACTTAAAACAAAAGCTTACATATGATTAAGTGGCCAGAAAGCAATAGGCCTGTGGTGAAGTACTGAAATGACTACAATTAAGCACACACTAATGTATCATTAACTCCAATACTCCTAAATCAAAGTTCAACTTGACTGTGACCTATTTTACATCTTGCAGCACTCTTTCAGGCGGGAGCATGCCGAATAGTTCAAGAGAGCTGACACTGAATCACCAACATGGTTCTTCCATCAGTGAGTCTCTACAAGGCTGAGAAGACATGAAGGTCAAGAACATAGAATTTTCACATATATACATGTACATAAAACACATGTATGTATATATATGGGACAGTTTCCACAAAATTGCCTCTCAAAATTTCCTTGCGTTTGAATTGCTATAACTTCCAAACGGTTAAGGCTATTGACTTCTCATTCTCAACACTTCATACTACACCATTTCTGTATGGTGAAATACGTTTTGGGGTATTGTAATGTATGATACCCCACTAGGTTCAAACCCGCCAAATACCTTTCGGTTCTCCTATAATCAAATCACTTTTAAAATTTGGTTTGTGGGTACAGAGGTTCCTGTACCTATCACGGCAAACTGTTGTCCCGCCATATCAAGCGGGAAAATGTGCACCTCTCTATTTACAAACCGATTTTGAAGCGATTTGATTACTCCTACTAAGTTTGAACCCGGTGGGGTATTGGACGTTGCGATACTTGCACAGAGCAAGTGCAAGGCCCCCAAAATGTATGAAGTGTTGAAAATAGGAAGTCGATAGCGTTAATCATTCGGAAGTTATAATGATTCAAACACAAAGAATTTTTATAACATTTTATACAGTCATGTATTATATGCGATGGGCCGTTTTCGTGGAAACTGTCCCATATACATGTACATGTACATGCATGTACATACACATATGGGGCAGAGAAACATGGTAGTTTTCAAATGTTATAGTGACACAAATCTTATGCACCTCAACTTAAAGTCGGACTAACTGTTGCAAAGTAAAAAGTGTGGAATCTTTAATAAGGCATTACTTTTCAATGGGAAAGGTCAATAAAGTGTGTACCGCTAGTGTATGACTGCTATTGTACATTTGATGCTTCCACCGTTTGTACCAGACTTTACCATACATGTAGATAGTTTAGAGATCTATGACGTTACCTCACTATGTGTAAGCTCTTATCAGGCCCATAGCCAGGGGGGGGGGGGGGGGGGGGGGATCCCCCCACCCCCTTTTAATTATGGAACTTGCATTAGGCCCGAAGGTGTCTCGCTTTTCGTATTTGACCCGCTAAACGCGAGGGGGACCTGACGGACTTACTTCCCCCCCCTCCCCCCCCCCCCCCCCCCCACCTCAACTTAAAGTCGGACTAACTATTGCAAAGTTAAAAGTGTGTGGAATCTTTAATAAGGCATTACTTTTCAATGGGAAAGGTCAATAAAGTGTGTACCGCCAGTGTATGACTGCTATTGTACATTTGATGCTTCCACCGTTTGTACCAGACATTACCATACATGTAGATAGTTTAGAGATCTATATGCTTATCAGGCCCATAGCCAGGGGGGATTCCCCCCCCTCCCCGGGGTTCGATGCTTCACTTCCGCCTCTTCTAGTTATGGTACTTATAAAAATGCATTAGGCCCGAAGGTGTCTCTCTTTTCGTATTTGGCCCGCTAAACGCGAGGGGGACCTGACGGACTTCCCTCCCCCCCCCCCCACCGCTCTCGTATTTGGGCCCCCGGATAAATGCTTTCAGAAGTATTAATCGATCCCCCCCCTCCCCCCCGGCCTAACTTCCTGGCTACGGGCCTGCATGCTTATATGTACTAACGCTCCGTTATAGTACAGTTACACAACCATTTTAGCCTATTACGGACGTCGCTACTGTAATCATGTACGTGTCACATTCATGCTAACCTAGGACTCTGAGACTTGCAAGATGCTTCCGTAAGAAGACTGGTTGGTTGTCATGCCCAGGCACTCCTGTGTCGATTCTATAAGTGGCAAACTCCTCTGTGTAATCGCCACCTCCGTCTTTGCAACATATAATCCCAATTAGTGCCCACTCTTACAAGGGGTCATGCCATTAATACAACAACCAGGTCTGGGCACGGCTGACTGACGATAGAGTGGCACGTGATGATCGTGGTAGGCACATTGAATGTGGGGTGTATCTCACTAACCATTCAAGGGAAGTGCGATTTGAATGCCCTAAGCTCTGAAAAAATAATGATAAATAAGTTCATTGATTACTCTCATGTAATCCGTGAGCAGGTAAGGAAAATATCATTTGGTTTGGAAACTAGCCACCACTTGACAGTTACCCTGAATTCAATGGGGTCAAGATGTAGACCTTGGGATGTGGAAGGAATAACTGATAGCCAGGATGTGGCATAAGGAGCTGAAACTGATAGCAGCCTAGCCTTGTTAGCAGGAGAGGATGGATTAAAAGGTTTCGAAAACAATGGTCATTCACTTTAGAAGACAGAAGCTTCTGACTGACGGGTGAGGAGATAGTGGAATTTACAGAACGTTTCTCAATTGAAGAAATATGAGAATTAAAGTGGTCAATGGCATTGTGAGGTGTATGTCTTCAGAATCAACAACACCGGAGGAACAGACAAAAGCGAATACGCTGAGCTTGAGTGGAGCGCAAACCTAGACCACCACTGTTGAGGCCAAGCTGGGCCTGACACCATGCCTCATCAGAAGTTGCAAAACCTATACAGTCCATGAAGCAGTGGTCTTCATCAAAAAGCTCAATACCAAATCAGCTGGAGTTGAATGAGCCAAGTAACTTAACCTGCAAAAGCTACCACACAAACGAAGTAAAGTTAACGTCACTTGTGGGTCTGTGGCAGCAATATCTTTCAACTGGAGCAACAGCTTGTGTGCTTAAGCACACAAGCTGTTGCTCCAATTGGAGACGTTTTGAGGCAATAAGGTTTGCACAATATATGTAATCACCTATTGGGCACCCAAAGATCTCAAAATGAGGCAAATGGGATACTTTAAGCTCTGATGGGAAAGTGGGGGTATCGCCTGGGCAATAGAGCTCACATTTCGAGATATTGACGTAAAGATCAAGAGGGGGTCCTAACTCCTGTATAAGGGACAAGGATCAATGAATTGAAGATTTCTTGCCCACTAAGATGCCATCGTCAAGATACCAAGCTTGATACAAAAGTTGGCTGCACTCAGTATCCTCTTTAATAGCTCCAGTAACCTTATGCAAAACCAATGCAAACAGAAAAGGACCCAGTGGGTCTCCCTGCTGCACACCTGATTGTGATGTTAGCTGACCCATAGTGTGCCACAAAAAAGGGTGAGTTCCATAACACCAGGCAACCCATGGAAGCAAATCTGGGAAATGCTTCATATCGAGAAATTGGCGGTCAAAAGGATTACGCGGTATTCGGTCATTGCGTAATTCAATGTCCATAGAAAATGTATGGACGCATTCAGAAAACTGCAGCTAACTGCAGAAAAAAACCCAAATATTGACTAGCTGCTCTCGGATTTGCAATGTGGGGACTAGTTGACATATTTTGTGTAGTTTTTCGGAACTTAAGTACCTATATCCGCACTTCCACATTAATTATGCAAGGTTTCCAATGTCCATTCATTGTTTCTCATTTCCTTATTCAGTCATCAATAGGCCTAGATACCTCCCAGGGCTCTCAGTGTGCCTTCTGCCCTGCCCACAGTCTGGACCCTCTTGGACACCACGCTATAACATGCAAATGTGGGGGTGAAGTATTACGCCATAATGCACTCAGGGACACTTCCTTCACCGTGCGCCTGCTGAATCTGTCCAAGTTGAAGTTGGCGCTGGGTTCTTCCCGACCATTCGCAGTCACGACCTGCCGATATTCTGTTGCAGAAGTGGAATCTTGGGAGGCCCGTTGCCCTGGACATCTCCGTTGTCACACCGCTAAACCCTTCAACTTTAGCTGAAGTGGGAGCAACGTTTGGTGCAGTCCTTGAGGCAACGGAGAGCAGGAAACACCAGGCCAACGATGAAAAGTGTTCAGCTCTAGTACCTGCCGCCCGGTTCAGTGCCTGTCTGTATGATTGTGCTAATTGGTGCGCACCACATTGGATGTAAACATGTAATTAGCAATGACTCGTAACACCCACGTACGAGGTGGGGCATTGCATAAAATAAGAACTGCCTTGCGCCTCCGAATTGTATCACGTGATTGAGACTCTTAGGGGACGAGGTCTGTGTGCATGCGTACGCAAGGAGAAATAGGTAGCGGGTCGTAGTTTTAGTTGTGAATGTGAAAAAAATCCAATATTTTGAAAGAAGCTTCACAATCGATACGTGAACACATACGAACTTTCAAAATCTGTTTATTTATTTTGCTTATTAAAATTAATTAGCACGATTAATAATGTATCAATTAAAAGGATGGAAAAAAATTTGAGGAAACCGACCAACTTAGTTTCAAAATAAGAGATTATTTTCTTAATCCTATCAAAAGTTATTCCCATTCAAAAGCGTTGCGTTCTTTCGTAGACACCCTGTATATAAACATGACATGTATATATACAGGAACAAATCTGTATGCTCATCAGGTGGCATTATATCCAGCATTGATTGAGGATGTTGTCAGAGTGAAACTAAGTGGTGACGGGGCAAAGTTTAGTAGATGCTCAAGCTTCTTTCTGCTTTCATTTTCACTACTGAACCTCCAAAAGCGTGTCCTGTCACCAAGAGGTCATTATACATGCATGTACATGCACATAAGAGATGCAATTACAACTAAACATCCTCAACAGATAATCATACGCTGGCTGTAGTTAAGATGCCTTAATCATATGAACTGCTATCTGAAACACTTCGCCTACTACTGGATGGAATTCAGGAACTTATGGCATCTAAATGTATTCAAGTTGATGGGAAATAATACAAACTGGAGTTCTCTTTGGGAGGAGATCTAAAGGTATATGTCTAGAGTTCAACTTATTAACAGCACAAGTTTACATGCATGTATATATACATGTATTCTTCAAGTTCCTTCTAATGATTTAGGGACTGGGCCAGGCCAATTCTACGTATGCCTGCTTATGGTGCATAATACCAGCCAGTGATCGGTTAGTTAATCTGTCATTCCTTCATTGTCAGAGTATCATATCATAGATGGGACGCACCAGGCATGGTCCATTGAAGACATAAAACAGGTGCCTCTGCATGTACACAGTCCAGTTCAATATCTAAGGAGTCTTAAAGTGTGAAGTACCCACCTCTGTTACCCATTGAACTTGACCATGTAGTGCCTGATGAGCTCCATCTATTACTCCGTGTCATTGATGTGCTCCTGAAGAACATTATCAATCAAGCAGTAGAAAGTGACATCAAAGTTAGCAGGAAACAAACTGACCTTCTGCAAGGTGCCACGTTGAATAAAAGAATCTCAAGCACTTGATTGGACATCTCTGGGGGGCAGTGAAAAGAACAAAGTACTTGCTCAGTTACCACAATATTTTCCAGATATATTGCCTTCTAAATGTTGCAGACATATAACAAAACTATGGAAGGTATGTGCTAGTGCATGCATGAAAAAGAAATTTCATAACTTATTCATAAAGGATTTTGAGGATCTGTATTCATCAATTGGAAGATGGATGCCTGATGCTGATGAGGTTGAAAGAAAAGGTGGGACACTACTAACATCATATGTGCATGTGGATGACACCTGCACTTATATTTGTCATAGGCAAAAAAAAATGGATATCTTCTTTTATCTCCCTTGCCAAAACTGCACAAGGATATCAAAAAAGCAATGTAACATGCATATTATGGCAATCCATGTGCCAGAGATGATTCGGCGAGATGGAAACATAAAGCAGTTTAGCTGTCAAGGTGAGGATAGCATTGGGTTTATGATGATACATCTCCCACTTCGACAGGTGTTGAGAAGTTCAATGATGTTGCTAAGCACAGCTACTTCAGTTCCTGCAAATGGGTCCCCACAGAGGAGATCATGCTAACAGAGCAAAGGATGTCTGAAAATTCTCTACTTTGAGAAGGATGTATAAGAAGAAAGACATTGCATACTGGAGTGTTGGAATCAAAAGCATAGAAAGAAGCAGCGAATACACTAATGCCTCACCATTGCCATTAGGCCAGAAAGTTACCTTCACCAATTTTCCCCTCCTCCCACTTCCAATTCAGTTGCTTATACCTAGGTGAAGTTGCCGAGATAATATGTACCATAAATGTGTGCATTTTAATTCCAAGGATAATGTAAAACCATTCACCATATTAGCGTACCAACACACAGAATCACTACACTGTACATGATCACTACTATGCACCACACTACAACAGAACATGCCAGCCAACAACAACAACACGAACAACAATAAACACTCAGAGGGGGTTTATACAACTGTAAAAAGGTCTTTGTTCTAAACTGGTCCGGATTGGTAGCTCTTCCTTAACAGTTCATGCATGACAGCATGCTGCAGCAGGTTACAAGTGATTCAACAATCACCAGAAAAGCCTATCAGATAACTTCAGTGGCTGGCTTCCTTCAAATAGTAAACTGTGGGAGAGAAGGCCAACAGTACATGGAGAAGGGCAGCAGTATAGGAATAAGAGGGACTACCATGTAATTTAAGAATACTTAGCTCAAACGATAAGCTAATCAGGCCGGCTTCCATTAAAGCAGTGGGAGAGAAGACCAACAGCATAGGAAGAAGACCAACAGTATAGGGAGAAGACCGGGAGAAGATGACCAACAGTGTAGGAATAAGACCAACAGTATAGGGAGAAGGCCAACAGTATAGGGAGAAGACCAACAGTATAGGGAGAAGACCAACAGTATAGGGAGCTAGAAGACCAACAGTATAGGGAATAGGCCAACAGTATAGGGAATAGGCCAACAGTATAGGAATAAGACCAACAGTACAGGGAGGAGGCCCACAGTACCAACAATATGAGGGAAGAAGAGAACATATAGTTGGTAGTCATGAATAGTTGGTCGTACATGTAAATGAGAACTTTCATGACACATGTTAGGCATTTATCTTCTAAACATTACATACCTAGGGTACAAAGTAGTACTTAAATCTAAACACATTTGTATGGCTTGTTTAGACATATTGATATGAAGCATACATCCATTTACAAGCAGTTACTAAAAGCATACCACTAACCCGCTCCCCACCTTCCATACACTAGCCCCCCACCTTCCCCACACTAGCCTCCACATAGCCTCCACCACCTTCTTTGCACTAGCCTCCACCAGCACTAGTCACACCTTTCTAACTCTAGTCTCCATCATCTTCCTTCCCCACCCATAATATACCTACACCTGTCTTTCTCCACGCTTGTCACTCCCCTGATCTCCACACACATGTACACTCAAACTCAGTTTATAATCAATATATACTCATGCTGATTTTGGGGAAGGTAGAGTGGGGGGTTACCCTTTATTAAATCTGTATTTGGGAGTTCATAACCAGTGGCTCTAATATGTACTTCTGTGTGTATGCAGTGATGGCCCCACATTTGGAGGGACCTTACCCACACCTACCCTAGTTAACATCGATGAATCAACAGATGGAGTTATAGCACCATGACTGGCGCGCGTGTGCAGTGGTGAGTTTCGAGGGGGGTGCACGTGGGAGAGGGGGGGGTGTACAAATTCATTGGCTAGTGCCCAGCAATATATGCATATACTCAAAGGCGCATCGGGATAAGCATAAGCTTTGTATAGTAGTTTGAGCGTTTTTACGCATAGAAACTATCAGTGGTGAAACGGATTACAATAGCCTTAGTATCAAAGAGCTAGAGCGTATGCATATGCACTTCGTAACTTGTGGCAACATAACGGAAACTCCATCCGATTTATTGCTGCACGTGATCATGTGTGTAGTTATTCAATCCAAAAATTCAATAATAAACGAAGCTGAATTTATAATTAGATGCGGTAGTAATTAGATGATTTTCGTTTCACTCTATTGCAGTGAAAATAACAGCATACATTTAAATCGAATTTTAGAATTTTATGAGATAATTTAAATTCAATTTGAAATAATATGCAAGATGACCACCGATGTATGGGCGATTTCTCGATATGCAGAGTGCAAGAAAAGATTACAAGCCTCGACATGAACCAGGAACAAGCACTTCAACAGCTGTAGATGTAGATATCAATGAGGGGGATTGTGAGACTTTGACGTTAGATGGGATAACTGGTTTGATTAAATAGCACAGTTATGAGCACTATGTCAGTGTATAACATGTTTACAAATGTTATGTTTTAAGCACAATAACCATCAGAAAGTGTCATGTTGTGCATGTCCTACCACATTTTTCTGATGTCCTATCAAATATAGCGTGGTCTGACATTTGTCCTAACGCTTGAGAAAATTATAATTACCCCTGGGTATGTACCAAAGCACATGCTGATGCACACACATACAGCAAGGACGTAGTAGTGCATTACGTGATTTGTGTGCGTGTGTACAGCAGACTACATACCTTGCAAAGACGTCAGCACTAAGGACACACCCTATGATGTTGCCATAGTGAGGGACATTGTTGACATAGGGGAGGACTCTGGTTATCAAGATGTTACACTCTCCCTTCATGGGAAGTCTGGAGACCAGAACGACAGGTGGTATGCGTACAATCCACCCAATCAACACCAGGGGAAAGATTCGCATGACTCACATTGGATGTTCCTTCTTTGCAGGCTTGGAGGCAGCTACAGGACCTCTGGTGAAGGACATCAGCAGCTGCAATCAGTTCTGCATCACTGAACGATACATCTCCAGAGTCTGTAATGGACTAGAAGCAGATCAAGTGAATTATTTTTTTGGTTCCTACACGATAACAATATTAATACTCAATGTTTCCCAAAACTAAATCTTAATGTCTAATGTCCTGGGCGTGTACCGCGGAGCATTGCAAAACAAGCGTTCCGCCGGTTCAGTATTCTAGCGATGTTTGATTGTTTTGCCACGTTGTACAAGTCCTTATCTGTTTGGGCCGAAGCTTTGATGGCCGAGTTGAAGTCAAATAACCATCTGGAGTTCAAAATCCTTACCTCTAGCCAATAAGTTTGGCTAGAGGAGGACTTTGAACTCCAAGTGGTTATTTGACAACTCGCCACTTGGGGTTCTATGTTCTTACCTTTAGCCTATAAGGCTTCGGGTACCGCTGCTATGACGCGCTGCTGTAAGAGCAGCGGATAGTCTTATAGGCCTTCAAAGCTTCGGCCCAAACACACCATTGGCACACCTTGGGTGCAATAGAGCTCAGTTGCCACCTCCGACTTAGAAGCATTTCCGCAAATGGTTATGCGCTATTTGTGACCAAATGGATGATGGAAGTGAAGGAACTCATCTCTGCGAATAATGGCGTTCATTATATATTCATTTACGGTACAGTTCTAATTGTATACCTATAGTGTCCAGCCGCAAACAGCAGTGAGCCTCCCCAACGTTTATTACCTCTGCCGCGCTATCAGTCTGCGAAGATAAAGTTGAGTATACTAGGTGTGGTCACGCCAGGTTATCTCCGCTCCTGGCCGCTACTCCGCTCGTGGCCGCTATTCGTCGTAGCAACTTTTAATACACAGCTCTTACTTGTGATGCGCACATGTTCAATGATTGGTGATCTAAAAGATGCTTAATTCCAGTGGAGAAAGTATATTCAAACACGCAGTATTCGCAGTGACCAACGGTATCTCCGCCCTCGTGTGTCTACTGGTAGCCATCTTGGTGCTTTGTCTAAAGCTATACAAAAAGCTTGTCTACCGACTCGCTCTCTACCAAGTACTGTCTGGACTGGCGTTAGCAGTGGTAGGCGCTATGCAGGTGGTGTTCGTCAATTACGACAGATCACCTAAAATCTATGGTCACGTATGTAACATCATGGGATTATCGGTGGTCTACACTGAATGGATGAAGCTGCTCTTCACGATGTGGGTGACCTTTCATCTCTTCTGCTTTGCGGTACTTCATAAGAATCTGAAGAAGCTTGAAGTGTTGTATGTTGTGACCTCGCTACTCGTACCAGCGTTGATTGCTATTGTACCTCTGGTAACCCATGCTTATGGGCTGAGCTCTGACGGGGATGTATGCAATATTTATGCCAACACAAGTGTTGCATTCATTGAGAGACTTGCCCTCTGGGATGGTCCTGCAATGCTTATGCTGATAGCTGCATCGACAGCCATGTTTGTCATGGTGATAAAACTGGCCAGTCAAGTGCGTCAGAGATCTCAGTACGAATCAATCACCGATGGTGATCAGTACAAGAAAGCTCTCAAACAGCTCCTGCCATTGGCTGCTTTCCCACTGTTATTCTTCATCTTTGAAATACCTGTGCTTGTATATCACGTTTATACAACTCAACATTCAGTACCAAATGAAGGGATGCTGATTGCTGTTGCCGTGTGTAGTTCTCTCTGGAGTTCATCTTCCGGTGCAACAGTTATAATCCACATTTGTGTTGCTCAGATATGTGGCAGGAAACATACCAAACTAGTAAAAATTCCGGACTCTCATTCTTTATTTGCACAACATGTGGCAACTGGACCACATGCAATCAGTGCAACTCACATTTCCTTACCCCCACCTAGCGTGTGATGAAGTATACTTTATGTTTTGTGCATGGAGTACAGTAGAACCCTCGACAACAGCTATCAGTGGAACTGTGAAATGGGACGTTCTACCCAGACACTGCAATTTATGTACTTTCTTATGCTACCCACGACCTTAACCTCGCAACTGTTGAGGGGACGATACCCTCTGTCTTAATCAATTCTGATTGTTTCTGCATTTATAGTCCTCGTTACATTTGGTTTTGTACAAGTAGTTTATGTTTGCACAAGTCAAAACAAAAAATGCAGATGACATGTTTACATTATAATTGTATTACCATCGTTACATCTATTTAGATGAGACTCAGTGCAACCAGTAACATTAGAGATACATCCAATTCTTTACCGTTATGCCTGGGCTAATAATATGATGCTAAATCAAATGCACTGTCATAGGACTATTCCATTTCACAATCATACAGTGGGTGAAGAGCACATCAGTTATAGCTTTGTTGGGAATAATATCTGGTGGGATGGAGATTTATTAAAGCTTCATACGATTGTTAGATTGAATAGTCTATACTAATAGAAAGAATATGCGGAAATCAGACATGCATTAATTTCTTTTAATCATCAGTTAAATGATGATTTCAGTTTATATTTGATCAAAAAATACATACAAGTGCAGAATCCTCCTTGTTCCTTTCTTGTGAAATATACATGTATAATTATGTGCATTGAATTATAAATATCAATGTATAACTTATTGTGATTACACGTATATACAATTACAAATCGGTAATGCGATCATGATCACGGCAGTGGTATGTCCTACGTACATGTCCAGCAATTTCGGACATCCATACACGTCTGTACATTGAAAACGCATGTAAAGTATTTGATTGTTTTTAAACATTAACGCAGTTGGATTAATTTTTAAAATATAAATAATGCATTCTTTTATTTTTCGCTTTCATTTTGCGAGCAGGAGAATCAACAACAAAATTAATTACTTTTTGCTATTACGAAATAATATTATTTAGAAGTGTAATGTGTTTATAATATATGTATTAATAATGTTGTATATGTATATGAGTTCTGAATATAGCATGACATTTATAAAATAGAAGTCAATAATGTTTAATAACATCAAATGGTGGGTGCGCCCTTTAAGTGCAAATTGGTGCCTGTGTAAGTGGGAGGAGCGTGTCGTTGCTAGTAATGTGCCCTTGGTTCAATACATTTGAATATTTCTTTCATCGGCGTGAACGTGCGCTCGCTACCTATTTTCTACGACTGCGTTCGTTAACGGTCCGTTCCTACATCTTGATACCTCATCCCGATATGCGCAATGACACACCACGCGCGCGTGCGCCACATACTCCCAGCTCTCTTTTTGCTAGGGTGCACATTAGGAAGAATCACTTTAGCTGATGCTGTACCCAGGGCAAGAATGGGTTAAATATCTCTAGCTGGTGGTAGTTGTGTTGTCTGGGTGTGGTCTGTACCCTGAGCAAGATTGGGTTAAATCTATCTACTTGTGTTGCCTGGGTGTGGCCAGTACCCTGGGCAAAAATGGGTTAAATATCTCTAGCTACTAGTTAGTTGTGTTGTCTGGGTGTGGTCTGTACCCTGGGCAAGACTCCACCTATATCTTGTGATATATAATAAGTATTTCCAACTTACATTTCATTGTCATGCTCATCAAATAAATTATGAATTAGTTACTCTTCTCACAAAGTTATCAGAATACTAAAAGCCTGCTAAAAGCCGTTAGCCCTCCCACTCCATCCCCATACTTCTGCCTACACATAATTGCTTTATAAAAATAGCAGCAGACATTTATAGTGCATGGTAATATTTTGAACAAAGACATCACTTCTCATATAGAGATCAGAATGCTTCCCACCCCACATCCTTCCTGGCCTCCCCTCTCATATATTACCTGTAGGAAATATGTTTTCTATGCATCTGATTCTGTGTACTAATAGCTATGCAGGGATGAACTTATATGGTTTATGTGATGAGCCCTGCTGCACATATGGAACGTTCTATACGAAAATGGGTCTTGTGGATTTCATTTTATAACATACAATTTAAATCGATATATCTTCCGAAACATTAACGCTATCGGGTTCCTATTTTTAACACAGCATACCACACCATTACTATATGTAATGTATGTAATCGGTTCAAAATAGGTACCTATGTAGAAGGGTCCTACCGTTATTGATTTGTTCTGTTCGTTAATTTTTGCTTTATCCGTTGTGGAGATACAAGTGTGCAAATAAATTGCATATTTCCCGGGCGTTACGCGCCTTAACGTATTACGAGGACGTCCTCGAAGCCAGTCGTAATATGTTCATGGCGCGTAGCGCCCGGGAAATATGCAATTTCTTTGCACACTTGTATCTTCACAACGGATAAAGCAAAAATAAACGAACAGAACAAATCAATAGCGGTAGGACCCTTCTACATAGGTACCTATTTTGAACCGATTTGGACACTCCTACCTGAAGATGTGGCCGTTTTGAACCCTACGGGGTATCGGACCTTGAAACGTCGGTACCCCGCATGTGTAAGACACCAAAATGGATTTTCACATATAGTAATGGTATGGTATGTTGTGTTAAAAATAGGAACCCGATAGCGTTAATATTTCGAAAGATTTAAATTTTATGTTATAAAATGAAATCCACAAGACCCATTTTCGTATAGAACGTTCCATATGTCAGTTATCATTGTTCCTGCATCATCTATTGGCGAATCCTTTGTATAAGATCCTGCAGGTGGTCTCTACTTTAGAACCTGTCCTGACCACATCAGCTGGTATTCTTTTGTAAAGGTCATGGTCTTCCACAACTTGTAATGAATAGGAAACATGTTCCTAAAGGGGTGGAATTCAGATAAAGCTAGGCCGGAAAAAGGCATGCATTTCGTTTTGCTTACATTGCTCTTTAAAGCAAGAGCTAGTCAAGAAGTCTTGTAGGTGGTTAAATATATGTAGAAATCGTTCATGAATTGTTACAGCACTGTGTCACATATAATTGACCTTCTGGGATTGCTGGCCTTTGTACTGCTTCTCTAGGTTTAGCTCGGAGGGCCTCAATTCTACCTTCATGCCAGTAAGCAGAGTCCCACTTAGTATATGCCCTCTTTTCACTACTATTCCTGCAGCACCTCCAGCCTGTACTCTGTCATCATAATGTCAGCTGGTGCATCCCATTGATTGCTAGAGAAGTAGTTTCTTTTTGCATCATCGTTGTGTTTCTCAACACCTGAAGTGCATAAATAACTATCAAGAAAGAAGTAGAGTGCATTATCAACCTTGACATGAAAATTGTTTCAAATTTCCGTATTGGCGTATAATGTTTGGGACATGGTATACCATTGCATGCATGTAAGAAGTTATATACCGTATAATCTCATATAAACGCCACGGCGTTTATTCGAAACAAAATTATAATTTTTTTCAAGTGCTCGTGGTTTAAGTGTGTTCTCTTCAACTATATACACAAATCAGATGCTATTTTAGAATCTCATAGCCATACACCCCTACTACTGTGTTATCTCGTTAATCATTCTTAACCTTTGTCATTTCTGAAGTAAGGACCAACGGCGTAGGTAACGATTGTGGTCGCAGCGAGCGGTAGTCAACGACGCTCTGATTTTTTCGTTTTGGCATATTGCTCACCTTGTACCCTCGCTTGATCGATCTGTCAAGTCAGTTATTATATTGCAGTGCGTGTTGATTTATTACTGAGCGTACTAAAACCTTACTTCTTCCCGCCCTGTTGCTGGCAAAATGGGAGTAGTCACATTAAAATTAACATTAACATTACAATTAATATAAAGACTTAGATTAAAATTTGCATAGTCATTGACTTGATGAAGCATGTCTGGACGTAGAAAGAAGGCGTACAGTGTGGAATTTAAACTTTCTGTAGTAAGCAAGACTGAGACAAGTAGCATTAGAGCTGTAGCAAGGGAAGCGGGAGTGGATGAGAAACGGGTTCATGAATGGAAAGGACAAGAAATGGAGTTGGAAGAAATGATGCAGAAGCAAGGCAAGATGGTATGCAAGGTCTGAAAACGTATTCGAGGAGGTGGCAGAAAAGTGCATTTCCCGAAGCAGGAGAAGTTAATTGCAGAGCGCATTTTACAACAGAGAACCCTGCATGTTCGTGTGTTGCGCAGGGATGTCGCTCGTATCGCCAAAGAGATCATTACCGATCCACATTTCAGTGCTTCACCTGGTTGGATTTCGAAATTCATGAGGCGATACAGGTTTGTCACAAGCTATAGGGTTAAGACAACTGCTGGTCAAAGTCTTCCCAAAAATGTCAGCGAGAGGATTATTGACTATGTGACCAATTGCCGCAAACGGATAACAAGGAATCAGTTACCGCTCAACTGCATTGCAAACATGGACGAAACAGCTGTGTGGGCAGATATGCCAGGCAATTCAACCATTGAAGTACGAGGGGCACACACAGTACAAATCGCAACAACAGGACACGACAAGCAGAGGATAACAATTTGCCTAGCCGCGTTTGCCGATGGCACAAAGTTAAAGCCATTTATTGTGTTGAAAGAGGTTTGCGAGTTACATCGTCCCACGTTGCGCTTTATTCCTTCCAGGGCTAGGCCAGCCTTTGCACGTGTTCTTTCAGCTTCCCTGAGATCTGTTCTGAGTGATAATTCAGAAGAGGCTTGGCTTAAGCTGTTTATGTTGCCAAAGTGCGTTCTCCCATCTTCCAAGCGCAGAGGGAGGAACCTTAAGCCCACATCCATTGAGACTCTGTGCAAACTTTGGTCCGACAAGGAGTTTGGTCTCCTATATTCTAGATGCAGCAAGCATTCCTTTACCAACTTCCATATGTTCCTCTCTCAGAGACTTAGTCAATCTCCTGTCATCGGGCAAGGCACCCACCTCTGTCTCTACTTTTCTGGCTGGAGGCAGTTTGACTGCCCTGAATAAATTCAAACCTGGCTGTCTCCCTGACGTCAGACCTATTGCTGTTGGAGAAGCATTGAGAAGGCTAACTGGGAAGTGTTTGTGTTCCTTGATAAAGTACAATGCCTCAGAATTTTTTCAACCTCTTCAGTTTGGAGTTGCTTGTGCTTCAGGCTCTGAGAAGGTTGTACATGGCCTCAGGGCATGCATGGATAAGCACTGGGAAGATGATGATTTTGCTGTAGTAAAGGTGGACATGCGCAATGCTTTTAATTTGGTCTCCAGACAGGTCATTCTAGATGAATGCGCTCTCCATTTCCCTGAGCTTTTACCTTGGGCCACATGGTGCTATGCTGCTCATCCCTTGCTGTGGCACCCCATGGGTCGCATCTTCTCAGAAACAGGTGTCCAACAAGTTGACCCCCTGGGCCTTCTGCTCTTTGCACTGGTTCTACAGAAGATCTTAAATGCCATTGATGCTGATGATGACTGTATCCACATCCTCGACGATGGAACCTTAGCTGGCAAGAAATCTGCTATCCTTCGTGCTCTTTCTCTGTTGGATTCTATTGGTCCATCCCTTGGGATTTTTATAAATGTGAGTTGTTTTGTAAAGGCGACACCATGCAGTGAGTTTCCCCCATCTATGAAGTCCTCCCATGTACCTCATCTTGACTTACTAGGAGCCCCTATAGGGGACTACCTTTTCTGTGGAAAGTATGCAGCATCAAAGCGTTCAGAGGCCTTGAAGTTGTTATCCAGACTGGTAGAAGTAGGGACATCGGACCCTCAGGTTGCCTTGATTCTGCTTCATTTGTGTGGGAGCTACTGTAAATTAATCCATTTGGCTAGAGCTACCCCGCCAAGTTTAGTCTCAGAGGCACTTCAGCTGTTCGATGTTGAGGTTAGGCAGTGCTTCGCACAGAGTATAGCGGTAGAAGTTACGGATCGTGCATGGCAGCGGCCCAACTGAATCTAAGTCACGGAGGTCTTGGGCTTCGTTCAGTTTCCCACCACTCCTCAGCTGCCTATATTGCCTCCCTTTGTGCTTCCGGCTTTGGTGATGCACAGAATCCACACCTATCTCACACGGTTGATCTCTTCAACAAGCTTGTCTCCCCGTCTGAGGTAATCTCTGTGGATGCTATCACTACCTCACCTGTCCACCAAAGGGTACTGTCAAAGAAACTAGAGGACCACCAGTTCTCTTTGTTGTTGGAAGCATCTTCACCTGCCGACAAGGCTCGGCTGCTCTCTGTGTCAGCACCTCATGCTGCATCCTGGCTACTGGTCACACCTTCTCCTGGCCTCGACCTGCACCTTGACCCTAATGAACTGCAAATTTCCATCCAATGGTGGCTAGGGATAGACACAGCTAGAGGCTCCTCGTGCTCTCTGTGTCCTGGCTTAGCTCTTGACCGCCTTGATGTGTGTGGTGTGACAAGTTGCGACCCGAAGGTCATTCACTGCACCAAAAAAGGGGGATTAGCGAATGATGCCCACCAACGACTCGAAAGTTTAATGAGTCAACCAGGGGATGACAGCGAAAAAGACGCGAGTTAAGATGATGCATGGTCCCTTACGCAAGGCAGTGATCATGAGGATGGTTTAGAGGATGATGTGGGAGACAGTGAAAATGAAGCCGTGCATAGCCTGGAGATAGATTAACTGATTTGTTTATTATGTAGGTAATAAGAGCGGAGCTAGTTCATGTATGTGGTGACATGTTCCACACAAATCACATGCATGAATGCTAACCACGACTGTCATTCAGACGCGCACTTGCGATGAATGCACTGTAGACGATGTAGTGGTTACATAATGTACATGAATTTATACAAAGCAGCTGCAAAACCCAGCGATTTGACACAACAATTCCTAGCCCTAAAGTGTTTTTCTTTTAGGGAGTAAACTGTTTTGATGAAGGGCGAATGGTTGTGCACCTACCCCCTGCTTATAATTAGATGTAGCATGGGAAAGCATATATGGCATTAAAAGAGGAACATTGTCTAAGGTTAAAGTAGGTCTAGCCACCTGCCTGTCGGTAACTCCCCCTTCTAAACATACTATCCCAAACTAGATTGCAGCATGCAGCTTTCTTCTCACTCAATAAAAGAACTATACTACAAATCAATTTAACATATTATTATACTTATACATTAAAATACTTTTTGGCTTTAGCTAATAGTGTCTTAGTGCCACATAAGATATACACTCATGGTACTTCCAGTCCGTTCCCCAGCTTTCGCCTCCCTGTCACTCTGCAAGTTATATGTCCGCCGTATCCATGAATTTAAACATTATCTTGGACAGTTCACGGGGAACATGCCCGACGACTTCCTATAAGGCAACAGCATGTCTATCGTGAGGATTCTCAGGCTCTCTGCACAACTCACCCTCCTCACCCACAATGGGACTCCAAACATCTTTGTAGATGTGATGGCCCCGAACAACACTTTCGATCTCAAAGTTTGACATAATTAGATCATTTTATTTTTTTGAGCGTAGGTAGCTACAGTAGCTAGATAAAATTATTTAAAACTTTCGTTATTAATTTCAATCAAGTCAATGACTATGCAATTAATGTAAGCATTTTTATTTTTAAATATTAACGTTAATTTTAATGTGACTACTCCCATTTTGCCAGCAACAGGGCGGGAAGAAGTAAGGTTTTAGTACGCTCAGTAATAAATCAACACGCACTGCAATATAATAACTGACTTGGCAGATCAATCAAGCGAGGGTACAAGGTGAGCAATATGCCAAAATGAAAAAATTAGAGCGTCGTTGACTACCGCTCGCTGCGACCACAACCGTTACCTACGCCGTTGGTCCTTACTTCAGAAATGACAAAGGTTAAGAATGATTAACGAGATAACACAGTAGTAGGGGTGTATGGCTATGAGATTCTAAAATAGCATCTGATTTGTGTATATAGTTGAAGAGAACACACTTAAACCACGAGCACTTGAAAAAATGAATTTTGTTCCGAATAAACGCCGCGGCGTTTATATGAGATTATATGGTATTTCTTTTGGTGACCCTCTTCTTTGATGCTTCAGAAGAGTTGAACCCATTGTTTGGCCTGTATAGACAGAATAGAGTAGCATTTCATCCTTATTATATTTGCACACTAGCCCTTTGGTGGAATTGATTTGAAGCATTCTGCATGCATGGGTGATGGTGATTCATTAGACAGTATGCTGTATAAATCTTCAAAATCCTTAGGATTCCGTATGTCAACAACGAAAAGAAGTCATTTGGTGACAAGTGATTTGACTCACTGCACATAGTACCTCCCATAACTTCACTACTGTTGTGCGCAGGGCACAAGGCAGAGGGATGTCTTTCATCTATGAAGGAAGCAGCTGGTATACACAATGTAGCTTGCATGTTTAATAATTACTTGTATCAGATCCTGAGTACTGCCTAGTAGGGAGACACAATGGAACGAGCCAAATAATGGGTTTCCTTGGTTACTTCGTAATCCCTCCTTTCCATTGTCCGATGATTTTGGTTGTCCCGACTTGTAATAGCAATGGCATAGCTATAGGGTACGGCCCCTGGCAGGGTTTAGGTACTAACAACAGAGGTCGGAATAACTATAATACTCACCCGCCGAAGTAACAACTGGTAGTAATACGGAATAACCATCTCTATTTCGAGTCGGTACTCCAGCTCAATTAAGGCATCAGCAACGAATTAATGGTGACCTGCTGTACCATAAATATATAATATCAGTAATCTTGGTGACTCCACCACCGGGCAGTGAGTTGTATGTGCTGAGAAGGAAACCATGCACCATCGACTCGCAATCGGCACACATAAACAAGCGTATCTCAGACTCTTCGCTGATATTGTGGTACAACTTTGAAGGCACAACCTATATGACACGCGATCGCGCAAGAATTGCCTTGTATTTCGCGTTTGTGGGAATTATGCGTTGATGCGTGTGGTGCACTGTGGCGTTCTAGCAGCTAGGGCTTCCCTATTCATATGGATCGTACATGCGGTGGGAAGTTGCTTGCACACTTCGTGTTTCGATCAAAATCCTACGTACGCGTGATCACAGAGAAGGCTGCATATAGCTTTCAGTTATAACGTATAACCTATACTATAGTAGGTACTTCACGATTTTTTTAAATCGTGTTTTGTGCTGCGATTTTATTACCCTCTACAAGAGCACAAAAAATGCTGCAGAACGACACCTTATGCATCATATTTGGATTAGTATCTCAAAAGTTACAGCGTTCCAAACATTGCATTTTGAGTGAACGGTACAGTATGCGCGATCGTAGAAAAAATTGTGACGGTTTATGTTCTCTTTACTGCAGCCATTGAACCATTGAACGTTATCATGCCAGAACGTAACTACATGTAGGGTACACATATACATAAGACTAAATAACGATTTCAAGTATGTACAGGTCATCAGTAACATAGTCACTAAGAACTCATAAATGGTCATTGTAACGTCATCTCCGTCATCCTGATTTTCATCATGTTTCCAGTACGTAGCAGTACCTTTTGGCATTTTTGACCTTTCTGTTTCTTATAGTTTGAAAAATTTTGCTTGAGAAGCTGCTTTGAAATCAAAATCTCCTTTAGTTTCAATTGTCTGTGTAAACTTGCATCGTTCACAGTGGATTCTTAGCTTCCGTGAGATGGAACAATAAGAACTACTTGGCTTGTCAACTACTGGACACAATGAGGTAGAAGTATGAGGTGCTGAAAGGGTTTGAATTGGAAGGATAAATTGCTCATCTAGCAGATTAATTATGACATCCCAATTCCGATCTACATGCATGCTTCTTCAGTATTGTATCTGTGAAACGTTGTATTGACCTCTGTAAGGCATCCATGTTGACAAATACTCCAGCTTGCAGAGAAGTCACTTTTATGGCAGTGTCTGAAATGCTTATTTGTATACATCACCAATCCTTTTCTTAGTACTGCATGCAGCCTGTAGAATATTGCCAGCACTCATACCACTTCTAAATTTTTCAAGATGCTTGTTAAAATCATTAGCAGTAATATAAAAAAATGACACATTTGTTTACAACGTCTAGGTATATTTCGACATTTACTTCGTGACCGTAAAAGTAAGTCAGTATAAATGGCCTGGAGACTAGGCTTGAAATGAAAACCTTGTTTAAAAAGCATCTTGGAAATCGGTTGTAAATTGCAGAATTGCAATCCCTAGTAGTGTTGCATTAGCCATGAAAGGAATCTTAACTAAAAAGTTGCGCCGCTCGAAGATTAAGGTACACTCTAATTAGAGTTATAATGTGCTCGATCATTCGATACATAAAACTCTTTTCTGCTGTTTTAAAAGTTACAAAAACTAGTTAAAAAAACAGTGCTTGTTGTACTAGGAGACTTTGTAAGTGATTTGGTTTTACACAGAGCGTATACCAAGTGCAAACACGTAGGGCATTTGATAACACCTTGGGAATCGTCTGAAGTCCATGAAAAAAGAAATGCAAGTGGATAATAACCTTTGGAACCTGTTTATCAGAACTCTATCCCCGCCGCTCAACACGTATAAAAGTTTTGCTAATATGAAAAACAACCATTATTTCAGCCCGCCAGAAATATTGAACAAGTGTAGTTTTCTAGGTTTTGACTGCACAAAGGCTTAGATAATTTAGTATCCTCTGAAAAGCACAGCAGAGTCCTCAATTGCTACCAAACCAATACAAACTAGCCTTCGTTTCTATGTCCCGTACAATTTCAATCCATCACTTCCGTCACAATTTTTACTCGTTATTTCGGTTACCACTTTTTCGGTACACGTACGTCAAATATTGAAGTACCTACCTATACCTTGCGTAAAATACTGTCAAAAAAAAACCTATAGTCTCGCTGTTTGGTGATGGCTGTTGCTGAGTGTTAATAGTCTCGCTGTTTGGTGATGGCTGTTGCTGAGTGTTAACTCATATTATAGCAATATAGCTTATCGTAACAAAACGTACCAAGCTAGGAAACATCGTTCCAACATACTCCACGGACACACGACCGGGGTCGTGTGCCATGTCTGAGAGTTGGCCGGGTAGTGGTATAGTAGTATCGTACAAGAAGCAAGGCTTTGAGGAGTGCTTGGGCTGCAACGTTATGACGTTTAATTCATTATTAATGATTTATGGCTTGAACGGGGTACTAGAATTCACATACTTGAATCTAGAAATAGACGTGCACATGTGGTAGATATGCTATTTACACATACAAATATGCAAATAGCTTTGGTTTCAGAATCCACTTTATAATCTTCAATACAATGTCCACGCGGTAAAATCAGAAAGGGAAAGTAGTGATCAAAAGTATGCCAGCCATTAAATGTATGCAGTAAAACAAAACCCCGTTTTGAAATTGATGGGGCAAATTTTTACAGAACAGAAGATATACAAACAATGTGTTATTAGTCCCTGTATCATACGTAGGTTTATAAACTTTACTACAAGTCTTTGGTACTAAACTGTGTGCGATTGATAGAAATTACCCATAGACTCCATGTACAATAATTTTATTACGCGTATTACGGAATTCAAATAATTTATGTCCTCAATTGCTGGCCATGAGGATCTTACCAAATGCTAAACCTGCTTTCATGGAGCCCACTAGCAGGTCGTTTTTTTTGGAGTGGTATCATTTTACGTAAGTCTATGAAAGCTCCATCGTGGCGTCTTTACTATTCACTGGGATAGGCGCTTTACCTTTCATTTCTTCCACGCTTGGGCTCTAAGCTTCTAAGTTTTAAGGTTTACTAACCATTTTACGAGAAAACATATTACGTACTGGCGGTTATTGTGGTTATATCCCCCCCCCCCCCTCCGCCCCCCCCCCCAACCCACCTAATGCACATTGTAATTGTGTATATGCATAATAGATACACGTAATTCATTTTCAATGCGTCTGTACAATAACATGTAGCACACTGGGTGCTGATGTGGGTTGTAGTGAAATTACAGCAGCAGTCTTGTACTCCATGGATTGCTTGTATTGAACAGAAGACTGAGAAGGAAGGCCACCTTGGATAATCCGTTTTCATGAATGGCCCTATCTACATCTACTGGTAGGGGGCAAAGAAAAATTAATTTACAATAGCCATAATACTAAAACTTCATTGGAGAGATGATACAATCAGTGACAATAGAAGAACACTATTCAGTAAATTCACATGCTACAAATCATTTTAAGTGCCAGTCGCAGTACGACAACCATCAATAATTGTGTACATATACATGTATACAGTGTACGTTGTGCAAAACACATGTACAGTACAGTACATGTACAGGGTGTCTCACAACGGCTATGTATGTACATGCCAGTTTGAAAGTAGTTATTACATGTACCTGATACAGAGAAGATAGAAGTTTTAAAGTAATGCACAGTTAAAAATAGTGTTGATGCAATAAAATTGATTTTGCTACAATAATTTTATTATTAAAATCAAGTGAAGTCCACGGATAGGACTTAATAATAGCCAATAATAGTATTTGGGACAGTTTCCGCCCCACGGTTAAAATGTTATAAAAATGCATCGCGTTTGAATCGCTATAACTTCCCAACGGATAACGCTATCGACTTCCTATTTTCAACACTTCATACCACACCGTTTCACTATGAAGTGTTGAAAATAGGAAGTCGATAGCGTTATCCGTTGGGAAGTTATAGCGATTCAAACGCGATGCATTTTTATAACATTTTAACCGTGGGGCAATTTTCGCGGAAACTGTCCCATTTAATAATATAATACTAGCGATGTTTTCTTCTTATGGGGTTTAGTTCCATACCACTTTGTGAAGTAATATGCATATTCGAAGATTTAAGTAGCTTACAAATTGTCAGAGCTTTACATGCAAGAAATATTACAGAGGTGGATGCAGGAATCTTGGAAGAGGAAGTGTTGTATGGTGTCATCTAGACTTGGGGTAAGTTAGAGCAGAATGATGGTTACAAAACCTTTATTATTAACTACATGTACTGTCAATACAATACTATCTCTGGTATTAGCGAGTGTAATAAGCTTCTTAGTTATAGTTGCGAGTCCCAGAGCCTAAATGCTTTACTAGATCATGAAATCACTTTATACGACCTTGCCCTAACTTTTTACTCAACCTTGAAGATAAGTCCCTTGAGGTGTGCACTACTTGCTCCTAACCTCAAACTCCTTGCAGGTTTAAATCTGTATTTGTGACATGAAACCATGCAGCTAAATTTATAAATAGTTGATTAAATTTTTATAGATCAAACCGGAAAGGAAGAGGTGTGTCCAGAGGTGAGTAAAGTATATAAGTACATAAACATGCATAATTATATATATATATTTTTTCTAACTCTACACCATTGCAGGCTATAAACTGCATGTCTGGTATTGAGCAGGATTAGGTATGCCTTATTGCATAGGCATATATGTACATGTAAGGATTCTACTTCAATTTGATCTACAGTTATAAGTTATTAATAGAGATTGACAGCCTAGATTGCGTTTAGCAATACATAATTATACTTAACATAGGTGAATCATCTGAAGCTCCAAATACTGTACTTGAGTTCTTTAAACCATACAGTGCCGAACAATCTTAAAAGACACCTACACTGTACGTGCATCGCATCATCGTAAAACTACAGTGTGATGTTTATTTGTTCATTTGTTGATGTGCTACTAAAGACCACAACATGTAAATCTACATGTAGATTTAAAGTTAATTGTTTTCAAGACAAACATAAGAAATTGTACAGTACATTAATTTTCAATTTCTAGCATGTATATCTACATGTAAACTATAATTCCATAATGACGGCATTGCAACAGAAAAACAGAGTTGCAGTGTAAGTCAAGTGAACATTTTAATAAGTCTTTTTATTATCAATTGCAGAACAAGAGAACATGCCAGTGAATTCTCGTACAGTACACAAGATACAAGCTTCTAGGCACTTTAGTACACCATGCAATGACAACAATGTTTGCACCTATCAACTTACTACTAATTCTTTATGGTGTCACTGAATTGTTGACTAACAGTTTCATTTCCATTCATGGTGGTAGAAGCAATCTCCTGATATGATAGAGAATTTATAACTTCTGCTACAAAGTTATAAGATCACATTTTTCTGGTCAGCTATCTATGACTGATTAAGAACATGGTACTCTAAACTGTACAACATGTACACATACATGTACATGTAAGTGTACACATGTCAGTGAAAATTGTAAATGCTAAATGTATACACATAAATCTGTGACTTCAATATAAATTTTACAAATAAATACACTTCAATACCTGTACCATGCATATGTACACTGTACTGTCGATGTAAAGTACCCCTAATCATTTAATAGTTGGCTACTAGGATGTATAGAAGACTGTGGGCCGTAACCTGTACTAAGAACGTGAGAAAGTACAGCTGTACATCTATACATTATAACCCAGCATGCACATACGGTATACATATACTCAATAACTGTACATACAAGAGTGTGTACAAACGTGCCAACACACACTGCACAACAGTACCAAGAAGGTACAGTGCGGATCAAATCTTTCTCCCTCAACCTACGCACAATAGAATGACATCCATGCCCACCTGTTTAGTAGCCACCATCACCCCAACCTTGCTCTGAGGTTTGCAGTAGCAATAAAGCAGTACACAGCAGCAGCTGAACAACAACAGGGTCACAAGCAAACCACCACCAGTACCAGCTGCAATCGCTGATTGATTAAGATTTACAAAAGGTATACAGGTGGTATATGTACATGCAAACAGACACAACACATATTTCCATGTACTACACATGTCTCTACAGCATACATGTATGCCTGCCAGCACTAGTAAAGTGTACAGTACATGTGTAGTACCAGCATTCTGTAGCACTGGCATTAAGAACCCTACATGTACAGGAGAGAGTGCTGTGAGCCCTAAATCTTTTAATCTTCCTCCCACCTCTCTTTCTCTCTCTCACGTAGGGCTCCCTGCATGTCATTTTCACCCCATGTTGCAACTTTTTTCAAGAGTCACCAATGTACATGTAACAACCTTGTTTCTTTTCTATTTTGCAACAGTCAGCCCTAAAATCGTATATAACCTAGCATGTTTGTGCTTAATGAAATTGATGAGCTTGATCGTGCTGTGGTGTTCTGTTGGCCAAGTTCTATGTTGGTGGAGGTGCCTACGTGTACACATGCAAACACAATGCAAACATATGGTATACATTAACCACTTTACTGTTTATGCAAACAGACATATGACTTTCACCACCTGTACATACTGCGTACATGTAAATGTACATGTTAATAATCATGCAAGCATCCAGCCAGTAGTAAAGGTACTAAGTAATATGGGTGAAGCTAAATAATTCAATTGAAACAATACATTGAGCATTGCAATATGCAAGCCATTCAACATATTGCACACACCAAAATTACATGGACTGTGCATTGTGCATCATCTACACCAGACATGTGTGCCACACTATCGCAATCCAATCTACATGTACACCGTGCAGGTATATAGCCCGGTTTCCGGATGCTCAGCATGATTGCAAAACCTTATTCTCAGCAGGCTGTGGCAAAGCCTTTGGATAAGGTGGAATGAGTAGCATCTGTGAGTGAACAGTAACCTAGTGGAAGGCAAGAAGAAGGGGAAGGATTTCATCCGCAGTCTGCAAGATGGCAGAATAGCACATGACCCGTCATCAGCAAAGTCAGCTGGGTTGGGCGCCAGATCTTGTCAGTGCCAAGCATATGGCCATAGGTATCAGAATTGTATGGGGTTTCAATTTTGCAAGGGTGTGCCACTTGCTTATTTAGCTGGGACACAAGTAGAGTCAGGAAGCCCAGTACTTAAATATAAGTTCAAATCACTCAAAATAGCCTGACAATTTAACTACAATTACAACATAATTATCCATAAATACTACAGTTTGTATTAATTGTCGATATTGAGAATGGCTGAGAAGTTATTACAAAGGAGGACACTACAGCTGGTGTAAAATGGTGGAAGCAATCAAGCCTATTGACATTCACACAGCAGGTAACCATTGTTTATATTTAGTGGTCAACCACTGTAATTAATAGTACTTAGATTCATGCTATGCATGTGTATACAGTACTGTGTGTATACTAGAAACTGAATTATTTCTACAGGTGGTTGTGAATCTGATAAAATAATTCTTGGTACCTACATGTGTGTGCCCATCATTTCAGATGACAAGAGACAATCTAAGAGAGGGAAGTCAAACAACTGCTGTACTCACGCTGAAGGAAAGGGCCGAGAGTGTTGCCAAGAAGTGAGATGTGTCATGTGTGGAATGAAATCATTTTGGATGCTGAACTTGGATGATGTTCACCCATGTTTGATGGATGCTAAGATTTGTAGCATCCCTACAGTAGATGCCAAAGATGATTTTCTTACAAGTGAAATTTGCTGAGGAAAGCAGTTTTTTTCACAACCTACAGTACATGTAGATATGGTAATGTGGACTACTATTTGATTGTCATCTGTTTCAGATGAGTTCAAGTGGCATTCTGCATAATGCATGGTATTCAAGGTACGTTGTGAAGGATGGCATTCTGATCTTTGAATACTATTGAATAAGCACAGTGCTATCATAATGAGGCTCTGATGAGAGTGTTACAAAGGACTAAAAGTGCCTGGTCCGAAAAAAGATAAGAAAGTTTTTGTCCATTGGCTACTACATTTCAGCAAACCTGGTCCTATCAAGATTGCAGCATTTAAGCATATGCTCACTTGACACAGCATGTGTGCAGAGAATCACGACATAGATGTCTTCTCCCAGGACCACAATGCTATCTACAGTGTATCATAATTCCAGAAATGTTCGTTGTAATTAATGTTTCGTGCGACATAAAGAAAAACAACAAATTCTTTATGATGCAAATATATAGTATATTAATACAAGACAGTACGTTGTATATAGATGTATGGCTGTATCATATTTTAAGAGGTGTGAATGGTTGTTATGGCAGGGCTGTGCAGGTATAGGTTGGCTGCATGAGCAGGATTATGCCTGCCTTAGTTGCATTAGTGCAGTAGTGATGATAGCAATATTTCGAGTGCTATCTGCAATCCAATTGTATCCATAGAGTCTACTTCCTTCCCTGTTTATTAAACCATCTTAACACATAGGAAATTATGAATTTCAGTTGGGTGTAAAGGCTACCATTTGTCATACATACATTTACTGCATATGAAGGCCGAAAATACATGAGATTCAATAAGAAAAACGCAATTAGGAGATGCTAGTGGAGGCTTTGCCCAAGCTTGTTTCTTTGCTGTGTTACATTCCGGCAGGTGCTCAGGTACAACAAGCATTTGTGGAATCATGTGTATGATTATAACTTTAATGCATCCATCAGTGGATTTGCTACATGAAGACAGCTTAGCTTATACAAGGCATGGTCAAGGTGTACTTTTCTTGCTCAAATAGCTGCCTTAGCTATTGTCATAGTGTGCCTTGGTGACCATCCCTTCCCTGGCTGTGGGTTGCCAAACACATAACTGGCATATTTTTTATTGCAAGGTATGGAGGGCCTGAAGAATAGACAGATCAGTTGCTAGTTAGTGATGTACATGTATGCTTGTCAGACATCATGTTACATGTAGCTGCTCAAATTGACTTCCTGTGGCTGTCTGCCAAACAGGTGCTGCATAAATGGCATCTGGATATTTAATTGCACTCAAAAAGAAAATAAAAACATGGAAGAACAAGGACTTAATGATAATGCAATTTATTACTTAAGCCACTTCGTTTTCTAGCTACAGCACTTAATTTTAAACATCAAGAACAGTAATTACCTTTTACATGTAGTCATGTGACATGCATCATTTGTGGTTTGCATGATAATAAGTTTGCTAACTTGCAGGCACACACCTTCTCGAAACTCTTGAAATGTGCACAAGGTATGGCGATTTTTAAAATATCAGACCAATGAATTGGACCACGGATATCAGTTACCATATCGTCGACAATATATAGCAAAATGCCAAAGAAGACAAGCAGCATGTGTTCGAGATGCTGGACGCAACAGAATTGAAAGCTAACTGCAATCATTACGATTGGAACCAGGGTGACAACACGAATAACATTTTTGTAAGGGGATGATGTGGATATCTCATTGTGAAATATACAACCACGTAGTGCAAATCATTGCAAGGATAGCGTAGCTCAAACATAATCAATCATAAACAATTGCGCTTAATAGTCCCAGGTACAATGCTCATAGCAAATACTTCCTTGCTACTTTTGTCACATGGATCAAGCAAAAAAAACCACAAAACCATTGGTTCGATTAAACAAAAACTACAAGAAATGATGACAGTCATATTATAAGACTTATATCTTAGGTTAAAAAATTTCAAACTTAGCCAATAGGATAAAATAGCATGTTCATGTGCTGAATCATCTAACTACATGTAGATGGTACAGTATCATTGCTTCAGCACCCATACAACAAACTAACCTGTGATGCTTGTCGAACTAAACATGTTTGGAGTCGTGTTACCATCTGTAAAAATAAACAAAGCGTACATGTACACTGTACAAGTAATGAAATTATTGCTATTGTACCTCAGAAACGATTAATACAGACGTGTGCATGTAGATTGGATTCACTTGACAACATGACCAACATTTTGTAAGGGGATGATGTGGATATCTCAATATGAAACATGCACCACATAGTGCAAATCGTTGCAAGGATAGCATTGCTCAAACATGATCATAAACAGTTGCGCTTAAAATACAACAAGTGCTTAATATACAACAAGTGCTTAATATACAACAAGTGCTTAATATACAACAAGCGGTACAATACTCATAGCAAAATCTTCCTTGCTACTTTTGACACATGGATCAAGCAAAAAAAAACACAAAACCACTCGTCATATTATAACACTTATATCTTAGGTTAAAAATTTCAAACTTAGCCAATAAGATAAATAAAGCATACATGTACAAGTAATCAAATTCTTGCTATTGTACCTCAGAAACCTTTAATACAGACGTGTGCATGTAGATTGGATTCATTTGACCTCAATTGGAACATGGCTCACACAGAGCATGCAAAGTGCAAAGACCATTCAACACTTTGCATATAAATATACAAGGACACAACTACATGGTCTTGCAGTCTTACTGTGTGCATGCTAGTATCCATTAGACACACACTGTACATGTACATGCAGATATCAATACTCAGTTGGAAATCCAGACATCCTAAGTGTGTCTCATATTCACCCTTCACAGTTTCACAAAACAACATTTCTGCACCAAACAATCCTGCTAATGAAATTCAGAAAATGACCATGGATGCTACTTGACTGCAACACTTTAACAGTCAGTGATAATTCGCAGGACATGCTGTAGCTACAAAAACAAAAGGTACACCGTGCATTGTGTAGATTGGACACGTAGGACACTAAGGTAATAGCAGTACCTGTATTCACTGAGCAGATGCCGTTAATTACAACAAGGCCATTTGCACATGCTGTGCACACCTGATTGCTACCTGCTGAATGATACAATGAAAATAAAACCACCACACACATTGATGGGACACATACATGTACATGCAAGCATATCACTAGTGGTCAACAGAATGGTGTATGAAATGACAACACTTTGTACACAGTGCCCAGAGAGTCACAAGACCTCCCGGGACCACCAGTGGAAGTGACACATCATACTATGCATGCACACCCACATGTACAGTACACTCATATAAAATGGATGGATCGTTAGGTAAATGAATGCACCATACTTACACAATGTGCATACAGCAAGTGTACATGTACAGTGTATGTGGACAGTACATTGAAATACATAAATGTGCAAACACACATAATACACAGTTACAATGGACACACAAACCTGCAGAGCGGCACACAATACAATCAGAAAACCTGCCTGTAGGTGTCAGAAAGAAGCAAGGAGTGACAACACTGTCTAGGCATTAGGATTTATCATGTTCCCCCAACTGAACCAAAGCAACAAGGTATTTGCTTACTTGGTACACAGGTAGATGTGATATTATCCAAACAGTATCCAGGGTTACATTCGAGGCATCTGCTTGGGAGAGTCGTGCTGTCACATCGACTGCAATTGTTGCCACCTGCAGTGTGAAGCAATGTGTGCTTACTAAGTGGTTCTGGACGAATGGATGTGTTTGCGTGCACACGGTATGTGTGTGCGCATGTGTGTACCACGAGCACATGTGTGTAGAGGTAAACACCTGGTACACCCATGCACATGCACACTATGGTGTTCAGTAATCCACAGTGCATTTAACATGCTGCACAGTACTGATATATACATTTTAATTAAAGCACATGCATAATACGAGGTGTGCATGGCTTAGGTACAAGTGTGATGACTGACTCCGTGAACCTAAACGTACATGGTATGTAGACGACCATCTTGAGCCCCAGAGGGCATTCCCCTCCAGATACAGAATAGTAATTCGGATTTGTCATATTGCCAAAGCCTGGGGAAGAGGAAGTGTGGGGAGGCGGCTGCGTGTGAGCAATACAAACACTCTGGTCACCTGTACATCTGCATGCAAGCAGGTAATGTACTGTCCAACAACTGTTCCTAATACATGTACATGTACAGCTTTGTATTGTATAGTAAAGGTCGGCATACACGGGGCGACTTCCTGCCGACTTGTCGCATGCAACTCGAATTAATATGGGTAAAAGTTCCGTAATTGTTTAGTTTACTGATGGTTTGCGGCACATTCATTTGAGTTGCATGCGGCAGGAAGTCGCCCCGTGTATGCCGGCCTTAAGCCTGGAGGTTAGGTACTCAATCAATAAGCTTACAAGTGCACATTACTTTAACCAGAGCTTGTACAGTACTGCAAACCTGTAATGTATTTGCATTGACA
>JABACO010000001.1:12409734-12527234 GCA_013339895.1 Ephydatia muelleri | reverse complement strand
TAACAAACCTTAAATCGTTCGGGCAGGGAGCGGAACAGCCTTACGCGTATGCACAGTCCTATGAGTGTGGCCATGCTGCAGTGAGGGATGGTGGGGGTGTAGTAGATCAGCACGCGGCTCTCCGCATCGCACACTTCGATGTGAGCTTCTTGCAGCACGTTGAGTTCTTCCAGTGTCAGTGGGTGTTCTGGGTCATTGATGTTCCTCACCAAGTCTGAAAATAAAATTTAATAATGTTGTGTGTTTGAGTGTGTTCGTGTGTTTGAGTGTGTGTTTGTGTGTGTGTGAGTTGAGTTTGTGCGTGTTTGTGTCCGTGCTTTGTATGTGCTTCTTTCGTCTATTGTGTGTGTCCGCGCTTTGGCTTTGTGTGTGCTTGTAAGTGCGCGCTCGTGGGTGAGCAATTGCAAATGCATTTATTGTGTGAGAGAGTTTTCATATGTATGTGGATGTAGTACAAAGATGTGCCTCGCCTGGTTCGTAGGTTATGGCCGAGTGTAGGCGGGGGTGTACACACGTGCGAGCCTCATGGCAAGACAGTGGCGTTCACTCATAAACATACCAAAAATCTCCCTTGCGTCAATTTCATCCCTCACACTGTCATTCTCCTCGTCGGGCAACACAACACGTTCGTGCGCTTTCGCGAAAACTTGTGGATTGACGTTCTCTATTCGTTTCTCCATTCCGTACGGAACAGAAACGTCCAGGTGTGATCTTGCAATTATTGAAATATCATTAGAACCAATTATGTGTAAGGGACGCATCGTGGCTCTCCTTTCACTGTACACGCTGCAGGCTCTCGCTTCGAATGACGTAGTATCGCTGTACGGAAAGTTTGAGACGTGCCTTCACCTGTCTGAAGTCTACGACAATCCTTTCAACTATTCTGAGGTTCTCTTTTACATAAAATGTTTGCAATATAATATGACTGCATGCTCCTCTCTGTGATTTTAGGTAGCCGTTTTTGGAGACATTGGTGGGCCGGATGGTGCTGTCACTGTGGACGGGTAAGGTTTAATGGCATACCGAGGCGTTATAGGAGGATCTGCTCGATGGGTAAATTAGTCTAGCGGCGAGGGAGTGGGGTTGTGACGGATGCAATTAAATACGCTAACCCACTATTAATACATCTCGCATAGTCAACTATCACTTTCAATTTTAGATCTTGGAGGTTTTGCATTTTTGTTTACCGCGAGCCATAGCCAATGTGCATTGGCGTATATAATTGCAATCGTCGCGGTGTTGTGAGGTAACTTTAATAATCTTAATTTAATCCAGGTGTGGCTACGAGAAGCTAAATGATTAATCACTTGGAAGTTGACTATGGTTGCCCTATAAGATAATAAAGTGTTCTGTTTTCACCCATTGGATTACTATTACTGCGTTTCCGCTTGGTGTACAACATGTCTAATTTACTGCCTTGCACTGTATGGATCTATTAATGTGCATTTAATGGAATGCCCTTACATGTGCCTTCTGCAGGTTCTACTACCAAGTACGTCAATAGCCAGATTGCACCATACTCCCTTCATCATCCACTTCCATCATGCGCACCTTCATCCTTTCATCGTGCACACTCATTCCTTCATCATGCACACTCATTCCTTCATCGTGCACACTCATTCCTTCACCGTGCACACTCATTCCTTCATCGTGCACACTCATTCCTTCATCGTGCACACTCATTCCTTCATCGTGCACACTCATTCCTTCATCGTGCACACTCATTCCTTCATCGTGCACACTCATTCCTTCATCGTGCACACTCATTCCTTCATCGTGCACACTCATTCCTTCATCGTGCACACTCATTCCTTCATTGTGCACACTCATTCCTTCATCGTGCACACTCATTCCTTCATCGTGCACACTCATTCCTTCATCATGCACACTCATCTCTTTATCATGTACCCTCATACCTTCATCGTGTGTCTTGATCCCTTCGTCGCCCACCCTCATCCCTGCGCCTACACTGCAGAACTACTCTCGCACGTACACTGATGGAGAGAAGCTGACACCACTGGGGACGCCTCAGTGGTGTCTGCGTTACTCGCCCAAGCACGTCGGTAACTTCACAGTTACATTGGCTGTGACCAATGCCAGTGGTACCACCGTCATTGCAACCACATCATTCGAAGCAGTTGATCAGGTGAACAATGGGCAATTGGGATGTGCATGCATGTAATGCGGTTCAAGCCAAAAGACAGTGTGGAATTATTGTACATGTACATGTACTTGTAGTGTGATGTTTGAATTACTGTACTGCATGATGAATGTACTTATGACTACGATGAACTGAACACACATAGGCAACTCCCTTATGCACACGCACAGAGATCCTGCTTGTACAATTGGATGTACATGTATATCTGATGCTCGTGAACTATTTTTTACTTTCACAATAAAACGAACTGCTTAGACATTGCATTTGCTTCCTTCAATAGGCCATCAACCCCAAAGGATTTATTGGCAAGTCACCTAATGGAATTCATTTTCAATTTCAGAATGGAAGGTTGTCATTGGAAATGATTACCATGCAAGCATAAAATCAAACCTTGTTTTTATCTTTCCATGCAGTACTTATTTCCCTGTGGGGGAAAATGTGTGCTGGGTAGATCCACAGAATGGTAAGTAGATGCAGTATATAATAATGCAATTCTTTGCCGCACTATACGTTCCAAAATAAGTTATACGGGTACAATGGTCTTCTTAGTACCGCTGCTGGACAATGTGCCTTTATTTATTTAATGGTGTTGAAATTCATACTACAGTTCTTAGAGATTATAGTCTGAGCCTTTAAAAACAAAGACAGATCAAATTAGATGTCTCCTTCAGCGAAGGTCAATGTTGTCTGGATATTCTAGAATCACTAGATGTGGAGCCTCATTCTAGCCAGCAATTAGCAGTAGTGCCTGTTAAATGATACAATTGTTAAGCGAGAAGTCTTTTTCATTTACCAGTATAAATCGCTGCCTGTGGTGAGACAAAACTATTGCAAACGGCTCACTTAGTTTCAGGTGGAGCATGTGTGGAGGATGGGCAGAACAAAGAATTTATAGAAATTTAGTGTGGGGAATGCAGGTTCCATACAATATTGGTGCGAAATCAATGTGCATTAACTTTGCACAGCTGTATCTCCATAACTGATAATGTGAAATTTAATGAACAGAACAAATCAATGGTGACCAGACACATCTATGTACACACCGAATTTGAAGCAATTTGAACGCTCCTACAGGTGTACTTGAAGATGTAGCGCTTTGAACTCATGGGTTGTCAGGTCTCATAACGGCGGCATGGAGCTTGTGTGCAAGACATCAAAATTAATTTTCACACATTAAGAAATGGTGTAGTAGTAAGTGTGGAAAATAGGAAGTCAATAGCGTTAACCATTTAAAGTATAGCAATTCAAACGCGATGCATATTTATAACTTTTGATAATTATATACTTGTGCACTGACATTGTTCTTATGGTCTTTTGTAAAGACCTGTTGTATTTCACATAAATGGCATTCTCTGCATTGCATTAGTGTTAGTAGCCCACAGTGTTTGAGTGCACTGCACACTTCATCGCCACATGCAGGCACTTACGACTATGACGTGTATTTCGAAAGGCTGTCAGATGTTGGCGTGAACTATGCACGACTGTGGCTGACAGATAGCTCTTGGGATGATCTAGCTGTTCAAATAGGCATGGCCAACTTCAGTTTGCCTAACTCATGGTATGTACATGTATATGCTGTGTACCTAAATACAGTGTACAAGTTTACTTGCAAGCGCAGACGAATCACAAGGAACTTGCACTTGCATGGCACCATCATTATTCATGATTCATACATTTATAGAGTTCTGCCAATACATAATGCAATACCCCTCACAACATCAGCTGCTTGTAGTGGCTCTAAGTGATTGATCGAAACAGGCACTAAGCACTTAAAAGTACCTGTACTATAAGGTTGTCCAGATGAAGCTGCGGGAAGCATGTTACTGTCACTAATAATGTCCTCATGTATGTCATTAATCTTTTTGAGCGTGGTACAGTATAGATGTGCAATAATGGTATGAGTAGACATATTGTTTCACTTGCTTACACATTAGGAGGCTGGACTATGTTGTTGAGCTTGCTGAAGTCAAAGGTATTCATCTATTGATGTGCACAGAAAGCTTCAACTGCTTTTGTACAAATACTAAAAGTAAGAGGAAGTGTGAGCATTTGGTACTGCAACCAAATGTGTACATGTTGCAAGCTTGTGACCTGTTTGTACAGATCCATGCTTCTGGGGACAGGACTTCTGCTACTACAACAAAGCTGTTGGGGGAATACTAGATCTACCTGAAGGCATGTGTATTGCATAGCACGTAGATTGAATGTGCACTGTAGATTAGTGTCTGTGTATGAGCACCATGCACTTAAACAGCTACATGCAGTGTTAAAATCGAGATTCATTAATTGAAATCATTTTTATCACTTAGCCTAGATTATTAGTTCGTAACAAATAAATAGAAATGCTACAGTATGTAATTGGTTGAGCGTTATTTATTTCCTTGGGCTCATCTTACAATTGTATGATGTGCTGTATACAGAAATCCCCACTATGAAGGAAATACACGAATACAGTAGTTATTGTAGTCAGTATATGTTGTTAGTAACAATTCATCTTGCCAGTAATACATTATTTGGCTTGAACAAATGAACACCGGATCTACGAGAAATGACAATTTTTTTAGAACTGTAAATAGTCGGAAAGGCTCTGAATGTATATCCAGTATAGTAACCCAACCTTATTTATAATGTATGGTGTAATTTTCAGCTTAGCCAGCGTTCGTGTGAATTGGATTTTTTATGTGTAGAGATTGGGGTGAAATAGTCTCATACCTTTAAAAAGATATGAAGAACTAAATTTGCAGTACAAAACTCTCTTATTAATATTATCTGAGGCGAACAATAAGTGTCTTAACTCATCGTAACATAAGCAATGGTTACCTGTTTTGTTTTTGTTTTTTAATAGTAATTTTCCTTGATTTTGTGGGACACAAAATGTACTTGTATCTTTAATTCAGAGTTCTTCACTAACCCTGATGCGATGAATGACTACAAAAATAAGCTTCGTTACGTCATTGCCAGATATTCATATTCAACTGCTGTGTTTGCCTGGGAGTTCTTTAACGAAGTATGTTTACTTTTGTGTAATGGAGCAATTCATCATTTACTTTTTGTGCGTTATATGTGTATTTGTGTCTATATGTTATTGTCTGTACATGGCTATTTGTGCTTGTATGCTACCATGTATACAGGTAGACTTAACTGACAATTATGAGACAACAGTCCAAGCTAACTGGACCAATGGTATGTTTATGATTAGATTAAAGGGTTTTTTTGTTTCTAATCCAATACTATACTAGAAAGTGGCTTATACTAATACCAAAGACATCTAAATTAATGGCAAAAATTCTTTCTCCAAATCTAAAACAGCAATATTAAGAAACAGTAGTTTAATTGTAAACAATTATTGAAAGGCTAAACTTTGCAACTTGTAAGTTACAACAATTGAAACTTCAAAACAAGGCAGTCTAGTATACATGTAAGCTTCATAGACTTTACAAACTGATATAGGAAAGTTCAGAGGGCTGGGGAAACACTAGCAGAGAAGCTATATATTTAAGTGCATGATAATATTGCCATAGTCAGAGTGTACTATTCCTAACAGCTATTAACTTCCTAACTTGAACCTTCTGTTTAGAAATGGCTGCCTACGTACGATTATTGGATGTAAATCAGCACCTTATTTCCACCTCCTACTCTAATTCATATGGAGACAGCGTAGTACAGGGATTGGATGCTCTCAGCTTTACAATGACCCACAACTACGGATCGTTAGACATAGCTGCTGACACTGCCCAATATGTAATGACTTTAGCAGCTAATTGCTCTTCATAGTAACATGTACTGTGCTGTTTCTCTCCTCAAACGTTCTCTTCTGCAGCCTTATAAGAAACTTCTACTGTATAAGAAGCCATCGTATGTGGCAGAGTTTGGAATTACTAATGAGGTATGTGTGTACAGCATATGTGGTTTGCAATTTCTAATTCTCGGTCAACAGGATGATGACCCTCTTGGTGTTTCGCTGCATAATGGATTATGGGCACCCCTCTTTTCTCTGGGAGCTGGAAGCTGTATGTAAGCATTGTTAAATTTCATCCAGCCTAGACGGTTATGCATTGAAATTCTATTTGATACCAAATTGCACATGCTGCCATGATAGTTTAAGCTCTGTTCTCCATCTTTCAGGACATGGTGGTGGGACACATGGGTCGATCATTACCAATTGTATCCCATCTTCAAGCCCTTTGCCTCGTTTGTCTCATCACTTGATCTGGCCAACTTCAATTGGCAGCAGAGCAACACCTCCAGCTCTGATGCATCTGTGAGGACGTGGGGAATGACTGACATCACTGGAAGGAGGGGGCTGGGCTGGCTACAAGATGACTGCTACACATGGCTAAATCAGCATGTAGGGGTGGAGTGCAGCTACAGGACTGGAATGATGGTCACATTTAGTGGCTGTTGGAATACAAATGGTGCGTGGTGTGTGTCCTACATGTTCGTTTGAACACTTTTCTTCAGTCTGTGTAATAACAATAACACACTCTATAGCCTACAGTGCTACTTGGTACAGCCCTGAGGGAGGTGAAGTCATCGATGTCTCGTTGCAAAGGTGTGTGGGCAATATACTGAATTATTCGGTGCCCCCATTTATCAGAGACGTGGCTGTTGTGTTCGTGCTGGTGTGAACATTATATACTTTTCCAATGTGACTTGATTATAAATGTTTCATTTACAATATACGATGTAGCCATATGTGATAATTCTATGTAAATGACTATATCTCTATTACACATCACGACCTGCAGTAGTACTACAGATATGTAGTAGAATTGAAACAGTGGCATGGCATCGTTATATAACACTACACTTCGAGACAGCTCTAACTATGACCATCCATATAGTATAACTTAAAGCATATAAATACATGATATGAGGCATTATAACCATAGATAGTACTTCTTTCCAGGCCACAGTAGTTTGTAGCTACAATATCGTAAATAATTTAGATGTTGCAATCCACGTCTCATTAACGATGCTATACATGTACACTGCGAGCCATATCATATCAATCTCAATAACGTCATATGGGACAGTTCACGCGAGAGTGATGATCGAGAGTTATGATGGTGATGAAATATTCCAAAGACATGCACACTAGTTACAGCTGCAGTAAGCCATGGCCATTGACATCATCGCTGCTGCTGTCGCTGTCATTCGACAAATCAGTGCTGCATTCATCAATGCAGCAGTGTGCCGAGTGCGGAGCTCCATCATGCAATTGCTATTGAAAGATTGAGTGAAAGTCTTGAGATTGCCTTGATCAGAACTAGATGCTGCTATTAACGGATCGACTGAGATGCAAGTGGAAAAACCTTAATTTGAATCCAATTTATCTACGACTAGCAGAAACATCTTGTTTGATGGTTTGTTTCCTAACGGCTAGCTGTTGCGGGCACTGCGCATTTATCGTGCATTGCCTGTTACTGGTATAGCACGAGCAGAACGGCTATTTAGCGTTCTAAAATAAATTTAGAACCACTCGGTCGACAATGTTTCAAGTGCGATTAATTGAAATCTTTGGCTGTGGGGTCAGAGTTGGCGAAACAGGTAACTTCGACGTCATAAATGAATCTTTTGCAAACAAAAAAGCACACAAGGCTGCATCGGTACTGCCTTCGGGTTATGTATGCAAATCATTGCATGTGTATGTTCTTTGTTAATTTGCTTTACATACATGAGCAAACCTAGAGGAAACCTAGAGATGGCTAAACAATTTGGTTGCATATGTCCCTTTTCGTCACTCGGATATTTCTGTAAAATCTGTGAAAACATGGCGGACGTGTATTAATTTATATTGTGTCGATATGTCAATTTACGGAGTGGTCACATGACACACGAAAAGCGTCCTTATATATAAAATATAGTAGGCTAGGGGCCCAAAACATATTTTTGCCCGCGAAAGTAGAGTACTAAAGTTAAAAAGGGGGGGGGGGGGGGGGGGGGGGGGGGGGGTCGACGACCCCCCCCCCCCCCCCCCCCCCCCCTTTTTTAACTTATGTCTTTTAAATGGCGACAGGACCTAGTCTGCAGTTTTAAAGGTCGGCTCGTACAGAGATCATATATGTGATCTATTTCGCGGGTAAATGATCGCAATTAATGGCGCGGTTTATAAATTAGTTAAACTGCGCACTTGCGTGTGAGGCAAGGAAACCTTGGTGAGTGCATGTACGTGCGTTGTTCTTTAATTCATGTGTGTGTGTATTTCATGTTCTGGTCGTGGCGGGATCTACCTGTCCTTCGTAAGTTACCATGTTGCAAATGGCGTGTTATACGCTGCAGGATAGAGTAGATTAAGTAGTGTTCGGCACCCACGCGTAATATGATAGAGAGTGATAAACCATAGATTTTAGAGTAGAAGGATGGGAAACACAGCCAATTAAGTGGCCAGAAAGCAATAGGCCTGTGGTGAAGTACCGGAATGACTACAATTAAGCACACACTAATGTATCATTGAATCCTAAATCAAAGTTGCTACACACATGGTTCTTCCATCAGTGAGTCTCTACAAGGCTGAGAAAACATGAAGGTCAAGAACATAGAATTTTCACAGTAAAGTACCACGTACAAGCCCCCCCCCTCCGCCCCCAACGTGAGACCCTGAAAAAAATGGCTAGTTTTTGTAACGATCGTATCTCCTGAACCATAAATGTTGCGACCTACCTTTTTCAAAGTCTTGTTGTACTACCATTCCTTTCCTGAAATAATATCCTGTTTGGAATCGGATCGACATGCCTCACGAAAAACAAGGTCTGAAATCATACCTGGTTCAGAACAGCCATATCGTTTGAACCGCTCATCTCCAAACATGGAATTTCGGTGTATATATCATACAAACAGTGTTCAACACATGCGGCATGTTTTTGTTCCATTTACCTTGTAATTTCTCGCAGTAAACATTAACAACATAGTCAGTCCACATCGCTCCGCGTACATGTATGTATGTGTTTTATGTACATGTACCGTAAAGTACCGCGTACAAGCCCCCCCCCCCTCCGCCCCCAACGTGAGACTCCGAAAAAAACTCCCCCCCCCCCCTACCCCCGATTTCCATTCCAAATATGTCGTGCGGACATGGTTTGGGATGGGGCCTATACGCATACATGTATGCACACATATTGGACAGTTTCCAACAAAATTGCCTCTCAAATTCCCTTGCGCTATAACTTCCAAACGGTTAAGGCTATTGACTTATTCTCAACACTTCTTACTACACCGTTTCTGTATGGTGAAATAAGTGTTGGGGTATTGTAATGTGTGCATGATACCCCGGTTCAAACCCGCCAAATACCTTTTGGTTCTCCTGTAATCAAATCGCTTTTAAAATTCGGTTTATGGGTAGAGAGGTTCCTGTACCTATTGCGGCAAATTGTGTCCCGCTATATCAAGCAGGAAAATGTGCATGTAGGGACCTCTCTATTTACAAACCGAATTTGAAGCGATTTGATTACTCCTATACCGAAAGTTATGGTAGATTTGAACCCGGTGGGGTATTGGACGTTGCGATACTTGCATAGAGCAAGTGCAAGGCCCCCAAAATGTATCATACCATTGAGAAATGGTGTGGTATGAAGTGTTGAAAATAGGAAGTCGATAGCATTAATCATTCGGAAGTTATAACGAATCAAACGCAAAGAATTTCAGTTAATAACATTTTATATGGTCATGTATTATATGTGATGTGCCGTTTTTGTGGAAACTGTCCCATATACATGTACATACACATATGGGGCAGAGAAAACATGGTAGTGTTCAAATGTTATAGTTGACACAAATCTTATGCACCTCAACTTAAAGTCGGACTAACTGTTGCAAAGTTAAAAGTGTGAAATCTTTGATAAGGTATTACTTTTCAATGGCAACTTTAGGTCAATAAAGTGCGTACCGCCACAGTGTATGACTGCTATCGTACATTTGATGCTTCCACCGTTTGTACCAGACGTTACCATACATGTAGATAGTTTAGAGATCTATATGTGTAAGTCTTATAGCCAGGGTGGGATCCTCCCCCCCCCCCCCCCCCCCCCCCCCCCCCTACTCCCAGTTCGATGCTTGAGTTCCCCTCTTCTAGTTATGGTACTTATAGCATTTAGGTGTCTCGCTTTTCGTATTTGGCCCGCTAAACGCGAGGGGTACCTGACGGCTTCCCTCCCCCCCCCCCCCCCCCCCCCCCCCCCCCGCGAAGAGCTAGCGTTTCAGCTTCAGGAGCTTGCTCTCGTATTTGCAGATTATCTCTGGTATTTGGCTCCCCGGATAAATGCTTTCAGAAGTATAAATCAATCCCCCGGCCTAACTTCCTGGCTACGGGCCTGCTTATATGTACTAACGCTCCGGTATATTACAGTTACACAACCATTTAGCCTATTACGGACGTAGCTACTGTAATCATGTACGTGTCACATTCTTGCTAACCTAGGACTCTGAGACTTGCAAGATGCTTCCGTAAGAAGACTGGTTGGTTGTCATGCCCAGGCACTCCTGTGTCGGTTCTACGAATGGCAAACTCCTGTGTGTAATCGATACCTCCGTCTTTGCAACACCAATTAGTGCCCACTCTTACAAGGGGTCATGCTATAAGTCAGTACATATTGGTCATTAATACAACATCAAAAAACAACCAGGTCTGGGCACGGATGACTGACGATAGGGTGGCACGTGATGATCGTGGTAGGCACATTGAATGTGGGGTGTATCTCACTAACCATTCAAGGGAAGTGCGATTTGAAGGCCCTAAGCTCTGAAAAAATAATGATAAATAAGTGCATTGATTACTCTCATGTAATCCGTGAGCAAGTAAGGGAAAATATCTTTTGGCTTGGAAACTATTGATGACTGAATAAGGAAATGAGAAAAAATGAATGGACATTGGGAACCTTGCATAATTAATGTGGAAGTGCGGATATAGGTACTTAAGTTGCGAAAAACTACACAAAATATGTCAACTAGACCCCACATTGCAAATCCGAGAGCAGCTAGTCAATTTTTTTTTTTTTTTTTTTCTGCAGTTAGCTGCAGTTTCTGAATGCGTCCATACATTTTCTATGGACATTGATTTACGCAATGACCGAATACCGCGTAATCCTTTTGACCGCCAATTTCTTGATATGAACTTAGTGTGACCTGATAAAGACGAGAACATAATAACATATGGCGCCAATTGAAATGGCCATACTTGTCTAGTGATGGACTTGTTGGCGCCGTCGTTGCTTTAGTTTGTGACCTAACCAAATGCGCACAAGAAAAAAACAAAAACATTTTTGTGCCTCCCAGCATACTTATGGAATTGAAACGCTGCAGAAAAGCAAAATGAAAGTAGCAAAGCCATTGCGTAACTTACCTCAGCAGAATCGGCCGCTTGTGGATAGCCGGTAACCATAGTCCTTGAAACAGCGGTCCCCACGTACTAACTTCATACATGACCTGATAAAGACGATAACATAATAACATTTGGTATCAATTGAAATGGTCATACTTATCCCTACTGATGGACTTGTTGGTGCCGTCGAAATTCTCGACCTAACGAAATGCGAAGAAAAAAACATTTTAGTGCCTCTGAGCAGTTCGAATCGAAACACTGCAGAAAAGCAAAATGCATGAAGATATAGCAATGCCACTGCGTAACTTACCTCAGCAGAATCGGCCGCTTGTGATAACCGGAGACCAACACCAATAAAGTGCATTGCACACAAATTGTGAGTCACTTACCATGGTGGCCAGGGGGGGGCCGGGGGGGGCAATTGCCCCCCCTGCGGGGCTTAAAAATAGGGGCGCCACCAAGCACAAGGCGCCAACACTGAAAGTTTGTAACAATTAATTTTCCTTCCGATACGTTAATCATACCATGGCAATTGAATCGGCAATCACTCGTTGGAACAAAGGTCCCCCCCCCCCCCCCTTTTCACCCCTCCACCCTCCATGCAATAAAATGCAATTGATTTGACCGTATCACAATATAGACGCTCTATGCCAATCCAAGGTTATTAATATTAATATTAACTATTGATAATCTTGGTCATTTCTACTATACTAGTACAACGTTCATCGCACGTGCACTGATTGTTCAGTTAGCGCATGCGCACGCATGTACTTACATATTTGATTATTATTTCCTCGAGTGTAGCTTGCGCGGTTGCGCCGGTGGGGGAGGGGGGGGCGCCGAAATATGCGAGTGCCCCCCCAACCAATAAATAGCCACACGCCACTGCCGTATACTAGGCTTGCCTTCAGCAGGTTGATGGAGCTGATGTACTGCATCACAAAAGCATCCCCAAAATAACACAAACATGATAAGCAAAGACACGTACGTTTCCAGGCCACACTCACACGGGAACCCGCCAAAATTAGCCATCACGTGCAATGGCATACTCTAATTGGTGCACTTTTAAATTTGGTGCAAAAATTAAAAATAATAAATAACAACGATAACGGTATATAACAGCACTAACCTATTGTAAAATATGACAAGTAAGATTATCACCAATTTCTTGAACTGGCATAAAAAATCTTTAATGTTACTCTGCATTACAACATTTACAAGCCTGTTTGAAATTTTATAAACAAAATACCATACTTTCCATATCATTATGTACTGTATATCCATGCCAAATTGAGCAGTAATGGTAAGAATGAAAATGATACACATTAACATTTATGACACACACTTGCACGTACATGTCCACACGCATACAGACACACACACTAGCACATAACACAGATATCCACGGACATGCATAAACACACAACACACAGACAGACACACAGTTGCACGTCACACACCCATACAGACAGATGTCCACACACACACGCATACACAGACAGATATCCACACACGCATACACAGACAGATATCCACACACGCATACACAGACAGATGTCTACACACACACATATGCACAGACACACACACAGACAGATGTCCCCACACACATATACACACACCATCAGTATCTGCTAAATATGAGAGGCATTTTTTCTTCTGAGAAAGTGAGGTGGCTTCACAGTGTTTACAATGCATTATATCCAAATTCAGAAATTGCTTACATCCCCATGGCTCCTGAAGTGTTTTATGAAATTGACATATTTTGGTGAACAATTCACATCAGTAAAATCCAAAGGAAATTACTCTCCTGTTGTTACTGCATATTGGATTGCATCATTGGAGCAGAATGGCCCTAACTGTGAATTAAGTGCTGGAGTTTTTCCCCATACCTTTTCAATCATAATGCCGTCTAATAGAACAGTTGGGTGCTGACACATATAAATTTCTACCATTGTCACTCTGTATAATACTAGGTAAGCCCATAAATGGGAACACCCATTTTTCTAGGGTACTGGTCACCTCCTTAGCTGACTTTTTGCAAAGGGGAATGCAAAAGTGAATTTCGACCACTTAAATCCATCATGAGGCAAATGCCTCATATCGATTAAATCAATCTGTATGTGATACATGGATAATGCAGCATTATCACATAACATACTTGTACTCGAGAAAACAACTATTTTGCAATTATGGGCCTAAGATTTGGCTTTGTTTTTTGAGGCATTCTGAGACTGCAAGTGACACACAGCTTTATATAGTGTCAACCACACTTCTTGGAAGATATGAACATAAACTCTGAATCTGTATAAATGACTAGTTAGTAGTTAGATATAAAGCGCTGCTTGCATATACCTTTGCATATGTCTTCTTTGTTCCTGCATGCAAACAGTCGATGCTATGAAAATTTCCTCCACAATCGCAACTCTTCTATGAACCGATCGAGGGGGTGGGGGGGGGGGGGGGGGCAAGAAAAAAAGTGGAAGACACCATTGTGAAAGGATTAGTACCTGATTCTTGTCTTTCACAGAAAAACAACCAGGACGTCTCTTATTCCAACCGATTGCAAGTCCACCCACTCTTTTTGACGAAATGACGAAAGGCGCCATCAGTATCTGGAGTACCTTTGAGATGGTTAACGATTCTTTGCGCCACTTCCTTTCTGATCACCATGCTTCTGGTACGTTTTCCACCAACAGGAAAAGAGGAGTCAATATATTCTTGAAACGACACCCTGATCGTGTTTTTCTCCATCTCCTCGAGTCCACACATTCATACGAGCATGCGCATTATGGCATGTCCAGTTGATTAACCGGCCAATAATCAACCGGTTGGCCGGTTAATCAACGGGCTACGTATAAAACATCCGTGCGGAACATATAGACACTCACGAAATACACATAAGACGCACACATGCACACACACGCACACACATACACACACGACATACACACATGCACAGACACACAGGCACACACAGATACACAATTTTTGCTCAAAACAATCAGCCCCCCCCCCCCCCCCACACACACACACTTTACCATGAGCCCAGTGCTGTGGTGAATACAGTGATATTCTTTGCCACATGTATACAGTGGTACGGGACACCAATCCTATGGGGGGTACAATGCATGTACACTGAGGACCAAATCTTTGGGGGTACATGATATGACATAGAGCTTTCACTTTAGAGATGGTACATACATGTAGGTACGTGTAGCTACGTGTGTGTCTGTGTATGTGCGCATCTGTGTCTGTGTGTATGTCGTGTGTGTATCTGTGTGTGTGTCCGTGCATGTGCATGTGTGTCTCTGTGTGTGTCTGCATGTGTGTGTCTATATGTGTATTTCGTGTGTATGTCTATATGTATTTTGTTTGTATGAGTCTGTGTGCATGTATGTCTGTGCATGTCTGTGCTTGTGCGTATCTGTGTATTTCATGTGTGTGTGTCTGTAGGTGTGTGTGTAATTCATGTGTGTGTCTGCATGCTTGTGCGTGTGTGCGTCTGTGCATGTGTGTGTGTCTGTGCACATGTGTGTCTGTGCATGTGTGAGTGTCTGTGCATGTGTGTGTGTTTGTGTATTTCGTGTGTGTCTGTGCTTGTGTGTCCATGTGTGTCTGTGCGTTTGTGTGTATGTCTGTTGTGTGTCTGTTGTGTCTGTGTGTGTGTGTGTCTGTGCATGTGTGTGTGTGTCTATGTGTATTTCGTGTCTGTGCATGCCTATGTGTATGTCGCGTGTGTGTCTGTGTCTGTGTATGCCTCTGTCGTGTGTGTGCGTGCTTGTGTGAGTCTGTGCGTGCCTGTGTCTGTGTGTCTCTGTGTGTGTGTGAGTCTGTGTGTGTTGTGTGTGTGTGCGCACATTTCTGAGTGAGTGTCTGTGTGTGTGTCTATGTGTAATTTATGTGTGCTTGTCCCTGTGTCTGTGTGTGTCCGTGTCCGTATGTGTGTGTGTGTGTTTGTGTGTATATGTCATGTGTGTCTTTGTGTGATTTTATGTTGTGTGTGTGCCTGCGTGAGTATTATTGTGTGTGTATTGCCAGTTTTAAACAGTGGTATGTGTTATGCAAGTGTGCAATGTACGAGTACATTTAGACCAGATGGGAACACAATGTATGTACCAATTCAATCCTTGGAGAGACGATACATGTACAGAAAGCTTGGTACACAAATTGACATAGAATCAGTGGTCTGTATAAACATGCACAAGTGCAGTTGAATTTGAATACAATGCATGTTCACATGACAATGCTTGTGAGTGTGAGTGTTTGTACCATCATCAGACAGGTATATTGTTTGCCACATGTATAACTGGTGTGTGCAAGTACGTGTGAGCTGAAAGTTGTGTGAGATAGCAATCGTAGCTGTGGGCGTGGCATATATTAGACGATGATTTTAGCAAGATGATGGCAAATAGGAAAGCTTTATTACACGACTAGAGGATGATGCGAGTGCGTAGCAAATAGCCTTACGCGGGCTGTTTTGAATACTACTAGCGACGTGGGAGGTGCAAGAATTCTGCAACCATTCACGTGGATCCGTTAATGGTACGATCGTCTGGCAAAGTGAGCATTCTTCTTCTATTTCCCGCATAAACTCATGCAATGCCTTAGTGAGACAAAAACAGTTGCGAACGGCTAAGGGCGGAACAAAGAAGTTATCAAAATTTATTGCGGATTGGGAGAATGTAATACGTGTTGCATGCAATAATGGTGCACCGAGTGGGAAATGTGCATTAACTTTGCATGGCTGTATCTCTGTGACGGATAGAGCAAAGAAGCTCGCAGTTATTCCGGCCCTTCTTCGGGGGAAGCTGTTGGATTTCTACGCTGTTCTCACTAGTGAAGAGAGAAGGGATTTGGTGACGATGAAGAAAGCGCTGAGCGACAGAGCCGGAGTTACGAAGGACCCATTAAAGTCAGCAAAACGTTTCGGGGAGCGTCGTCAAGAAGCAAGGAATCGGTGCGAGATTTCGAGTTAGGATTGAGGAAAATGTTCAAGGAGGCGTATCCTACAGAAGATGCCGATGGTTCTAGTGCGTATCTGAGCAGATTCAGCACGGGTTTATCTCCTAGCATCGCTAGAGAAGTCCTTCTGCGGGGAACACCAGACAATATTGAAGATGCTGTGAAGAAGGCTCTCGACGTCGAAAGGGTGATGCATTACGTGGAAAAACAGGAAACGGAGGTAATGAAGGTGGATACTTCAGAAAAACAGCGGCATGATACGACACAAGAGATACTGGAACAAATTGTTAAGCGGATGGAAGCACTGGAATCAAGATTGGAGAAGCCTTTGTACCGACCACAACAAGCCAGCCGTAGATGCTACAACTGCAACGAGGAAGGACATTATCGCCGAAACTGTCCTCATGTGGAAAGGAGCGATTCATCACAGATGAGAAAAAAGAAGGCACAGGAGCAGTTTAAGGTATGTGGAGGTACCAGTAAGACAATGAGGGTATGTGGTTTTATGGGCGATAGTCCGGTTGAGTTTTTGATTGATTCTGGAGCGGCAGTTTTTGTTGTTCGCTATGAAACTATTCCCCACAGCATGGTGATCGCAAATAGTGCTTCATCAGCAGTTGGCGCAAATGGTGACTCGTTGAATGTGATTGGCTGCATTGAACTCGCTGTCGTTCTTGATACTCTCAATGTTAAGCACTCCTTTATTGTTGTAAAGAGACTTACTGTAGAGTGCATTCTAGGCATAGATTTTCTTTCTAAGTATGGAGCTGTAATTGACTGTGCAAATGATATGGTGTCTTTCGGTAGTCGGGTACATGCAGCAGATCCAACTCCACAGATAGGCAACGCAACAGCTAATGTGGTTCTAGTAGAGGAAACGGCTCGTATTCCATCACGCTCTAGCTGTATTGTTAGCGCGACAGTACAAAACGGCGATGTGCTTTCAGGTAGAGTTGGAATACTAGAGCCCCATGACAACATCCCTAGTAGTCTTTTGGTTTCCAGAAGTCTAAACACTGTCAGCAAGGCTAATGTCATTGCTATTCAGGTGATAAACACCGGGCATAGTGAAACCACCTTGTACAAGGGGACCCAGATAGGAATCTTCAGCATAGAGCATTGCGTTATGGCACTAGATGGTGAGTCAGCAGGGTCAGTACTGGACGATAAATTGCCAGAAATTGATCTTTCCAACACAGATCTCACAGCTGAGCAATCAGTTGAGTTACAAAAGTTGGTCTGGGAATTTCGAGGTATCTTTGCAAGTGCAGACGGATCTTTAGGGAGGACTTCCGTTACAAGGCATTCAATTCAAACATCTGGGCCACCAGTACGGGAACCACTTCGCAGAATACCTCATTTTCTTAAGGACACTGTCTCTGCTGAAATCAAGAAAATGCTGAATCAAGGTGTATACGAGAAAGAAATAGCCCATGGTCCTCTGCTGTAGTAATGGTGCGGAAGAAAGACAACACATGGCGATTCTGTGTAGATTATCGAAAATTAAATAGTCAAACACAGAAAGATGCATATCCACTCCCACAAATAGATGAAACTTTGGAGTCATTAGCTGGGTCAAAATATTTTTCAACATTGGACTTAGCTTCAGGGTACTGGCAGGTGGAAGTTGAGGAAGCCGATCGTGAGAAGACAGCATTCTCTACTTGTGACGGGCATTATGAATTTAATGTAATGCCTTTCGGGTTAACCAACGCACCAGCTACATTCTAGCGACTGATGCAGTGCGTCCTTTCAGGGTTAACATATGAGCAGTGTTTAATTTATAAAGACGACATTGTAGTGTTTGGGGGATCATTTCAGCAACAACTGGAGCGTCTGAAAACTGTATTCCTGCACCTAAAAAAAACTGGAATGAAACTGAAGCCTAGTAAGTGTCACTTTATGAGGAGTGAAGTTCGTTACCTTGGTCATGTAGTTTCAAGAGGGGGGATCCAGGCAGACCCTGAAAAAATTCAAGCTATGGTGTCACACCCAGTGCCAAATGATATCAAGGAGTTGAAACAATTTTTGGGGTTGACCAACTATTACTGCCGGTTTATAAAAGACTACTCCAAAATAGCAGAACCACTCCATAAGTTGACTAGGAAATCAGCTGGTGGTTACAAATGGAGTGCTGATTGTCAGGGGGCGTTTAAAGCATTAAAATTGCGGCTTACCAGTCCTCCAATAATAGCCTACCCTGATTTCAACCATCAGTTTACAGTGGCAACTGATGCCTCAGGAACAGCTCTGGGAGCAGTACTGAGTCAAGTAATCGAGAACAAAGAAAGGGTTATAGTCATCAACTTAATAAGGCAGAGAGAAATTATTCGACAGTAGAAAGGGAAGCTCTGGCAGTTTTCTGTGCAGTTAAGGAGTTTTTTCCTTACTTGTACGGTCGTCTGTTCATCCTTCTTACTGACCACAACCCTCTTACGTCATTGCAAGGATTGTCTGATGTTGGAGGTCGGTTGACACGTTGGGTACTTTTTCTGCAACAATTTGATATGACTATTCAGTACCGATCAGGTAAGAGCCATGGGAATGCAGACGGAATGTTGCGTAGATAACACCCTTTAAATGATACCAAACAGTCTCCAGTCATCCCCGAGGAGGTTAGCATTAATGGCATTGAATTAATGGGCAATCTTGATGCATTAAAGAGCAAGCAAACCACACATTAAGGGGATTTTACAAGCCATCCAGAATGGTGAAAAATTACCCCCTGCAATCCAACGTTGGAGCAAGTATCTATTAGTAGATGGGGTGCTGTGTCGTCAGTCACGAAACTCATCTAAACGTGGAATCCAAATAGTTGTACCAGAAAAGTTGCGACCATTGGTTTTCGATCAACTCCATTGTATAGCAGGCCACTTAGGAGTCCACAAAACGTTTGAGAAAGTAATGGATAGGTACTTCTGGCCTGGGTATGAAAAGGACATTCTTCATTTGGTTGAGAAATGTGAACCTTGCCAGCGTCGTAACCAGCCTGCTCCTACCCCTCAAGCACCTTTGGGGACGATAACGAGTACTTATCCATTTCAAAAATTCTCATGAGACATCATGGGACCTCTACCAGTTACCGAAAAAGGATCCAAATACATTCTGGTTATCACCGATCTGTTCTCGAAGTGGGTGGAAGCCTTTCCACTCAGTTCTACAAACAGTGTGACTTTAGCAGAAATACCTGACAGATACGGTAATTTGCAGGTATGGGGTACCCAAGGTAATACATAGTGACCAAGGAGCAAACTTCGTGAGTGAAGTTATACAGACCCTGTGTCTTAACCTAGGCATCACTAGAACTCAAACTACCGCAAGGCAACGGTCAAGTTGAACGATTTAATTGTACCTTGGAATCTATGCTATCTAAAGTAGTGTCGGAGAACCAGAGAAATTAGGATGAAAATTTGCAAAAAGTTCTCTTTGCCTATAGAACAGCTGTCCACGACTCTACAGGATACACTCCTTTTTTGGTAATGTTTGGGCGCTCTCCCAATTTGCCTGTGGATGTCATGTTGGGACGTTACCGAGAAGACAGTGGCAGTAGTGTGCCTAAATACGTGCAATGGACTCGAGCATTGATGAAAGCCGCATTTTCCGATGTACACAAGAGAATCAAGAAGAGTCATGACAAGCAGAAAGGTGTAGCTGACCAGAGATGTGTGGTGTATGAATATCAAGTCGAAGACAGAGTGTGGTTATATGTACCAGCAGTGAGAACGGGTCAAACAAAGAAGCTAGCATCGTTGTGGCGTGGACCATACACTGTTATTGATAAGCTGAATGCTGTAAATGATAGAATTCAGCTCATAGGGGGAAATAAAACCCTTGTAGTGCATCACAACTGATTAAAGTTATGCAAGAGTAACCCAACAGAGGACGATGTATTGTTGGAAGAAACAACCGCCTGAATCTGTAAGCAATGCTGGGTTTGTTGTCATAGAAGATGGAATGCTGCCATTCAAACCGGAAATGGTCCAGCCAGCTGAAGTATTGGAAGAAGTATATCAAGAGGCTGTGGAACAGAATGAGCAACCCCAGGAAGAACGGCAAGTAGATCAACCTAGAAGATATCCCTCAAGAAATCGTCGGCCACAAAAAGATATCAAGCAGGATTCACTTGAGAAGGCTTGCGTGGACGCAAGCGACTAAAAGGGGGAGTTATGTAACATGTGACATGTAGCATGTGACATTTAGCATGTGACTTGTAATTAAGAATCACAACCACTTCTTATGTGTTTATGTATATATTTGTAATGTGTATTGTAGATATGGAGATGACTGTTGGCAGTATAGTATAACTGATATAAAAGATAGAATGAACATTACTACACATTCTCATTTAGTGATGTAATTTGTTATCGTGAAATTTAGACTACATTAACTTTTTAGAATGCATAAAAAGTTACACACATGAATTTATAGGGTGGTTTCCACATTTATTTTGTATGTGGGGCAGGACATGAATGTTATTGTATTATCTACATGCACGCAGACAAATGGACTCACCGAACGTTTTAATCAAACTTTATTGTGGAATCTATGCAAGTTGATTGCTGAAGATAAGAGTAAGAGCAACTGGGATTTAAAGATAGAAACTGTATTAATGGGATTCAGAAGTTCTCGTCAAGAAACAACTAAACAATCTCCATATTACATGTTATTTCAAAGGCAGATGCGTCTGCCTATTGATAGTGAAATGATACCTCCTCAAAACCTATGTTCATCAAGCTCTGAAAATGAGCTTCAATCTGATATCATTCAAGCACTATTAGAAAGCAGAGAAACATGTTTGTGAAAGCAAGCTTGAATATATCTGCATCTCAGAAGGAACAAAAGAAACAATATGATAGAAAACACCAGACAAAACAATTGCCAATTGGTACAATGGTTTTAGTGGAAAATTCACATCAGAAACAGCAAAAAGGAGGAAAAATGGATGACTGTTATACTGTCCATACATCATTAATAGGCATGTAGGCAAAAGAGTTAATGAAATTCACGTGGAATAGAAGATGAATAGCAACAGATTGAAGGTGTACACTTGCAGCAAAGACATTGAAGGTTCAAAAGTGGATAATTGTAAATTGGAAAGAGAATTTGAAGAGTTTGATCAGAAGTTGCTATTAAAACAGCTTGATTCATCAAACCTCTTGCGAATATAGAGAACTGGGGCATCTGTACAACACAGAAGAAGATGAATATTTTGATGTAAGTACTTGCTTAGTTTTGTATTATTTATACAATGTTGTTCTCTTGCATGTTATTAGGCAGAATCTCTGCCAATTTGCATTAAGCAAAGATCTTATGGTGTCTCTATGGACACAGTATCGAACATTCACAGGAAATGAACCCCTAAGATTTTTTTGCATTAGGCATTCATGGGGTCCCTTATTTCACGAAGGGATCCCAATTTTAGGGACGGGGGAGGGGGGGGGGGGGATCCCCAATTTACCGAAACCCCAGTTTTCCAGAAAATAGGGGACGGGTGTCCCCAATTATACGTGACACCGGCTTACGACTTTTGACTTTTGTCTTCTACCTGCTTCATGAGAGACGCCCAACATGTATGTTTCTGCATAGTTTCCATCTGCTTCCTGTTTTCCCGCTCGCGGTCTGTGTTTCTTCCTCCAGCCTAGCTCGTTCTTTCGTCTTCTCTTCGCGCCTTCTCAGTCGCTATTTCGTCTTCTCTCCTCCTGTGGTCTTCTGCAAGTAATTTCAGCACACCTTGCATTTCCTCCATTGTAGGTTCCTTGTTGTGCTTTCCAGAACGGATAGTCATTCACTCTCGGGAAGTGCTGGCGTCGGATAATGACCGACTCGACTTATAAGCTATCCCACCGCTGCCACCAAATGTGACAGAGAGCTGACGGTAGTTATCAGTCTGCGCAATGTCCTGGGATGCACTACGATAACCAACAACTGTCACGTCAGCCAATTCGATCCTTCTGTCCGGAAATAGGCATAACTGACCTCCTCAAATCCCACACGAATTACCTATGCGCATGCTCAAAATTCTATAATTGTCATTGAGAGCGCATGCCTGTAGGTCTTGGCTCTCACAATCACCGCTAATCATTCTACTTTGAACGAAGCGAGTGTGATGACCGGATCCGTTGCGCCAGCTGCCGCGAACTCCACAAGCATGCCACCAATGATCAGAAATGCAGCCGCTTGGGCTGGGTTTGTATCCCTTAACTGTGGAGACGTATAGGTGTTGGGGAAAAAGATCTCGGAGCAGGCACCTCGACAGACTCGCTACACGGATCGCCACTGAACTGCTTGTCCAATGTATCAAGCAGTGTCTGAGCTATATGGAAGGCTAAGCATTGCCCTGGTCAAGGCCAATGCTAGGGTCTTAATGGCTAGATCATCGTCATTTTGATAACTGATAATGACTCTTTGTGTCCTAGGTAGGTAGGTTTGTAGTATTATGTGCCGTATTACGTACAAGTAAATAAAAAATCGAGAAAGTGATTTGTTGGATGTATATGTAGGTTTGGTGGTGCAAAAGGCAAGGAAATAAGGTACAATACTGTTACGGTGGGGTTTGATAGGATCCTACAACCAACTGTTGTACATTTTGCAAATATGCTTTATAGGCAAATGTAGGGCTGTTTAGTTGTAGCATCCTATCAAACCTCACCGTAACAGTACTGTACCTTGTTTCTGCACCACCAATCCTACATCCAACACATCACTTTTTCGAAAGAGAAGTTTTTAATTTACTTGTTCCCCTAGTTTTTTTTCTCCTCCCAGGAGTATCGGAAAGAACAGAAGTGCTTAATATTTCGTTGTTCAAGTTTACTAAAGCTTGGACTCTGTGTCTTCGTTGTAAGATTATGGAAACAAAGCGTCCTAAGGGATACCAAGAGTATCTTAGAGATTCGTCTAAAAAGGTTTCTTTATGAACTATTAACGACTGGAAGAGGAAAGGCATATATGACGGTGAGTTATACAATCGATGCACGATAGTCTCAACCTTAAGTAGACCCGTCCCTCTCCAGAAGTAAAATAAAATAAATATTAAAATGCTTTGATGAAGCTATAGATCCACCACTGTCACTACCGTCTTTGACTGATGTTTTTCAAGCTAAGTGCAACACCATCCGTCACATTCCATCTCGTGACAAACAAGCATTCGCCCAAGTCCTTTCATCTACCTTAATGGCTGTTGTACATGAAAACTCAGAGCAGGCTTGGCTTAAACTTCTAATGCTTCCCAAATCTGTTCTCTTTTCTCCCAAGCGGAGAGGACGTCATCACAAGCCCATATCAGTCAGTCAGTTATGATCTAAAGGGGAACTCCACTCTCTATGGGAACGGATGCTATCTCAGTCTTCCTCTCAACCTGTCCATCATATGCATGCAGAGAACTCCAACCATGCCCTTAATGCTGTTTCTTTAGCTAGGGAGGGACTTCTTTCAAAGGCCTGTCAAGTTCTCACTTCTGGAGGAATAGCACCCAATAATGACACCACCTGGGGCCTCCAGTCCTGCAGTCAAAACACCCTAAAAGTGCACTACCATGTCCACCTATTTGTTCCCAGTCAACCAAACCTCTCCTGCCTCCTAACTTCAACATCATGGCAGTCCTTAACTCATTCCCTAAGGATACAGTATGTGGTCCGTCTGGCTTGCGCATTCAGCATTTGCTGCTGAGGTTCCCCTACAACTCCCAATCACTTCTATTATAGCGATTGTCAACTTGCTGCTTCAGGCCAGGTACCATCTCAGGTGGCAAAATACTTAGCAGGTGGCAGCCTCATTGCCCTTGAGAAACACAAACAGACTGTCCACCTGATGTCCGGCCGATTGCTATAGGAGAATGCTTGAGAAGATTAATGGGTAAGTGTCTTTGTATTGTCAGTAAGCAGAAAGCCGCAGACTTCTTCTTTCCTCACCAAATGGGTGTGGCCTGCCCCTCTGGTTCTGAAAAGATAATTCATGGTGTACGTTGTTGTGTTGATGAACATTGGTTTAGTACTGACTTCACAGTTCTCAAAATAGACTTGCGCAATGCCTTTAACTTTGTTTCTCGACAAGCTGTCCTGGATGAATGCCTCCACCATTTTCCAGAGCTCTTTCCTTGGACGCTTTGGTGTTACGGTCAGCATCCGTCACTACTACACTCCCTGGGCACTATTAGCTCTGAGTCTGGGGTACAGCAAGGAGATCCCATGGGGTCTCTACTCTTCTGCTTGGTCTTACAAAAGTTAGTCTCTGCCATTGCTGAAGACAAGGATTGTTCTTCTCTTTTGTTTCACAAGTGGTACATCGATGATGGCATTATTGCTGGACTCAAACAAGCAGTTGCACATGCTCTTTCCATCATACAGGATCTGGGTCCCCCACTAGGCCTTCACATCAACATTGCCAAATGCGAATTGTACAGTCCGTGTGACCTAAGCCTTTTTCCATCAGACATGAAGAGGTTTACATCACCTCACTTTGAAATACTTGGAGCCCCCATTGGTGACATTATTTTCTGTGGCAAGTTTGTTGCCCAGAAGCGTGCAGAGGCCCGGCACCTACTGATGCATTTGGAGGAGGTTGGCTCTGTTGATCCCCAGGTGGCACTGCTCCTTTTGAGGTTATGCGGTAGTTTCTGTCGTCTGGTGCACCTGGCTAGATCAACTCCACCCTCATTGATTGTTGATGGTCTTGCACTCTTTGATAATGATGTACGCCACTGTTTTGCCGAGTGCACCATGGTCGACACATCTGATGCAGCCTGGCAGCAAGCCCAACTTAGCTTAAGTCGTGGAGGCCTTGGGCTTCGTTGCCTTTCCCTTCATTCACCTGCTGCTTACATAGCTTCTGCAGTTGCATCTGACTGTAGCTCTCCACAAAGCAAACATCTTCTGCATGCTATTGACCTGTTCAATGCATCTGTACCTACTACGGATGAGCTCACCATTACATCCATCACTACTTCTAACCTAACTCAAAAACTGTTATCTGCTAAGTTGGAGGACCAGCAATTTACCAAGCTATTTGCTAATGCTTCACTGCTGGATAGGGCTCGTTTACTTTCAATTTCCTCACCTCACTCATCAGCTTGGCTTTCTGTCACACCCTCTCCAAGGCTCAACCTTCATCTTGATCCCTCTGAGTTTCAAGTTGCCATTGAATGGTGGTTAGACCTTCCTGTCAGTCAAGGTCAGCTTTGTCCCCAATGCATGTCCCATTCTTTGGATCAATTTGGTCACCATGCTCTGTCATGTAAAAATGGCCCTGATGTGGTTTCCCGCCACAACAGAGTACGAGACACCCTTTTTGAGTTCTGCCAACGTGCATGCTTGGGTGCACAGCTTGAAGCTGGTCTGGGTCATGAAGCACGACAAACGCGTCCTGCCGATGTCCTCATCCCTAATTGGGAGTTGGGCAAGCCTGCTGCAATTGATCTTTGTGTCACATCCCCGCTTAATTCAAATACCCTACAAGTAGCGTGTGTGACACCAAATTCAGCAGCAATGCAGGCAGAACAGAGGAAGCACCACAGTAACGATGCAAAATGTGAAGAGCTAGGGTGGGTGTGCATCCCTTTGATTGTAGAGTCCTATGGAAGTTGGGGACCAGAAGCTCAACGTTGTCTCTCCAGACTTGCAGGAAGATTAGCCACCCAACTGGGGCAGCCCAAGTCCTTAACAACTAATCTGATTTAACTTGACCCTGATCAGAGCCAATTCCAGGGCCATTCTATCTAGACTATATGTTTGATAGTGTGTAATGTGTTTATAATATATGTATTAATAATGTTGTAGATGTATTTATAACAATAATATATATTTTAAAATCATAAAAATAAAATTAAATATTTTTAAAAGAGTGATATGGGTCATTGTTTGAAACCTAGACTATAGCTACAGGTGCTCCAGAATACTTACAATGTACGCACTTTAATTAGACTGTCAGCCTTAAACGTAACTCAAATATTTTCTTATCATATACAGAAATGTTTGCTTGTTGTTCAAGAGATGTGAAGAGTTTAAGAGTGGAAATCACAAATGAAGCCAAAAGCAAGTACTGAAGATGGTGGGACTGTTAAGCCATTAGTGCATTAACTTTCAGATGTGCCTATGAGTAGTACTAGTGATGCAAGTGAAAATCACGAAGAGCCTATTGTGGATGATGGTGATGTGGTTGTGGTGACAATGATGACAAATTGTCTGTGACGATGATGACAATGATGAAGATGGTGAGGATGATTATGATGGGGAGGATGATGGTGATAATTATGGTGGTGGTGTCATTGGTAACAAAGTTATTCCAACTTCATCATCAGAACATTCAATATTTCATGGAAGAATGTAGCCATTTTTATGAAGAAGCACAGTTTCAGAGACACAGCAGGGGATGAACGTATTAAGTTACTAGGTGAACACAATGCTAACGGCATATAGTTTGAATGTTGATGTAGTGAAGTATTGTGGTGTAGGTTACAAAGAGGTGACCGATTGTGTGATAATAAGCAGCAAAGAGGAATATGTCAGTGCATGCTTTTCCCCCTTGAGGATCACATGAAGAGGATGTATGAAGGTGCTCTTGTAAATATATTTTGTAAAAAAAGATCATAAATGTCTTATGTACGTTGTAGGAATGTGGGAAACTTTGAAAAAAAAATACAAGCGAATTGATAAGTTTGATAAATAATAGATATGAGTAATGGTGATGCTATGCATTTAGATTCTTTTTTTGATGTTCCAGAAAATGCTGGAGTTATGTGTTGTAGGTTATATTATTTTAATTTGATTACACGAATGATATTGCTTATTTTCAGGGTAATGGTTTCTGGACTGTCGAGCTAGCCATTGTGAATTTACCACCTCACATCAGGAAGCCTACAACATTAAGCTGCATTCATACAATTGGTACAACTATTGATACAACTGATGGATGAAATGTGAGTTGTTATGTGTATATGATCTGCCAGCTAGAGCTATGGCAGTGAATATGAAGATACTACGGATGCTTAAGCTGTTTAGATAAAGGTGTACATATAAATCATAGACATTTATGCTTACCATTGAGCCATATACTAAGCAAACTATGGTAATAATGATACTGTATGTGGTTAAAGCACTGTTGAAGGGTGGTTTGATATTTGGAGTTAAAAAACCATCAGTTTTAAGTGAATACATAGATATTTTTATACATGTTGCGCACTGTTAGGCATAGTGAACAGTTTCTTTATATGTGGTTAGATTCGTCTAACAGTTGTTATGATTATTACATCAGCCCATCAAAGGCAAAGATTATAAATGAGTGCTTATTAAACTTAAAGCCACCAGATAATTTTCGAATACATGCTTTCTCCCTTTTTGAAAGAGCGCATTGGAAAGCTTTCGAATATAGGTCTTGGTTGCTATATTATTTGCTACCATATTTTACTGGGTGACTACTGTGCTTTATAGCATGTTCAATATATGTGTTATTAAAATGTTATTACTGTAGAGAATCTAAAATTTTCCAAGAACGCCGTCAATGCATTTTATGAATTACTGCCTACTTTATACTCTCAGCATGCATACTCAGCTATTATGCATACATTAATTCATTCACCTCAATGTGTTGTATAATGGGGACTGTTGTGGGCATTTTCAGGGTTTGGGCATGAAAGCTATCACAGTAGTCTTAAACGTAAAATGCATGGTACACGAAATGTTTTACCACAGATTTGTAAATTGATGAAACTTGACTATTTACATGATACCTTTACTACCTCACCAAATTCATACATAAGTGTTGGGAAAATAAAGCAAAAGGTCCTATTGCCAGATAAAATAAAAGCATTTGAAGAGATAGGGATTGAGGGTACTAGACCAATTGTTACATTTAAGTGGTTAAAAAGACTCTATGACGTAATACACTCTTACAATCACAAAACAGTGAAGAGTGGGTCAATTGGTGAGATTGAATCAAGAGAAACATTCACTTCAGTTAAGTTTTTTTGTCAAGTACAAGATATCACACATGGTTTTGAGTATTTATTTAAAAATAAACAAGGTGCAAGTGATGACTTAACTAATCTACACTTGGCAGATTCCATTATGCATCATTTCTTTTACTTGGTCGATAAGCTGCAGCTGCAAAATGTTGTAGTAGTAACGATTAACTCACTTGCATTCATATACACATGAACAACTCAGATTTTGATATAATAGTTCAGCTAGCCAATGTTTTTGAACAGCATTGAACAAATGTAATGTCTAGACAATGGCTTGAGAGGACAAGTCGTCAAGATATATAACTGAAATGAACAATATGCATGAATGTGTTCAGGAGAAGTCAAGATAAGAATATAACTGAGATCAAAATGTATAAATCTGTTTAAAAACGTGAAAAATTGATAGGAAGACCTTGGGAATCACCAAGATGGCCAGGATGACATGAACTAAGATAAAGATCTGTGATATACATGTAGGCATTGGAAATGGTAGCAGCTGACCTTTCAGCCCTTTGCCACCCAACTGTGAGATTGTATGAGCGAATCTGGCCCCGGAGCTAGTTGACATCATACTATCTAGAGAAGCTAGGATTCCATGTGCCTGACAATGCAAGAAATGTTGTACTCTGGGAGGAAAAGTTCAGGTGAAGTCAAGGACTGAATTAGATACTAAAGAGGTATCACATGGTCATTTTCCTAACCCACATGTTCTAAACAATTTGTACTTCATCTGACAAAGTTACATACACTGACCTTACTTTCTGTCTGTACGCTGTATATACTCTGGTATCTGGACAAAGCCTTCTGCATGCCACCATTATCAATCATTTCCAGTGGCATTCTTCCATGACCAACATAGAATTTCTTCCAATAGGACCAAGATCACTTCCCACATTACTATATTTCAAGGAAAAGTGATAGGTATGGTTGTCCCATTTAATATTATTGCATGTCTTTTACAGAGCCAAGCACATTGTAAACCACACACTCATGGCACTTGGCACTGGAATATATATGGCTCTGTAGCAGCTTATTGTAGATAATGATATAACTTGCATGCAGTGTGCATTAATAAATATGGCCATTGTATAAGAGCTAAATGAAACAGAGAGTAAGGGTGCATGCAGCCTGGTTTGTTTTAAGTGTGCTCTTTTTAGTAACTCCCCCTGTTACCTAGATTACCAGGGAAGAGTACTCAGGGCCAACTTTAATACCCAACAGCTCCCAGGTGATGCATGTGTTCTGTCTGGAAGAGCCTTACCTAGTTTAGGATTCAGACTTGAGAGAATGACTTTCTCCAACAACAGCTTCTTTGCCTGTCTAGCCATGTAGTTGGATGCCTCAAATTCTTCCTCACACTCCAGCTTTTGGGCAGTACAGTAAAAATCTTTACTTTGCACAGCGTTCATCTGTCGAGTGAAATTTATCTTTCAATTGCTTAATGATCTCACCTCTTGCATCTTGGCCAGGAAATTCACACTCACTATATCATGACTGTTTTCGATTTCATCTTGTAAAGTACTGTCTGTAACATCACAATACTCTTCACTACTTGGAATTTCGTTTCCAGCACTTATTTCATGAAATGGTGGGGCTCCATATGTTGTTGGGGCATCTTCAATTGAGGATAACTCTGAATGGTGTGGCTATGATTCTCTACAGATACGGTGGCTATACTGAACATGTTACGGCTTCCTATGCATCTTTGCAACGAATACATGTATGTGTATGCATACATGAGGCGAGTTTGCATAATTTTTGTGACCATCTTGTGAACAGAAATACACATTAAAATGTTCAAAACAAGAGTGCCTCCATCATATTACAGAGTCTGCACACATCATGAGGTGCTTAGTATCACTAATTATACACACTGAAGTACAAACATTTGCTAACATAACCATACAATAACAGAAGCATGTCTAGTATTATGCCATTCTGTGAACTACGTTTTGTACAATGTAAGAACGTTTGCTAGTCTCTCTTTGCCCACTGCACGAAGAGCTGATATCAGACGTTGGAGTGTTGGATCAGTGTGGTTGGGTGGTGCCCAGTCCAACCATCTCCTTAACATGGCCTGATAATAATCCACATCTCCGTACCGGCCAGGTTCATGTACAAGGGAGTCCAGCTCATCAAAACTAAAGCCAAGTTCCCTACCAATGGCCCGCCATTGACTGCTTGCTGAGTTTGTGGTCTGACATATTTCAGTATGATCATCTGCACACAGGACTGCTGTTACATGTGTGTCTGTAATACAGTATTAACAATTGCAATTTCAGCAGCAAGATATGTATTACCAAAACAATAAAAATTGGTTATGAAGTATATTGCTGTTCATAATCATATATTCCCCAAAATCATAAAGTCATCAATAATTCTTAGTACAATTGACATTAAATAAACATTCAAGCTACATTTCTCAACGAAACTAAATATACATTCATTCCATTAAAAAGGGCATATAGTATTCACAACACATGTATGTAGTACCTGGTTTGAGCTCAACCCCAATGAGTTTGGACAGCTGGGGCTCCTTTAGCATCCACTCATTAATATTCACTATCTTTCCAATCCGATCTCTAACTGTTGTTGAGCCCTTGATTAAAACCTTCTTCAATGTTTCACTTTCAACAGCTATTTCAATGTGGTCTGTGGTCTCAAGGGGACACATGATCATTTCCACCCTTGAAACTGATGTACAGAACTCATCACATGCCATTGAAATCACATCAATAAGTAATAATATAAGCTTGGAATAGTAGATGCTGGTCTTATCAGGGGTGGAAACTGCACATCTAAGACACTGGAAATTTTCCATCATCTCAACAACAGCGGTGAACCCTTCTTCACTCACCCAACTGATTCCTTTACTCCAAACTGTACAGCTGCGGCTATATGGCTGGAGATCAGGGTCCAGACACATATCGCCAGCTGGCAAGGGAAACTGGTCAGCAATTCTTGAGACAAGAACATGAAGGAACCGTGGGGGGAAGGTCTGGTTGATATTGATAGTGCAGGTCTGCCACAGAAATGCATCAGTAGGGATGGTGACATCATCTGGTTTTCCAGCACAGACCAGGGGTGGGAAGAACAGGTCAGGACATCTACTGGTAAGAGGTCCCTGAGGGGTAGTGTTGGTGGGAACAAGGGTGATTGGTTGACACAGCTCAAATCGAATGAGAAATTGGGTAATCATGTCAATGTTGTATTCTGGTTCTGGAAAGTGGCATTTGAGAACGGCTATTGGGATTATACCTGTATTGCTGGCTATAGGGAGGTGTTCATCAAAGTCTCTAGGTGCAAATAAAACTCCATTCACCTTTTCCAGCAATGTATCTTGTCGAATGACTATCCAGCTATCGGCAACATTGGTATCAAAGAATACTATAAACCCTTTATCAGACAAGGTCTTCAGCAGATTAGAGACCTCAGCAGCTTCTGTTGGTAGATACTTTGGGTTTTCTTGCCTTAAGAGGGTCAAGAGCTGAGACAAAGTTATAACATCTTGATTTGCAGGGACCTTGTCATTCAAGAAGGCAAACATCACGTGGCAACTCAAAGATATGGCAGGGCATTTTATCCTGATATCGCCAATGATGTCATACAGTAATGCCATGAAGTTGCTTAGGTTTTGTGAACTGAAAGTTGTGATGTCGAGAGCTGTAAACTGAACAAAGGTGTGTTGCTTAATGGCCTTTCTGGCTGTCTTCTCTATATCACTGTAGAAAGACTCCAAATTCCTTTTACTAGCAACACAATCAGCATGGGTTCCTATCACAATGATTGAGGACTGCTGGGGACATTTTCTGCACACATTGCCAATCATTGCGGACCAATAGTACAGCTGTGCGGTGATCTCCTTCAAAGTAAGCATGAGATTGACCAGAAGAAGGAAGACTGAGGGAGTGGTGTTGGAGATGAGCTCCAATATGGAGGAATGACTGCTATAATATTCCCTATGCCCAGCTAGGTCATATACGGTCATATTTGCTTTTGGATTTTTAAAACGATGAGCGATGATTCCAGCTGTCAGAGTCTTATATGTCTTTTTTGCTTTTGGTATTGCAAGGGGCTAAATACACCAATTATACATTGTAGAAGAATTGGGATAAAAAGAAAGTGGTAGGAATGATGAAGCACAAGATTACACTTATTCTAAGTATTAAAGCACATACACACATAATCAACAACATATTCATTTAATCAGTATCAACAAAACAAAAGCTATTATGTTTGACGGTTAAATACTACGTTTTGAATTGATTACTAGGGATGAATAGAACGTTTTTCTAAATCAGGTGATTAAATCCACAAAATAGATCATGAATTGGTTGTTATTATTAAATAATGAAGAAAATTATACGTGTGTTATTTTCTTAACATCGTTCATTCAAGGCACAATGTCATATTAATACAGGTGTTAAACAGAGCATTAGATGTACTGAGGTTGAGCCCAGGATGATAGGATGGTTGGTGTGCATTCGTGTTGGTGAATAACATGTTAATAATAATAATGTTACTTTGGTAATGTCTGCACAGTTGCATGGCTACATAACACAACCAGCAAAGAAAGGTACTGAACAAAGCACAAGAAAGCTTGTGCATGTGATTTAACTTTTCGATTTAAATGATTGAACAGTTTTACCAAGAGCCAATTGAAGATGGTCATCTGGCTAGAAATCAAGTTCAATGTTTAAGTGACTTGAGCATTTCAGACACTCAAGTAACTGCAAAAATTAACCTTTCTGCCATTGCCGATATTCCCATGCACGTATTATAACTGAAAGTAGAACAGCTCTTGAATGAAGAGTTACTTGCCTATGAAAAAGAAGAGGACTCATTGTAACTAATGACTAGAGTTGCAGAGATATTGAAAAAGATGGATGACCCTAACCCTAAAAGGTGTTAAACATGTAACTGCATCACAACAACAAAAAAACTTGCAAAATGCTAAACGGGGCTAAATATGCAACTGTATCCCAAGATTAAAACTTCCTTGATATAGGAGAGAACAATGAGAAAAGGCTTAGCTGATTGTGAAGACTACATAGTCCTGTTCGTTTTGGAAGATAGGAGACCACCAGATGAACTGTTTTACATCTAAGCATGGTAAAACTGACCAGAATAAACCTGGCTAGAAATTGTACAGAAGGTTCTGTGGATGGTTATAGGTATTCCCAAAACAGTAGCGACAAGGAGCACATCCATAGTAAGGATAATACCTGCTAGGAAGTGTCCCCAGGAAGTGGTTACAAGTTGGTGGAAACTCATGTTTTATCATTCCAGCTGGTGAGACAATCGCAAATGATCTTTGGAGGAACACTTGTGAGCTAAATCATTGTAATCAAGGACCTTGAATTTGAATCACAATCAATTGCGAATATCTCCAATTGGATCAAGACAACTGTTTACCACCCAGCAGGTAATGGCGAAATTACACATTCATGAGCCGACATTTTGGCTGCTGCTTTGGAAGCTTTACTTCGAACGGGACAAGCAACTCAATAAAGCACCTTTCCCTACAACACGAGTGTACATGCAACTACTAGCACTAGCACACTATTCTATCTGCAGCATGGCTATGGGGCTCAATTAGTGGCCTACACAAACGAAATCAGAAAATTCTTATAATAAGAGCTTGACAATCAAGAAAATATTCAGCCTCAACAGTTTAGCACACACTTCCCCCTGCATGAGGAAAAAACAATTACAACTCCTCGACCATCAGAAAAGACTAAAAGAAAACGAGTACACATGAAGCTTGTCCAGATATCTGCAACAAATAACATCAAAAATAAGATTTTGTGATGGTCACGCAATAACCAAAAATAGATGACATTATTACACTTGCGATCAGGAGAAGTCTAAATGGCAAATATATCAATGGACCCTTCCCTTTAAGAAGAACTCCAGATGTTACATCACTAATCAATGTACTTCACGAATTGGGTTAAGCATACGTTAATGAATGAGAGATGTCACGTCCGGAGTTCTTAAAGGGAAGGGTCTATTAGTATATGACCCCAGACACACTGCCTTCAGTTATACCGTAAAATCAAATAATATTACAAGGAATACAAGTGTCCCTTGCCTCAGCTAGGGTGGTTTTCACAATATATGTGCTCTTTTATTGAATATCCTGCTTGTTAAGTTTATAGTAATTCAAACCAGACATTCAAGATTAAATAACCATGCATATTCAAGTTATCATTTCTACAGATGATACCGCTTTACTTATATACGAAGCTAAAACTGTATTCTAAATTAATTACAGAAATCCCCAGCAGAGTTATTATCAGTCTAACATCTGATTTTCTGGCACTTGACTATAAATAGTTTTACTCATTTACATAGTTTCTAATTACCCATTAGTGTGATATAATTTATTCATTGATTGCTAATGCGCGGTCAATCCTGGTCCGCTCCTATCCCCAAACACTACAACAAGAATCTGAACTGTGCATGTAGTTATGTGTGTTGTATATGTATTATGTAATATATTTTACTGTGTTGTATATTATTATTATTAATAACAACAAAATGGAACCAGAATATTTTCCTACCCTGGGCATTTGAACTGACTATTAATGACCAATAATGTTGATCTAATTACTAATGATAAATTTTTCGTTCATTGTGGTACACAGTATACATGTATGTGCCCACATATTACAACACTGATGAATCCCAATCTGTAAAATGCTGTCAAATATGGCTGAGTGCCATTCATTTGAACATGCATGTACATGTACATTGATTTGTGCCGATGGTGATGACAGTACTATTGCTCTTATGCTCACCTCATCAACTACACATTCATTCTTGGATTTAGAGCAATATTCGATGGCCTACACACAGAAAATTGGGAAAATGTTTTGTCAAAGAGCTAGATAATAAACACAGTTTAGTAAGCATCTCTCCCATGAATACATGTCTGGAAAGCATGAGAACATTTATCCCCCAGACCATCAAAAAATTATAATTGAAAATGTGAAACACAAATCTTGCCCAGCTCTGTAACAAATAACATCAGAAAGAAATTTTTGTCAAACGACACACAATAACCAAAACACATTACATTTTTTTACACTGACAAAACAATTTAATTCTAATGGCAAGTCAAACCATACACACTGTTTCTAGTGACTCTGTGAAACAATTATTGTCAGTCTCAATTACTAAAGAGTTTTCAAATGCTCAATTTCAAGAAAAAATTCATGCAGAATATACCCAGAAGTAATTTCTTTCAAAGCTTTGTAATTTACATTTTTTTAAATGTGCCTTGTGACCCTGAATGATAATTGGACTGAAACATACTGTACATATAAACATCTGATAATTCCCCAAAACGGATAGTACTGCTAAACTTAAATATAATGCTTTGAAGGCGATTGATTTGCAATATCTTATGAAATATGAAGAGGCATGACTTCTAGAGTGTAATACCTAAATTGACTCGTAACTCCTGATTTGCTTCATCTCTTAAGTTTATAAATTGAAATTCAGGTGATATTTCACAAACGTACAATATCCGTCAGAAATAAAAATATCTAGCATGTTGTGGTAAAACATACTAATTACAGACAAATGTTGGATGCATATGAGTAATAATTGGATTGGAATAGTCTCATACCATTAAAAAGATACATAACAAGGGCCAAAGTTGCACCACAAACTCTCTTATTCAATGAGACAGACAATAAGCATGTTACTGTACATATATAATACACATCCATATAACGTGTAGTGTTTCTCACCTCAGTCAGGGTGGTTTTCCCAGCACCACTGTCTCCACACATGATCACTTTTCCATATGTGTGAACAGGAAATTCTTCACAGCTGGTGGTGTACTTCTGAAGCAGTGTTAGTACTACATAGTCAGTAGCCAGCTTCAGAGGTGTTTTGCCTCTACCATTCTCAAGGTTTGCATTAATACCTGGTGCAGACAGTAGAAGTCGTACACAGCCTCCATAATTGCTCTCTGCAACCATATGTAATGCTGTATCACCACCCTACAATGGATAGAATCTTGCATTGTTCGTCTTATTTCTACATTGGGTGTTTTAATATTGGCAATATTGTAGCTCTTAATGTTTCGTTAACAGATATAAGACAATTCCAGGGGCAGAATTTAATTTGTCAGCTACAGAACAGATTGCCATTTAACTAATATTAAGTTTCAGAAATTTATGTTTGAAGGAAAGTGGCAGAAAGTGCGGCATGCTCTTTTCAAGTACTCTATCATGAACTATATTACACTGGTAGGAGTGATGGTACTGTATAAATAAATACACATGGATGGTGTAAATTAAAACATGTTAAAAGCAAATATTTACATGCTGCACATTCCGGTGCTCCTATGGCTTGACAGGAAAATAAATGAACACACATAACATCAAATGCATCCTCACTACAGAGTGTAAGTATGACCAAAAACATAGATCTATATGTACAGTAGGAGGAACATATATGTACATGTACATGTACCTGTAGAATGGAATAAACCCAAATGCCCCTTCACACATCTTCCAATGCCTATGAGTTCTAGTACACAAAAATACCAGCAGAATCTGTTCATAAGACAGCTCATGCATTTGATTAAAGCATTGTGGGTATAGATCGTACAGTATTTAGATTATGTTTCACCATTAAAGGCACATATATACAGGACAGTGAGGGTTTAAAAAGTCTGTAGGGAGGAGGAAACTTGAAATGAGAAGACGGAATGTGACAAGGATAGGAATATGTGATCAGAAATTGAGACACACGTACTCAATATCTTACAAATCACATCTTCATGGTAAACCGTCCATGCAGTGTATATTCACTACACACAACACACACTAAAATTTAACACATATACACTAACATTCCTGACACAAGGCAGGATTTCAAGTTTCTAATTATATCTCCATAGTAACCACTGTCCCAAATCATGTGCTCACCACAGACTACAGAGTGACGCAACACTAACACTTTAATAGTCAGCTGGAATACTTTCTCATACATGTACTAGAAATACCCAACCTTTGGACCTGCTCCTTGGGTAACTACATGTACTTAACTTCACATTCAAATACATTGCTTCAATAGCAATGGTAAAATTTGAACATTTTCAACAGTTGTTTAAACGTAGAAAATAAATGTAAAAACCCAAATGAAGATATGAAGTTCCCCATATTTCAAGAAATTAATAACTGTATTTACACACCTGTAATTTGCAGCATTTCATGCTACCTCCATTTTTCTTACACGTATGTATTTCATGTAACTGGGGATAAGATTGCTTAAATATCAAAGTCATTTTAGTCTAGTAATATTAAACTTTTACTAAATTGACTATTTTATGGTTAGGTCATTAACTATAAAGCCTAACCTTACACTGCATTTTTTAGACTACTTTAGCTGATTATATTGAACACCAACTCCAATAATCAATTTCAATACAAAGACACCTTATTTCAGTTGTTTGCAAAAAAGTGGGACACCCTGTAGATGTAATAGTTATCTAACGTACATGTTCATAGACACATCACTCAAACACTAATACATGTCACTACAAACCCACACAATTGTAAACACTTTACATGATCTCGAATACAATGGTGTGCACATATCCTTCTAGTCCACAGTACAGCACCAACATCAGGGCAGAGTTACCATAGGGCCTAAGGATGAGCTGGTACTCCATACCTTATTCTGTAAATCAATTTTGGCACCAGCTGATAACAACATTTTCACAACCTCATTGTGTCCATTCCGAGATGCAAACATCAGTGATGACTGTCCATTCTAAAGAGATAAACACATTATAATGGCTTTAAAAGTAATGCAACACATCACTAAGATACTCACAGAGGGCACACAAACACCTGTAGGTGAGGAAAGGAAGCTGAGATGGGGAGAAGGCATGCAACTGGGGTGGGATATATTTTATTGCAATTTAAAGCTTCAAATTATATCCCCATGTTTACCACTGTCCCAAATCATGTACTCGAAGACTTAGCAAGGGAAAGTCCCTACATGTCTCTCCTCATATCTCACAATACCTATCAGTACAAAAAATGCCTGATCTGTCCTTGAGAAAGTTTGTTTGGTTTGTGAAAAAATATAGTGCACCATTTTGGTTATTTCTAGCACATGTTTCAGGGCTAATGATGTATATGGCATTGTTAACTGTTTTAGAATACAGAGAGCACTCCCCACTGTAATAGTGCCTCACAAAATTGGCAATAGCTTTGTCCACATATAATTCCACTTTAAAACTACCTTAAACTACCTAAAGTTACCCATTACACGTACATGTAAGTTGAAATGTTAAGTATATAAATCCTTACTTAAATTAGATTGATGCAATTCATTAATATTATGATACTACCTTATTAATCAAAAATCTAGTGAAGTCAAGTATATATACCACACTTAATAGTTCCAAATAAAAGTGCGTTCAACTACAGTACAAATTCAAATACATAGCTACCTCCATTTTTCTAAACCATGTACATGTAACTGGGGATAACATTGTTTTAAATATCAAAGTCATTCAAGTCATGTAACTATATTTGTTTCAAAAATTTACTAAATGGACCATTACATGGTTATGTTACAAGGGCGTAGACAGTTATTTAAGTGTGGGGGGGGGGGGGGGGGGGGCTAAACCTATTTACCACTAATTAGTTTCATGGTTATCTCACGTGTAATACTGTAATGAAATGCCCCTGCTATTGTCGCTTTCCATGTTTAAGAAAACACATCACGAGTGTGAGGGTTCATTGTCCATGGGCTGCGATGCACCCAGCACTAGCCAGTGTCGCGGCCAACTGATACATGTAGCATTCTGCAATCAGGTAAAATCGATGGTGCAACTAGAGAGAATAAATGCTCTTGAATCTAGAGCACTCCACGCATTGCTATGGCCATGCCTTAAACTTAGTCCAAGATACACTAAACAGTATCAAAGACATGGAGCAATGTTTAGAAACTCTTCATGAAATCACTAATCTTCAAAAAAATCGCTTAACCATGAAGCAATTTTTAATCATATTAAGGATGAAATTTCAAGTGATGCCAATACTGGAATTCGTTTGTTATGTCCAACATGTTGGACCGTAAGAGCTGAAGCATTTTCTTCAATTTCAGAGAATTACAAAGCTCTAAGTGTTGTGTTTGGATGCTGTCAGAGAGGCTACAAAAGAAATTGAAGCCAGAGCTAGAATTCTAGGAGTTGCTGCTCAAATGGAGAAATTCAATTTTTATTTGCGGTTGAACTGGGAATAAAAATCCTTATCACGGTTAACAAATTGTCATGATCACTGCAAGCCAAACACATGTTGGCCGTAAAGGCCACAAACTGGTACAAGTAACTCTAGTACTCTGCAGTCAGTACGAAGTGATGAACAATTCAGTTTGTTTTGCAGTATGTTAATGCAAGACAGTCATGTCTTAATGAAGCCATATCTTCTCCAGTCCTAACTAGACATAGGAACATTCCTAGACAATTTGTCTGAACAATCAAACATGCACAAGATTACTACAGAATGATTTACTTTCAAGTCATTGACACTGCGATGGATACTATTAAAGACCGATTCAACCAGCAAGGTTTCCTCATGTTACAAAGCTAGAAACCTTGTTCATTACAGCTCTTAAGTAAAACTAACACGACGAGCAAAATATTTTTCAGTCTGCGCGATCAAAAACATGGCTCTACGCTACTACTGTTCAGCAAAGGATTAATTGGTGCATGTTACTTCACGTGCACAAGGATAGAACAGATCAACTTATATTATCTGATATGGTTATTTAAGTTACATGATTCTCCATTCAGGGCACACGATTTTCATGGCATTATTAACTGTTGTACTCTAATAGTGTCTCACATAATTGGCAACGGCTTTATACACATATTTCTCCACTTTAAAATTATTAACTGTACCTGTTAAGTTGAAATTGAAGCAAATAAATGTGTACTAAAATTAAGGTTGATGCAATGCAATTAACATTATGATACTACTTTATTAATCAAAATCTAGTGAAGTCAATACATATACCACACTTAATGGTTCAAATTAAAAGTGGTGTTGATCTACACATTCAAATACATTATTTCAATAACAATTGTAGAATGCAAACAGATTTTCAATACTTATTTAAGTGTAGCTAATGAATATAAAAACCCAATTCAAGATGAGGCTCCCATATTTCAAGATTTTAATAACTACATGTAGTATATTCTCACATCAGTACTTTCATGTTACCTCCATTTGTCATTCAAGTATTTCATCTCATAGGGGAAATGATTGTTTTAAATATCAAAGTCATTCAAATCATGTAACCATAGTTATTTCACACTTTTAGTAAACGGACCATTACATGGTTATGTTATTAACCATAATGCTAACCTTTCTTAACTTAAGCTGTATTTTTCTAGACTATTTAGCTAATTGTAATGAACATTAATAAAGTCGTATTTTAATACTTTAAGTGGTTTCCAAACATCAATGCTCTTAGAACGTTTAAAATGTCCCTTCTCCCAATGTCTATCCATAATAATAGCACTCTATACATCACACAAACACTAATATATGTCACTACATACCACACAAGTGCAAGCACCACTCATAATCTCCATTACAATAGTGTGCACATATCCTTCTAATCCACAACAGCACATCAGGGTAAAGGTCACCATAGAGCCTTGGGATGGGCTGGTAGTACTTACCTTATCTTGTAAATCAACATTGACACCAGCTGACAATAACATCCTCACAACCTCAATGTGTCCATTCTTAGATGATAAAATCAGAGATGTCTGTCCATCCTGAAAAGATGAACCCATGATCATAGCTGTACAAAAATACAACTTATCACTAAGATAGCTACCATGGACACACAAAAAACCTGTAGGGGAGGGAGGGAAGTTGAGATGGGCAGGAAGCATGCAGCCAGGGATGGAATATATTGTATCATAATTTGAAGTTTCTAATTACATCTCTATGGTTACCACTATCCAACATCATGTACTCAACATACACCACAGAGTGATGGTAGAAGATGTAACACACGGGGTAACCCTAACACATGACATATTGCCAGAATACTTGTTCATTCATGTAATAGCAATACACAAAATGTGACCTGCTTCCCAGGGTAACTACATGGTCACATAATACATTCTGATCCTCATCTTCAAACACATCACACACACAGACAACACACAAACACTTCACGAAAAGCAAACAAGGCGACCCTGGATAAACTTCAATTGTTCCCCGACATACAATTTCCCCAATAGTGAACAAAAAAACCACACATAGAACTTGAAGAGAAACTGCCTAAATGTCACATCTCACATCTCACAATAACAATAAGTACAATAATACCTGGATATGTTCATGAGAAGGTTTAATTGTTTTGTTCTGAAGTGTTTTGTGACCAAAACTGTTGCACTCTATTGGTTATTTTGAGTACATGCTTATCCATTATGGGCACACAATTATCATGACTATAGTACACTACAGAATGCTCCACCCACTCTGATAGATTGCTTCATACATGTAACTGGACTAGTAGAATGACTTCATACAATTATTTACATGATAAGTTGAAATTTCAAGTAATGTTTACTTAAATACGTGTAAGGTTGAAGAGTGCAATTAATATTACGATACTGCTTTATTCTTCAAAATCAAAGTATGTCAATTCCATATACCGAACATAAATGCTCCAGGTAAAATGTGTGTAACTACAAATTCAAATACATTTGTTTTAATAAAAGGTGAACAAAGTCAATACAACGTACAAAAACCCAAATCAGGTTCCCATTCTAATAACAAAATCGTCACATTACTAGTTTGCAGCATGTCATGCTACCTCCATTGTTCATACACGCATTACATGTAAGTGGAGATAAGATTGTTTTAAATATCGAAGTCATTGAAGTCTAGTAACCATATTTATTTCAAACTTTTACTAATATGATTACATTCTTAACCAAAATACTTAACCTTAATTTAATAGAAGTGTATTTTTAGACTACTTAGCTGATTATATTAATTAAGTCAAATAACCTATTTAATACTGAGTCACATAATTTGGTGGTTTCCAAAAATTTGGGACACCCTGTAGATGTAACAATAGTTACCTAAAGTACATGCTCATAGAATACTACAATATCTCCTTTCTCAATGTTTATCAATACAAATAGCACTCTACACATCACGCAAACAATAATTCATATCACTAAAACCCACACAAACTGTGTAAACACCTCCCAAACTCTCCACAATAATAGTGAGCACACATCCTTCTAGTCCACAGTATAACATCACATCAGGGCACATTACCATAGAGCCATGGAATAAGTTACCTCATTCTGTAAATCAACTTTGGCACTGGCTGACAACAAAATCCTCACAATCTCTATGTGTCCATTCTGAGATGCAAACATCAGCGGTGACTGTCCATCCTGAAGAGATGAACACATAATCATACGTGTAGCTGTACAAAAAATACAACTCACAACAGTGGACACACAAACACCTGTACATGTAGGTATGAGAGGGAAGTTGAGATGGGAAGGAGACATGCAACATGCATGGGTCAAAATTCAAGCTTCTATTATCATCTCCATGATTATCACAAAAAATCAAACAAAATGACACTGGATAGGTACCACCGATGTGCAATTTCCCCAAGAGTGAAGAAAGAGATCCAGACATAGGAGAACTAAGGGAAATTCCCTACAAGTCTCTTGTCACATCTACAAAAATGACTATGAGTACACAATAATACCTGGATCTGTTCATGTGACAGTTTGTTTGGTTTGTCAGCAAAAATGGTGTACTATTTTTTTATTTTGGTTATATATTTCTCCAATCAGGGCACATGATTTTCATGGCATTGTTAACAGTTGTAGAACACAAGATTGCACCACCCACTCTAATAATGTCTCACATAATTGGCAACAGCTTTGTACACATATTACTCCACTTTAAAACTATTTACTGTACCTGTTAAAATGAAATTTGTAGTAAGTAAATGTGTACTAAATTAAGGTTGATGCAATGCAATTAACATTATGATGCTATGTATGATGCTATGTTATTAATCAAAATCTATTTAAGTCAAATACATATACCACACTTGATAGTTCAAAATAAAAGTGTGTTGAACTACAGATTCAAAACAGTGTTTCAATAATGATTGTAAAATTTGAACAGAATTTCAACCCTTATTTAAACATAGAAAATAAATATAAAACTGGTACTGTACTGGTAAGCATAGATACCAAAAGTTCATGTTCACAGAATGTCTACAACGTCCCATCTCCCATTGCCTATCCATATTAATAGCACTGTACATGTCAGTACAAACCGATGAGCTTACTATACTCTGTAAATCAACTTTTCCACCAATTGATATCAAAATCCTCACAAGTTCATTGTGTCCATTCTGAGATGCAAACATCAGTGATGACATTCCATCCTGAGGAGATGAAAACAGAATCATGTCTGTACAAGAAACACAACTCATCAATAAGATACTCAGAGGACACACAAACACCTGCAGGTGAGCAAGGGAAGTTGAGATGGGGAGGAGGTATATCACAGCGATGGGATATATTTGAAGCTTCTAATTACATCTCCATGGTATAACTGTCCCAAATAGTGTACTCACCACAAACCACATGGTGATGGAGGAAGATGTAACACAATGAGCAACCCTTAACACATTAATAGTCAGCTGGAATTCTCTCATTCATGCACTTGAAATACATAACATCTGACCTGTTTCCCAGGGTAACTACATAGTGTGCATTAATACATTTTGATCCTTTTCTCCAAACTCATCATACACACTTCACAAAAATCAAATAAGACCACACTGGTTCAGCTTCAATTGTAGCAGTGACTCCCCAAGAGTGAACAAATATATTCAGACCTAAAAGGACTTGGAAAAGGGAAAGTCCCTATTGTCTCTCATCACATCTCACAATGGCTATGAGTACACAACAATATCTGGATCTGTTCATGAGAACGTTTGTTTGGTTTGTGAGCAAAAAAAGGTGCATTACTTTACAATACTTTCAATTACTTTTTTCTCCATTCATGGCACACAATTTTCATGGTATTGTTAACTGTTGTAGAATGCAAAGTGCTCCACCCACTCTAATGGTGTCTCACATTACTAGCAGTGCCTTTGTAGACACATAACTCCACTTTAAAATTAGTTACCTGTTAAGTTGAAATCTCAAGTAAATAAACGAGTGATGCAATGCAATTAATATTATGATACTACTTCATTGCTCAACATGTAGTGAAGTCAAATACATATACTGCTCTTAATAGTTCCAAAAAAAATGTGTTTAATTACACACTTAAATAAATTGTTTAAATAACAATGGTAATATTTGTACAAATTTTCAACCAGTTATTTAAACATACAAACAAATATAGAAACCCAAATCAAGATACATGTATGAGGTTTCCAATAGGCTGCTAGTACTTACTATTTTCTGTAAATTAACCTTGGCACGGGCTGATAACAACATCGTCACAACCTCATTGCACCCATTCTGAGATGCCAACATCAGCGATGACTGTCCATCCTGAAGAGATGAACGCATGTTCATTGCTGTACAAAAAATACAACTCATCACTAAGATAGTTGCAGAGAACATGAGGGAGGGATGTTGAAATCGGGAGGAAACGTGCAACAGGATGGGAAATATTTTATCACAATTTTAAGCTTTTTATTACCTCTCCATGGATACCCAATCCCAAATAATGTACTCAGCACAGACCAAAGAGTGATGGAGGAAGATGTAACACATGGGGCAACCCTAATACATAAATAGTCAGCTGGAATACTCATTCATACACTGTACATGCACTAGCAATACACAACATCTGACCTGATTCCACGGTAACTACATGTTCACATAGATACATTCAGACCCATACCAAAAATCAAGCAAGACGACCCACGATATACTTCAGTTGTGCAATTTCCCCTATTCCGAATACACTTGAAGGGTAAGTCCCTTAATGTCCCTTCTCACATCTCACAATGACAATGAGAACACAATAATGTTTTGTTCTGCAGGGTTTGTGACCAAAGCTGGTGCTAATTTGGTTATTTCGAATACATGATTATCCATAATTATCATGGTATTGTTAACGGTTGTAGAATACAGAGTTCTCCACCCACTCAAATAGATTGCCACTTAACTGGACACATATAACTCTGCACAATTAGTTACATGATAAGTTGAAATTTCAAGTAATGTGTACTTTAATAAGGTTGATGGAATGCAATAAATATTATGATGCTATATTCTTCAAAATCTAGGGAAGTCAAACAAATTTACCGCATACATGTACATGTAATAGCTCCAAATAAAAGTGTGCTCAACTACAAATTCAAATACATTGTTTCAATTAAAACGGTAAAATATGACGGATTTTCAAAAGTAATATAAAACGTACAAAATTAATATTAAAGTTATTTCAAACATTTAATAAATGGACTATTACATGTTAGGTTAATAACCATGCTTAACCTCAATTTTGTTAAAACTACTTTTTAGACTACTTTGATTATATTGAACATTTATTAAGTCCAATAACCTATTTTAATGCTGAGTCACATATTTCAGTGGTTTCCTAAAAATTGGGACACCCTGTAGATGTAACAATAGTTACCTGCTCATAGAACGCATATAATTTCCCCTCTCTCAATGCCTATCCACACTAATAGCAACACACAAACACTAATAGATGTCACTAAAACCTACACAAGTGTAAATACCTCCCATAACCTTTACTACAATGGCGTGAACATACCCTTCTGGTCCATAGTACAACATCACATCAGAGTACAAGTCACCATAGGGCCTTGGGATGGGCTGTAGTATACTTACCTTATTCTGTAAATCAACTTTGGCACCGGCTGTTAACAAAATCCTCACAACCTTACTGTGTCCATTCTGAGATGCAAACATCAGTGATGATTGTCCATCCTGAGGAGATGAAAACATGATCATGGCTGTACAAGAAACACAACTAATCACTACGATACTCACAGAGGACACACAAACACCTGTACAATAGGTGAGGGAGGGAGTTTAGTTGGGGGGGAGGGATGCGAAAGGGATGGGATAAACAAATAAATTGAAAAACCCAAATTAAGATGCTTGGTTTTCCATATTTCAAGATTTTATCACTTAAATTAATTTCATGCTTACTGCAAATTTTATTTCATGTCTTGAGATGCCAAGTTTTTTTATCCATGACAATATAGTCAAGTAACCATAGCTGTTTCACAGTTTGAATAAATGGATATTATATCAACCTGCCTTCTATAGTGATGTAAAGGTTATTAACCATAATTGTTAGCCTTAATTTACATAAACTGTTCTATTTTTATACTGAGTTAAATACAGTAGTGGCACATATCCTTCAAGTCCACAGTACAGCATCACATCAGGGCACAAGTGGCATAGGGCCTAAGGATACTTACCCCATACTGTAAATCAACTTTGGCACCTGCTGATAACAACATCCTCACAACTCCATTGTGTCCATTCTGAGATGCAATCATCAGTGATGACCGTCCATCCTGAAGAGATGAACACATAATCATAGCTGTACAAGTAACACAACTCATCACTGAGATTGCCTGTAGGTGAGGAAAGGAAGTTGAAATGGGGTGGTGGTATGCAACAGGGATGGGAAATATATGATCATAACTTGAAGCTTCTGATTATATCTCCATGGCTACCACTGTCCAAAATCATGTACACTCTACACACCATAGCATCATGGACGAAGAGAATTGCATGGGGTACCCTAACACATGAATAGTCTGTCAGATGGAACACTCATCCATACATGTACTAGCAATACACAACATTTGACCCTCTTCCCAGGGTAACTACATGGTGTGCATTAATACATTTTTTAATCTTCTCATCACACACACACACACAGACATACACACATTTAAAAAAAAATCAAACAAAACAACCGTGGATAAGCTCCTGCTGTACAAAATAATACCTGGATCTGTTCATGAGGTTTGCTTGGTTTGTGAGCAAAAATGGTACACTACTTTGGTTACTTCGAGTGCATGTCTTTTCATTCAAGGCACATGATTATTGTGGCATTGTTCACTGTTTTAAAATACAGAGTGCTTCATGCATTCTAATAGTATCTCACAAGATTGGCAACGGCTCTGTACACATATACTTCCACTTTAAAATTAGTTACCTGTTAAGTAGAATGTTGAAGTAAATAAAATCTTTCTTTTAAATAAGGTTAATGCAATGCAGTATCTATTATACTACTTTAGTAATCAATATCTAGTATCTATACCACACTAAATACATGTAGCTCCAAATAAAAGCACATTTAATTACACATTGTTTCAATAACAATTGTAAAATTTGAACACATTTTCAACAGTTATTTAAATGTAGAAAATAAACATAAAAATCTATATCAAGATACGAGGTTCCCTGTATTTCATGATTTTAATAACTATATATTCCCATCAGTCGTTTGTAGCATTACATACTACCTCCATTTTCTAACACGTATTTCATGTAACTGGGGAAAAGATGTTTTACATATCAAAGCCATTCAAGTCAAGTAACCATAGTTATTTCACACTTTTACTAAATGGACCATTACATGGTTAGTTACAAACCACAATGCTTTGCCTTAATTTATTTACCTACTGTAATTTTTAGACTACTTAGCTGATTTAATTGAGCATTAATGAAGTACAATAATCTATTTGAATATTCAGTTGCCTACTTTAACTGGTTTACAAAAATTTGGGACACCAGTACATGTTAACTATAGTTACCAAAAGTAGGTGCTTATAAAATGCTTACAATGGCCCCTCTCTCAATACCTATCCATTCTAATAGCACTCTACGCATCACTAATACATGTCATAAATACCCACACAAGTGTAAACATCTTCCATAATCTCCACTAAAATGGTGTGCACACATTCCTCTAGACCACAGTACAATATCACATCTGATAGTACTTACCTTATTCAGTAAATCAACTTGGGCACCAGTTGATAACAATATCTTCACAACCTCATGGTAGCAATTCCGTGATGCCAACATCAGAGATGACAGTCCATCCTGAAGAGATGAACACATGATGATGGCTGAACAAAAACACAATGCATCAGTAAGATAGTCACAGAGGACACACAAACAACTGTAGGTGAGGGAGGGAAGTTGAGATAAGTAGGAGGCATGCAAAGGGATGGGAATTATTTGAGCTTCTATTATCATCTCCATGGTTACCACTGTCCCAAATCATGTACTCACCACACACCATAGTGTGATGGATGAAAAGAAACACACGGGGCTACCCAAACACATTAATTGGCAATTGGAATACTGATTCATACAGATACTAGCAATACACAACATCTGACCTCCTTCCCAGGGTAATTACATGTTCGAATAATTACATTCTGATCCTCATCTGCAAACACATCACACACACACATAGACACACATACACACACTTCACAAAAATCAAACAAGGCGACCCTGGGTAAGCTTTGGTTGAACCCCCAACGTGCAATTTCCCCAGCTCTAAACAAATAGATCCAGACATAGAAGGACTTGAAGGGAAGTCTCTATATGTCACTTCTCACATCTCACAATGACAATGAGTACACATAAATACCTGGATCTGTTCATGAGAAAGTTTGGTATTTCTCAACGGTTTTGTGACCAAAACTGGTGCACTACTTTGGCTGTTTTGAGTACATGTTTATCCATTCAGGGCACACAATTATCATGGTATTGTTAACTGTTGTAGAATACAGAGTGCTCCACCCACTCTAATACATTGCCACATAACTGAGACATATAACTCCATACAATTAGTTACACGATAAGTTGAACTTTCAAATAATGTGCACTTAAATAAGGCCATTAGTATTCAATTAAAATTATGATACCACTTCATTCTTCAAAATCTAGGGAAGTCAAATACACTTAAAAGGGTGTTTAACAACCGATTTAAATACATTGTTTCAATAAAAATGACAACAGATTATGAAAAGCTATTAATACGTACATAATAAATACAAATACCCAAACCAGGTTCCCATATGCCAAGATTTTAAGAACAATATTTTCACACCACTAGTTTGCAGAATTTCATGCTACATCCAATTTTGTTACACGTAATTCATGGTAACAGGGGATAAGATTGTTTTTAATATTGACGTCAATCAAGTCTAGTAACCATTACATGTTTAGGTTATTAACCATAATGCTTAACCTTAATTTAATAAAGCTGTATTTTTATACTACTTAGCTAATTATATTGAACATTAATTATGTCCAATAACGTATTTTAATACTAAGTCACCTATTTTCAGAGGTTTCCATAAATGTGGGACACCATATATATTTAGCAAAAGTTACCTAATGTACATGCTGATAGAATGCCTACATTGTCCCCTCTCTAAATACCTATTCATGCTAATAGCACTCTACACATCACACAAAAATTAATACAGTGTACATGTCACTACTAAGGGTAAACACCTCCCATAATCTCCAGTTAATATAATGGTGCGCACATATCCTTCTAGTCCACAGTACAGCATTACATAAGGGCATAAGTCACCATAGGGCCGTGGGATGGGCTGGTAGTACTTACCTCATCCTGTACATCAACTTTGGCACCAGCTGATAATAGCATCCTCACAACTTCTATGTGTCCATTCTGAGATGCAAACATCAGCGATGACTGTCCATCCTGTAGAGATGAACACATGATACGTGGATCTGTTCACGAGAAAGTTTGTTTGGTTTGTGAGCAAAAATGGTGCATTACTAGGGTTATTCAGATTGCATGTTTCTCCATTCAGGGCACTCAATTTTTATGGCATTGTTACCTGCTGTAGAATACAGAGTGCTCACCCACTCTAATAGTGTCTCACATTACCTGTTAGGTTGAAATTTCATGTAAATAAATGTGTATTTAAATAAGGCTGATGCAATTAATTTTATGATACTACTTTAGTAATCAAAATCTAGTTTTGTTTCAACAACAATGGTAAAGTTTGAAAAGATGTAGCAAAAAAATATAACTGGGGATAAGTTTGTTTTAAATATCAAAGTCTTTCTTATCAAATAACCATAGTTATTTCATACTTTACTAAATTACCATTACATGGTTAGGTTATGAATCATAATGCGTAACCTTTACTGTATTTAAACTATATATTTAGCTGATTATATTCAATATTAATGAGGTGGTATTTTAATACATCAAGTTGTTTCCAAAAATGTGGAACACCTTTAGGTATCTAAAGTTAGATGTGCTTAGAATGTCGTCTATGTTGTTCCCTCTCCTCAATGTCTATCCATACTAATAGCACTCTTCACATCACACTAAATAAAATACATGTCGCTCCTTACCACAGAAGTGTATATAATCACTACAAATCCACACAAGTGTTAACACCTCCCATACTCTCCACTACAATGGTATACACATATCCTCTCCACAGTACAGCATCACATCAGGGCATATATCACCATAGTCCTTGGGATGTGCTGTTAGTACTTACCTTATTCTGAAAATCAACTTTGGCACTGGCTGATAACAGCATCCTCACAACCTCTATGTGTCCATTCTGAGATGCAAACATCAGCGATGACTGTCCATCCTGAAGCGATGAACATATGATCACGGCTGTACAAATAATACAACTAACACTAAGATAGTCACATTGGACAAACAAACACCTGTAGGTGAGGGTAGGAAGTTGAGATGGGGAGGAATCTTGCAATAGAGATGGGAACTATTTTATCACAATTTGAAGCTTCTAGTTACATTTCCATGGTTACTACTTTCCAAAATCCTGTAGTCACCACAGACTACAGAGTGATGGAGGAAAATGCAACGCTAGGGGCAACCCTAACACATCAATTGTCAGCTGGAATACTTATTCATACATGTTGTAGCAATACACAACCTCTGACCTTCTTAAGTCATTCAAGTCTAGGAACCATAGTTATTTCAAAACCTTTACTAAATGGCCCATTATATGGCTGTTAACCATAATGCTTAACAATCATTTACTTATTGTCTAGACTATTGAGCTTATTATATTGAACATTAATTAAGTCCAATAAGATATTGTAATACTCAGTCACATATTTCGGTGGTTTCCAAAAATGTGGGACACCCTGTGGATGTAACAATAGTACATGCTCATAAATCACCTAGAATGTCCCCTCTCTCAATTTCTATCTACACTAATGGCACTCTACGCATCACACAAACACTAATACATGTCACTATACAAACCAGACACGTGTAGACTCCTCTCATAATCTCCAATACAATGGCGCGCACATATCCTTCTAGTCCACAGTACAACATTACATTTGGGCACAGGTCACCAAAGGGCCTTTAGATGGACTGGTAGTACATACCTTATTCTGTAAATGAACATCGGCACCAGCTGATAACAAAATCCTTACAACCTTACTGTGTCCATTCTGAGATGCAAACATCAGCGATGAACGACCATGCTGAGGAGTTGAAAACATGATCATGGCTATACAAGAAAAACAACTCATCACTAAGATACTCACAGAGGACACACAAACACCTGTAGATAAGGGAGGGAAGTTGGGATGGTAAGGAGGCATGTGACAGGGATGGGAGCTTTCAATTATATTTCCATAGTTACCACTGTTACAAATCATGTATCACCACAGACTACAGAGTGATGGAGGTACATGTAATGCACCGGGCAACACTAACACATTAATAATCAGCTAGAATACTTCCTCATACATGTACTAGAAATACACAACATTTGGAACTGGTGTGCATTACCTCTTTGGATGTGAGTTCATGTATGCATGCATATACACCATCATAAAATTTACATGCACAGTGTGAGTAAGAATTGTGTTGATCACCATGATGCATGCAAATGCTTGCTGCACTTGTAACCATAGAGATACATGTGACATGCTTGGTTACTGCAACTGTGATTTCTTCTCCAGAATCCATTATCCAGATGAGTTCACTAATGCATCACCCCAGTACTCCCAGAACAGGAATGCGTAACCCAAATCAATGTTGTACATTATGTTTACAACTGTTGCCAGTTCACTCATCCAAGCCTTTTGCAAGTTCTTAATCCGTATGGGTTGTTACAACCATATATACATGCTTGGTAATACACCCCCACATGGTTTGAAACGTTTTATATTACTATAGCATCTACGTGGTTACATGCATGTCAGTATATTGCACTGACTTGCATGTATGTACATGTACTATGGTATTCAAAGTGATTAATCAACACAACAGATAGTTATAGTCTTGTGAGAATGCATGTAATATGCAATTTGCCGTTCAAAGAGTTAATTAATACATTTTGATTCATTTCTATAAACACATCACACACACAGACACACACACACTCACAAAAAGCACAGACACAGGAAAAGCTTCAGTGTACCACCGCCATGCAATTTCCCCAAGAGTATAAATCAAAATCTAGTGCATTCAAATACATATACCACACCTAATAATTTGAAATAAAAGTGTGCCGAACTACACATTCAAATACATTATTTCACTTTCAATAGTAAAATTTGAACAGATTTTCAACACAGAGATGGAGAAAGATGTAACACATGTGACACATAAATAGTCAGCTGGAATACTCAATCATACATGTACTAACAATACACAACATCTGACCTGCTTCCCGGGACAACTACATGTTCGCATAAATACATTTTGATCCTCTTCTCTAAACACATTACACACACAGACACACACTCACACACACATACACACACACACATATACACACTTCATGAAAATCAAACAACACGACTCCCGATAAGCTTCAGTCGTACCCCTGGCATGCAGTTTCCTTTATTAATAAGTGTGAACAAATAGATCCAGTTATAGAGCACTTGAAGGGAAAGTCCCTAAATGTCCCATCTCGTATCTCACGAAGACAATGAGCAGTGTTCCCCCCAAATTGATTGGGGAGGAGGGGCGCCCCCTTTTCGATCACGCATGTAGTTATTATTGCAAGTGTTAATATCCCAAATGTGTGTGCTACCCACTCACTCATGGCTGTTAAATGATATACAATTGCACTGCTCCCACACACACACACACACACTTTCCCCTTTCTGTAATAATCAGATATCGCAGTTATCCATACGTGCATGTGATGGTCAAAACATCCAATAATAGCAAGCGTTTCCAAGCGATCCTGCATCAAAAAGAGTGCGCAAGTTGGGAAGATTGGTGAAGTTAGTGGTCTGGTTTGCCTCAAACCGTAGGTTCGAGTTTCTTCTCCATGCACTCTTTTACAAAATTATGATGTTAAGAAGCGCGCAGAGTGACCAAAACTGGTGTACTACTTTGATAATTTTGAGTACATGTTTATCCATTCTGGACACACAATCATCATGGTATTGGTATTGTTAACTGTTGCACAATGCAGAGTACTCCCCCCTCTATGTAACTGGACAAATGTAACACAATAAATACAGGATAAATTGACTTCAAGTAATGTGTACTTAAACTAGGTTGATGAAATGCAATTAACAAAGGGAAGTCAAATACATACACCTGCACATAATAGAACTGTGTTTAACTACAAATTCAAATTGATTGTTTCAATTACAATAGTAAAATGTGAACAGATAAGTTACATAACGTAGAAATAAATATAAAAACCAAATCAAGAAATGAGGTTCCCGATATTTCAAGATTTTTAAAATATTATTTTTCACGTCACTAGTTTGCAGCGTTTCATGCCACACCAATTTTTTACACGTATTTCATGTAACAAAGAATAACATCGTTTAAATAATATAGTCATTCAAGTCAAGTAAACACAATTTTTTCACACTTCTACTAAATAGAACCATTACGTTATTAAACATAACGCTTAACCTTACTATACTTAAACTGTATTGTTTAGACTATTTAGCTGGTTACATTGAAGTAATATTTTAAGTGAAAATATTGTACCACAATTTGAAGCTTCTAATTACATCTCCGTGGTTACCACTACTACTTACCACAGACCACAGAGTGACGGAGGAAGATGCAACGCACGGGGCAAACCCTAACACATTAATAGTCAGATCAAATTCTCATTCATGCATGTAATAGAAATACACAACATCTGACCAGCTTTCCAGGGTAACTGCCTGGTGTGCATTAATACATTTTGATACACTTCTCCATAAAAGACGACAGTGGATAAGCTTCAATTGTACCACCAACTTGAATTTTCCCCAACAGTTAGATTCAGACCTAAAAGGACTTGGGAAGGGAAAGTCCCTAAATGTCTCTCGTCACATCTCACAATGATTGTGAGGAGTACTCAATTATATGTGGATCTTTTCATGAGAAAGGTTGTTTGGTTTGTGAGCAAAAATGGTGCACTGCTTTGGTTATTTTGGTTACATGTTTCTCCATTCAGGGCACACGATTTTCATGGCATTGTTAACTGTCGTAGAATACAGAGAGCACTACCCACTCTAATAGTGTCTCACATAATTAGAAACAGGCTTTGGACACATATAACTCCACTTACAAATTAGAATGTTTAGAAACAAACTGCATATTACTGGAGATAGTACCATGACAAGGGATAGAGATAGTACCATGACATAGGATCAAACGCACCGAATCAGTGACATCAACATGCACTCCACATTGAAGTAGTTTGCAAACCAATTCAACTCTTCCCTCCTTTGATTTTTGCCTCAGTTGTTCTTCTAGCTCCTACAAGAAAAAAACATCAATGTCATGGATGTATATAACCATCAAACGTAGACAAAAGAATGGAAAATATATGGGATCATTCGCGGGTCTTCTCCTTATTCTTCTTCGTTTCATCGCGTTAGGAACATCGTGCGAAGACCAATAAACAGCAAATTTTACTTCCAAACATGTCATCAGATATAACATGTCCAATCATCAGCCGATGAAGATTAACAAACGGAAATGCTGTGCGTGGGCGTAACTTTGTGGTCCAAAAGTATTTTAATCAACTTACAGAATAATTTATTGACACTTACTATATGTACGTAGGAAATAGTACCAGTCGAAGAAATAGATTCCTCCGTAAAGTAAAGCAGGTGTAAATTCATTAACGCACTGATCGCGGGCAATGTGACGTCACAACGCGTATTTAGTACTAACGGTTGACTGGCTATATCAGGAAATTAACAATTCTGCACAACAGGAAAATTAAGTACATTCACCTGATTGTAAGTAAGCTGTTGGTGTACACAGCACAGCCCTCAGTGACTCCCTTGAATTAGATTCACAGTTTATATAGGTGTTTGTCAGAATTTGATCTCTAGCCACAATGCTGCACTAATATTCTATTTCCTTAATGGACTATAGGTTGTCAATGTGCTTCCACATAACACTTGAGCTCTTCCATCTCAATTCTGTGTTCATGACCTCAGAGTAAAACAAATCTCATGTATACATTCAGCACAAACACACTACCTACCTTCAGACGTGTTCAACAGGTAGGTCAACCAGGGACTATGCTGGTGTGATCCTTGCGATGTCGTTCCATGTGCACATGCCTACAAATTCATCTCTTCTTCTCTCTTTAACTTGCACTGCATTTTACGTCCTCCAGTAGTACTAGATTTCTCAAGCACAAACGTACTCTTTACATTCCTCCCAGCCTGCACAGTCCAGTAGGCGTACACAACAGCAGTGTTAATTAATGAAGTGTAGACATGGACTTCCATGTTGGCACATGCACATGCACAATGCCAACTTAACTGGGTCAAACAAATTTTAGTGACAGTTTAGTACTTACAACAACAACAAACATGAATACATGGTAATCGCATCTACATTGCACACATACACGCAGACATACACAACAAAACATGCTGTAACTGAGTTTCAATGGGTTTCAGGTTGTGTGTTATTCATCACATGCATGCACATACCACAAGCTCCATCTGTTATGTATGGATCCTCTAGCTGAGCCCCCAAATAATGTAGCCTCTCCAGCAGCGAGATGGCTTCATTAATTTCATACACTTGACTCTTGCTTATTCCATACCGTTCTACAATATCTGTATAGGATTTACCACATTTTAGATCATGTAGAACCTTTAGCTTGTCTTCAACACTAATACACCGCCTTGATCGCCTCGATTAGTTTCATACGAGTTCGGTCATGCCAGTTGAATGGTGGGCTGAATTAGAATTTTAGAAAGAAAACAGTAATGTCCAGCATGCAAACATAGATCACTGAGTGGGTTGGACTACTTTCAGAGAGGAAACAGGAAGCCTCTCCCTATTTTCCGAGCTATTATAAAATATCGTTCAGTTTTGGATGCCAAGCATCTAGGTGGTATCAACTTTAGTGCAGAGCAGGAAGTGGAGAAGCTTATAATTAAACCGGCTGACTATCGTCCTAAATCTATTGATGAAATGTGCAGCAAGTTACGTACGCTGGCATTTGGCAACTGCTCTGTAGATTACATGGTGGATACCTTAGGTCTTGATGCTATCACCAAGGCTGCACGTTAGAAGTTGCATGATAAGGCTGTAGAAATGCTTACTATGTGGCTTCAATTGGAAGAAAAGGAGTACATCGATTCAGATGATGAGGGTGAAAATTGTGAGGAGCTAGATGGATCCAAGTGTCCAGTTGACAAGGTTCATCAACTCCTAAATGAAGCCATCTCGCTGCTGGAGAGGCTACATTATTTGGGGGCTCAGCTAGAGGATCCATACATAACAGATGGAGCTTGTGATTTGTGCATGCATGTGATGAATAACACACAACCTGAAACCCATTGAAACTCAGTTACAGAATGTTTTGTTGTGTATGTCTGCGTGTATGTGTGAAATGTAGTTGCGATTACCATGTATTCATGTTTGTTGTTGTGTAAGTACTAAACTGTCACTAAAATTTGTTTGACCCAGTTAAGTTGGCATTGTGCATGTACATGTGCCAACATGGAAGTCCATGTCTACACTTCATTAATTAACACTGCTGTTGTGTACGCCTACTGGACTGTGCAGGCTGGGAGGGATGTAAAGAGTACGTTTGTGCTTGAGACATCTAGTACTACTGGAGGACGTAAAATGCAGTGCAAGTTAAAGAGAGAAGAAGAAATGAATTTGTAGGCATGTGCACATGGAACGACATCGCAAGCATCACACCAGCATAGTCCCTGGTTGACCTACCTGTTGAACACGTCTGAAGGTAGGTAGTGTAGTATCTGTGTTTGTGCTGAATGTATACATGAGATTTGTTTTACTCTAAGGTCATGAACACAGAATTGAAATGGAAGAGCTCAAGTGTTATGTGGAAGCACATTGACAACCTATAGTCCATTAAGGAAATTGAATATTAGTGCAGCATTGTGGCTAGAGATCAAATTCTGACAAACACCTATATAAACTGTGAACTAATTCAAGGGAGTCACTGAGGGCTGCGCTGTGTACACCAACAGCTTACTTACAATCAGGTGAATGTACTTAATTTTCCTAGTGTTTACGCTAGCCGCTACAATTTGACGTCACGTGCGTAGATTAAGAGTTCTAAACGAGCGGCATTCAGAGATGTGCAAGGCAAAGAGCAAGGCTCGGTATCATGAAGAACTCTTAGTTTCAGAGAGTCGAAGAACAACAAAGGTATTCACGAAAAAAAAGAAGCTAACCGCTAAACGAGCACGGCACGAAAAACGTCCCGAGGCCACGCTGCATTGGTTCTGAAAGAACCCGTGGCGTTTGACGCAGATAACTCGTCGTACATTGCTATCTGTAGCGCGCACACCCTCATGACGCACATATATACACTTACTTAAAGGGGAACTGCCACGAAAAAATAATGTTATCTCAGTCTATAGGATTTGAGTAAAAGATAAGAACTGCAAATATGATGTATTTAATATTTGCTTTTATAATCAAGATAAATTCAAGACAACACAACAAATTTGGTCGCCATGTTTTTGTTTTTTTTTATTAAGACCGTTACGTCACTGGTCTCAGAAATCCATTGTGCGCGTATAGAGAATGCCTCACTGCATTGCCAAGGGGTGTATGAATCGTGATAATAAGTGCCCAAAGGTTGTTAGTTTGCCCCCAAAAAACCCATCTCTGCTTCATCAGGTAAATTGTTGTCATGCTTTTCAACTAGCATACGACATGTGTGATACCGGTAATATCGATCGCTCGTTTCAGTGGTTACCAGCCCCGGATCCAGCATAGCCTTGGGGGGGGGCGGCGGCCGCCCACCCCCATCGCGTATGAAATGCCGCCCCCCCCCCCCCCCCCCCCTTCCCGACGACAAAGATCTACAGATTACGTGTTGCGCCATACTTAAAAGTCCCGATTACTCAGTTGTACGGACAAATGTCAACGAAGCGGTGGAGCACGACAGGGCAGGTGCGGAGTGGACCCGCTTGTCGTGTTTTTCCTTGTGTTTTAGTAGAGAATGCGTGCATGTGAGTGACGAATTGGTTCATTCATAGATCCGGGGCTGGTGGTTACTTGTGCGTGCCCCATTTGACGGATATCTCCATAAATGACGCAAACGCTCTTGTATGTATCTAACTCTTCTGCCCAATCGGATATTGAAAGTCCACCATATAAACTGTCGATACGCTGCGTGACGATATAACCTATATGTAGAAAACCATGTGTACATGGCATGCGCATGTGTATATGTACGTTGCATTTATAATAAGACAGTTACAAGTGCAGTTCGCGTAACACAATGTCCTGTTACCTAGGATCCCCTCTTGTCGCCATCATACCTACCAAGGCGATGCGCAACGTTAGTAGATTGAGGCATGCTCCAACAAACTCAGGATGATCTGTGATGCATTGGAGACCCTCCACTGGCTCCACATCACTAAAAAGGTGCCTTATGTGTGCCAGTCCCTACAACAGCAACACTCGCGTTCGGTTGGGAGAGCAGCGCACTTGGTACACGAGCACCAAGCTGTGTTACCAATACGCGTAAGTGCAGCAAGGCAGTGGCGTAGCGAGGGGGGGGGGGGGGGCAGGGGGGACATATGTCCCCGGGCGCAGGGTTGAGGGGGCGCCGAAATAGACGAGAGATAAATTATTATCGCGTCAACGAGAACACACAAACGCATGGGCAGATACATGGGGCAGTTGTAAACCCGTTCATATAATATATAATATAAGGCTCCTCCCCTTCCCTCTTTTTCTTTTCCGCTAGATACCCCCCCCCCCCCCCCCCCTCTATCGGGCCCGGGCCACAAGCCGACAGCACCCCCCCCCCCCCCCCCCCCCCCCCCCCCGTGCGGGCGCCATTAGTGCATTATATCCCCGGGCGCACAACACTCACACTACGCCACTGCAGCAAGGTCGGCTGGTAAAACACTGTCACTATCACTCTCGCTGGAGGTGTCGGACTCATGACTTGTTGGCTCAAGACGGTATGGTAGTAGACCCAAAGGCTCACCCTCTGTGGCCTCCACAATCTGAATCGCTCATCGTATTGGAGACCAGTGACGTCACGCGGTCCTTAACTTTAATTTATCATGGCGCCCATTATTTTCAACTTTAAACCAATATATCTTAACATCAGAGCATACTGAGACGTTGAAATTTATAATCTACATACAACCTGAGCTGATCGATACTTCATATTGACCAAATAAAATTACAAAGTAAAAAAGTCATGACAGTTCCCCTTTAAGAATCCTAAGGCAATATGTAGTATGGTTAGCAAATTATTAAAATGTATATGGTTACTTTAGTAGTCCGAAATGATTGTCATCTCTTAAGTCGGCCTAAGCAGCACTCATATCAAAAACCTTATAAAAACAAATCTAACTTCAAAACAAAGTGGAGTTATGAGTTGAAACACTCCACATATAAAAATACTATGATGAGCTATCTATACAACAAAAATGAGCTCTTAAGTCCAATGCTTTTTTGAGTTGTAAGCCAAGATACGTTGCCTGAAGATACCCTAATGTTTTGAACCTGAAAATTCAGTCTCAGATAGGAATTCCGACATATTTAGTGATTCAAACGATCTAAGATGTTTTTTTTTAGATCATGGTGTATAGTACCATTGGATGTATCAGTCCAACGATGTTCAGTAACTGGCGCATCGTAGAAGGTACCTGGCGCTTCATCATATCTTCATGAAGGTTTGTAGAAAGGTAAAAGGATCAATTATCTAGAGGAGACATTACTTACCTTTGATGGGACACAGCGTTTTAAAGTCATAAATTGTGGGCAGAAAACTGTATACAATTTGAACAACACTTAATGAATACGGAGCGTGTTAAAAACTAGCCTAGTCTATTGACATGCTTCCCTGGGTAACTACGTGGTGTGCATTAATACATTTTGATCCACTTCTCCAAACGCATCACACACACAGACACACACCAATTCACAAAAAGCAAAAAGGAATACACTGGGTAAGCTTCAGTTGTACCGATGACGTGCAATTTCCTCAGGAGTGAACAAATATATTAAGACATACAAGGACTTAGGAGGGGGAAAGCCCCTACATGTCTTTTGTCACATCTCACAATGACTGTGAGTACACAATAAAACGTGGATCTGTTCATGAGAAAGTGTGAGCGGCACTATGAGCAAAAATGGTGCACTGCTTTGGTTATTTCGGTTACATGTTTCTCCCTCCATTCAGAGCACACGATTTTCATGGCATTGTTAACTATTGTAGAATACAGAGTGCTCCACCCACTCTAATAGTTTCTTATATAATTAGCAATGGCTGTGTAGACATATAACAGTTAGTTAGCTGTTAGGTTGAAATTTGAAGTAAATGGATGCAATGCAATTAATTTTATGATACTTTATTAATCAAAATCTATTGAAGTCAAATGCACATATCACATTTAATAGTTCCAAATGAAAGTGTGTTTTACTATGCATTCAAATACATTGCTTCAATAACAATGGTAAAATTTGAACAGATTTTCAACACATATTTAAACGTAGAAAACAAATATAAAAAAACCAATTCAAGATATGAGTTTCACATATTTCAAGATTTAAATAACTACATATATTAATTTGCAGCATTACATGCTACCTCCATTTTTCATACAGATATTTCATATAACTGGAATAACATTGTACTAAATATCAAAGTCATTCAAATCAAGTAACAATAAGAGCACAAGTCACCAATAGGGCCTCAGAATGGGTTGGTAGTTCTTACCTTATTTGGTAAATCAACTTTGGCACCGGCTGAAATCAACATATTCACAACCTCAATGTGTCCATTCTGAAATGCTAAAATCAGCGATGACTGTCCATTCTGAAGAGATGAACACATGATCATGGCTCTACAAAAATAACTCATAATTTAGATAGCTTCAGTGGACACACAAAAATCCTTTAGGTGAAGGAGAGAGTTGAGATGGGCAGGAAGCATGAAATCAGGGATGGAAAATATTTTATCGCAGTTTCTAATTACATCTCCATGGTTACCACTATCCAAAACCATGTACTCAAAATAGACCACAGAGTGATGGAGGAAGATGTAACACACAGGGTAATCCTAACAAATGAATAGTCAGCCAGAATACTCATTCATACATGCAGTAGCTATACATAGCATCTGACCTGCTTCCCAGGATAACTACATGGTCACATAAATTCATTCTGATCCTCATCTTCAAACACATCACACACACACACACACATGCACACACACACACACACCCACACACACTTCACTTAAATCAAACAAGATGACCCTGGATGGGCTTCAGTTGTTCCCCCCGACATACAATTTCCCCAATAGTGAACAAAAAGACCAGACATAGGACTTGAAAAGAAAATGCCGAAATGTCACTTCTCACATCTCACAATAACAATAAGTAAAATAATACCTGGATCCGTTCAAGAGAAGGTTTAATTGTTTTTTCTGAAGGTTTTGTGACCAAAACTGTTGCACTCTATTGGTTATTTCGAGTACATGTTTATCCATTTAGGGCACACAATTATCATCGTGTTGTTAATGTACAGTTGAAATTTCAAGTAATGTGTAAATAACATTGATGGAATGCAATTAATATTACAAAACTGCTTTATTCTACAAAATCAAGGGAAGTGTAATCCATATACTGCACATCAACATTCCAGGTAAAAGTGTGTGTAACCACAAATTCAAACACATTTGTTTAAATAGAAATGGTAAAATGTGAACAAAATTTCAAAAGTCATTAGAACATAGCAACTTAATGTAAAAACCCAAATCAGCTTCCCCATATTTCAAGATTATAATAACAATATGTTCACATCACTAGTTTTTTTTTTTTTTCATGCTACCTCCATTTTTCTGACACACATTTCATGTAACTGGGAAAAAGATTGTTTTTAATATCAAAGTCATTCAAGTCTAGTAACAATAGTTATTTCAAACTTTTACTAAATGGATTATTACATGGTTACCTTCTTAACCTATTTTAATACTGAGTAGCATATTTTGGTGTTTTTCAAAAACATGGGACACCCGGTAGATGTAACAATAGTTACCTAAAGTACATGCTCATAGATTGCCAACAATATTTCCTTTCTCAATGTCTATCAATACAAAGAGCACTCTACACATCACACAAACACTAATTCATGTCACTACAAACCCTCACAAGTGTAACACCTCCCAAACTCTCCACAAGAATAGTGTACACATCCTTCTAGTCTACAGTACAACATCACATCAGGGCACAAGTCACCACCATACAGCTATGGAATAAGCTGGTAGTACTTACTTTATTCTGTAAATCAACTTTGGCACTGGCTGATAACAAAATCCTCACAATCTCATTGTGTCCATTCTGAGATGCAAACATCAGTGATGACCAACCATACTGAGGAGATGACAACATGATTATAGCTGTATATATACGTAACACAACCCGTCACTAAGATTCTCACAGAGGGGACACACAAACACATGTAGGCAAGGGAGGGAAGTTGAGATGGGGAAGAGACATGCAACAGAGATAGGTCAGAATTCAAGCTTCTGTTATAATCTCCGGTTACCACTGTCCCAAATCATGCACACACCATGGCCACAGACCACAGAGTGATGGAGAAAGATATAATGCACGGGAGACCCTAACACATTTATAACCAGCTGGAATACTCATTCATGCATGTACTAGTAATATACAACGTCTGACCTGCTTCGCTGGGTAACTACATGGTGTGCATTGATACACTTTGATCCTATTCTCCAAACATAATACTCGCACAGATACACTTCAAAAAAAACGACACTGGATAAATTGTAGCAATTTCCCCAAGGGTGAAGAAATAGATCCAGACATAGGGGGACTTGAAGGAAAACTACCTAAATGTCTCTTAACACATCTCACAAAAATGACTATGAGTACACAATAATACCTGGATCTGTTCATGAGACAGTTTGTTTGGTTTGTCAGCATAAATGGTACAATACTGTTGTTATTTTGGTTATATGTTTCTCCATTTAGGGCACACGATTTTCATGGCATTGTTAACTGTTGAAGAATAAAGAGCGCTCCACCAACTCTAATAGCGTCTTACATAATTGGCAACAGCATTGTACACATAATACTCCACTTTGAATTACTTACCTGTTAAGTTGAAATAAATTAATGTGTACTTAACAATGTTGATGCAATTCAATTAATATTATGACACAATTTAGTGAAGTGAAATATATCTTAATAGTTCGAAATAAAAGTGAACTACACATTAAAATACATTGTTTCAATTATAATTGTAAAGATTGAACAGATTTTCAACACTTATTAAAACGTAGAAAATAAATATAAAAACCCGAGGTTCCCCATGATTCAAGAATTTAATAAATACATTTGCGCATCACTACTTTGCAGTATTTCATGCTAGGCATTTCAAAAATGTGGGACACCCTGTACTGGTGAACATAGTTCATAGAACATCTACAATGTTCCATCTCCCAATGTCTATCCATACTATTAATAATAGCACTAAATACTGTACTTGTCACTACAAACCCACACAAGTCCCATAATCTCCATTAAAATTGTATGCACATATCCTTCTAGTCAACTGTACAACAGCACATCAGGGCCCTAGGGCCTTGGGATGAGCTGGTATTACTTACCTTATTCTGTAAATCAACTTTGGCACCGGCTGATAACAAAATCCTCACTAATTCATTGTGTCCATTCTGAGATGCAAACATCAGTGATGACCGTCCATCCTGAGATGAAAACATGATCATTTCTGTACACATAATACAACTCATCACTAAGATACTCACACAAACACCTACAGGTGAGGGAGGGAAGTTGAGTTGGGGTGGAGGTATGAGACAGGGATGGGAAATATTTTAACACCGGATCCACGAGAATAGATCTTTTTTTGTGGAACACCCTTTTTGGAAAATTAGTCGGAAAAGTGTTTTTTCCATTTTAACACAAATATTCCGAGAGCCCAACTCTCCCTGAGTCTTCTGTTGCTATCTTCAATCGCCCATATAAAGTATGCAGCAACCTGCGTTCGTTTGAACAGTCGCGGTTTCCAAAATCTCGGTTGTCTCGAGTGGGAAAATGCAACGTCTTGGTCATGGAACTCCTTGGGCCAAGCTTAGAGGACCTTTTTAACTTCTGTTCAAGGATGTTCAGCCTAAAGACAGTCACAATACCAACCACTATCAGGGACATACTAAAGGCAGAGAAGAAGCAACTGAAATCCAACAATGCTAGGAGGCTTCTTGTTTCTTTTGTTGATGTTCCCATTGCATACGTGGCATCGTTGCTATCACTCAGCAAAGACCATGCTGCTCGGGTGATGTTCCAGGCTAAGATTGACAAGCTGTACCTATCTCATGGTATGAATATCCAACAATTCAGCAAAATACAACCTCTAGTGCCTAAGGATGTTATTGAATTTGCTGTGAACTTCATCTATGAAAATATTGGCCGGTTAGCATGGGAAGCTAAAAAGCGTACACCAAACAGAAAAGAAAAGTGGGAAGAGCTCAAGAATGTGTTTGCTATGAGGTCCATTGTGTTGAAGAGTGACATTGCAACAATGTATGCAGGTTACATTGCAAAGCAAGAGGACGCCATGCCTGGTCAGCCACCAATTGGAAGGTCAATGTTTTACCATAGCCAAACATATAACTGGAGGTGGAAAGCAACAAGAAGCCCGTGCAGGGATAGATTATATAAAAGTGAACTTCCACATAGACAATTTCACCATTGTGGACAAGTTGATTGACGTGCTTGCACCTCTATCCGATGTGGACCACACCTTGCATAATGAGCTGCGTGGTCTCCGAACTGATGTGTACACGTTTCTTAGCTATGGGTATGCATTACATGCAAGGAAAGGTGTGAAGGCATCTGAGGACACAGAAGATCAATGTGACTACTCCCATCAACCTCAAGAACATGAAGTTCAGCAGCTCAGAGCATATCAGGAGCTGGAAGAATTGGTATCGCAGCCTGACAAATTGGATGATCCAGGTATACAGGAGGCCATAGTAAGGATGATCAGTGGCCAGCTCAGCTGTTGTGCTCAGATAAGGGATCTGTGGTGGAGAACAGCAATAGTGCTACAACACACTCACCTGTACTCTCACTGGACTTGACATCTCACAGGAAGCCTAACATTAACCCAAAGGCTGGTGGTCACCTTGAGTGTAATGCCTGCAGAAGTCCCTTCCTCTTCTTTTACAAGCTGAGGCATGTAGCCCTCAACAAACGTGATAGGGACCCTACCAAGCTGTCTGAAATAGCCTATCTACTCCTAACTATACACCAATTTGAGCGTCGCTCATACAGGTATATGGCTCATGTGATGCAAGCTTCTTAACAGGCCCATAGGATGAAACTTGCCATAGCTGAGATGGATTCAAGCACCACCTACATCGTATATGACTTCAAACAAAAATTCCTTGCAAAAGGATTCCGAGAGGGAGGTGACTCCTATTACGGTAAGAAAGGAATTATGTAGTGGGGAGCTGGAGTGTTCATAAAGCCAGAGACTAGGGCAATGATCAGCAGTCCATTGTCATGCACTGACAAACTCTATGTGGAAATAGATTTCAGTTCCGAGGAAGCACGATTGCAGAATGAGATGGTAGCAATGAATATCGAACAAGATTGCAATTTGGATGAAGGTGATAGTTATTTGCTGGGTGAGCTTGATGAGCATGAGTTGAGGCCGGGGTGAGGAAAGTGAGCATGTGGTGGAGGATGAGGAAGGTGAGCATGAGGTGGAGGATGAGGAAAGTGAGCATGAGGTGGAGGATGAGGGAAGTGAGCATGAGGTGGAGGATGAGAGATGAAGTGGAGGAAAAGGAAGTGAGCATGAGGTGGAGAATGAGGGAGGTGAGCATGAGATGGAGAATGAGGGAGGTGAGCATGAGGTGGAGGATGAGCGAAGTGCGCATGAGGTGGGGGGTGAGGGAAGTGGGCATGAGGTGTGGGATGAGGGAAGTGAGCATGATGTGGGAAATGAGCATGAGGCGGAGGATGAGGGAAGTGAGCATGACAATAGTGGGCCTAATGATGATTTGGGTGTACATGAAAAGGACCAACCAACTCTACACTTCATTGATTGCATTATGCAAGGAGAGCAGAAATGTGATGCAAATGTGGTGCTGTCGTGCTTTGAGGCAGCATTTCATGTTTTAAGATCTCGGTTTCCTCATATAAAGAAGATAATCATTCAAAGTGGTTTTGTCTCATGTCAGCTCAGTTGCTGGTTTCAAACTTGTGGCTTACTACCATAATGAATCACAAAGTGGGAAAGATGTTTGTGACACTCACTTCTCTCACCAGCGTCAAGACCCAAGTTGAAGCTTATTTGACACAGGGAGAGGGAGGACGCAAGATATCTTCACCAAAACAGCTTGCAGCGGCACTGATGGAAAAGTCAACCATTAAACACCACTGTACTGCTGATAAAGCCTAACTTCAAAGCTCCATATCAATCTGCAGTATGCCCTTCCATAAAGGGCATCTCAGAATTTTATGTTGCCCAGTACATCACAAAAAGTGCTTCTAACCAGCAGAACGTTCTGTTCTACAATTGTCTTGGGCAGACAATACCATCTGCCTGTGTGCATTTGCCTTCATGCCTTGCACCTCGCTCATTACCCCAATTGGTGAGGATGGCATCAATTTCACAGGAGTAACAGTGTTACTCAATAGTGACAGTAATGATGCATGCTCAAAGGTGAGGATGGAAAAGAAGAGATACACAAAGAAAACTAAGTGTACTAGCAAGCGGGAGTTGCAGAAAATGGCACAGCAACGTGAACAGGAGGCATTGAGGGAGATCAAAGCTTTGTATCCTCAGTGTTCAGAGTGCCACTATCACTTTAAGTCTCAAAAGTTGCTAGATAAGCACATGTGTGATGGAGCAGAGCAATGTCTAGATGCCCTCAGTATTGCTATGAGACATGTTGATAAACTTTTGGCACAAATGAACCTCACTGTTTATGGTGCTATTGACAGAGCATCCCTCATTGGCACAGGTGATGAGATGCCATTTACAACTTTTGAGCCCAATTTCTATTCTGGATGGGCATACACCAGAAAGAATATGCACCCAGAGCTCACAACCAAAGTTAAAACTATCATTAACGAGTGCTGGAAAGCTGGTGAGAACAAAGATCTAGTAAATGTGAAAATATCTGCTGATGGTGTATTTGCCAGGCTTGAAGAGATGGAGAAACAAAAGGTCATCAAATTAAGTGAGCTCCCTTTACCAGGAAAAATTCGTGCTGTGTACCAAACCATTGGCAGGATGCCAACTTCTACTACTAGTAAACGTAAGCGTGGAAGGCCTCAATCTGAAGGTACCAAGAAGAAGGCAATTGCAAGAGTGTCCTTTGAGGAGCTTGACCTTGCAAAAGACCTTTTGTCATGGAAAAAGCCTGAGCTAGAGGCTTATCTGAGCCACTATAACATAAAGAAATCCGGTAACAAGTCAGAACTAATTAAGCGCGTTGAAGAACACGTTTACTGTAAAGTAGATGTAGTCAACTTATTGTCTGTCATTTCTATTACCGCGCATGCACTAATATATTGCTTCAGTCCCATACATACTGGTCATTCCTGAAATGCTCGTTGCGCGCGCAGTAAATAATGGCAACCTAGTGCAAGTGATGAGAGGAAGGTTTTGCGCATGCGCAATGCCTCACCCCAGACTGCTGTTAGATTGGACCTTGTCTTGAAACACGAATTTTGATCAAAAACACAAATGTAGCATCGATCTTAGAATCACATTACCTTATTCCATTTCTAGAGTAACTAATGAAATGATTTGTAGCATGTAAAACAGCCCAGAAAAAAGTGCATCGTTAACGGTGACGGCTCTTACCTCTTCCACTTCGCACTAATGCTGGCTAGCCCATTCGAAGCTGAAAATTGCATCAATCATCATACAGAGAGTTGGATTACTGTACTGGACATGTTTTATATCATTCAGAGACTTTCCGACAAATTTTTCGTAGAAGTGACTTCCGCAAAATAACGCTAAAAAATGCTCTGTTCTCGTGGATCCGGTGTTAAGCTTCTATTATCATCTCTATGGTTACCACTGTCCCAAATCATGTACTCACCACAGACCACAGAGTGGTGGAGAAAGATGTAACACATGGGGCAACTCTAACACATGAATAGTCAGCTGGAATACTCAATCACGCATGTACTAGCATAAAAAACATCTGGCCTGCTTCCGCAGATAACTTTATGTTCGCGAAATACATTCTGATTCTCTTCTCTAAACGCATCACACGCACACAAACACACACACTTCACGAACATAAAACAAGACGACCCTCGATAAACTTCAGTTGCACCCCCCGGCGTGCAATTTCTCCAAGTGTGAACAATTAGATCCAGACATAGGAGCACTCGAACGGAAAGTCCCTAAATGTCCCTTCTCACTTCTCACAATGACAATGAACAGTGTTTCCCCCAAAGGGGGTTAGTGGGATGGCGCCCCCCTTTTTGATCACGCATGTAGTTATTATTGCGAGTGTTAATATCCCAAATGAGTGTGCGAGCCGCTCACTCATGGTTGTTAAGTACGCTGCCCCACCCCACACACACACCTCCCTAATCTGTAATAATCAGATTACCGCGGTTATCCACATGTGCAAGCAATGGCGAAACGTCCGATTACAGCATGCTTTTCCAAGCGTTCCAGCATCGAAAAGGATGCACATATTGAGGAGATTGGTGAAGCTAATGGTGGTTTGCGACAAGCCTTTTCCAGCTGTTGTCAGATTTTACAAACTACGACCAAAAGCTATGTGATTACTACAGTGCTGCTAAGACCCAGCAAAGCATCATATAAGGTATGATGACCCTTGATGGGAGGTCCAATACCCCTGGTTTATGTTTAAAAAAGGTGAAGGCATATTTAGCAAAGTATGTGAGACAAAAATAAAATTCTATAGCTACTTCACGAAGTCACAGTGCAGCTTGCTATTGTTGCCCACGCACTCTTCTGCAAAAAGACAATGTTAAGAAGTGCACAGACTGCAAACTATATGGTATTACAATGCAGCGTGATGCAATGGCAGCTGTATCCACTCGTGAAGGTAGAATTGAGCATGCATTTGTCTATCCAGAAGAAAGTTCTTGAAGTGGCATTGTGAATGTTGTATCGGTTTAACCAAAAATTAAATTGCTCATTTGACAAAATTTGAGTCATTGCGAGATCTTTGGCTACAATGGATTTGCACATGAAAGAATTGCACGTTTGGAGGGAATGCTAATTTCAGTTAAAGATTGGGTCTTCTCCAATTACCCTAACTCCTCCCCCCCCCCCGCCCCCCCCCCCCCCCCCTCTCCTTTTATTTTCTGTGGGAGACACAGCAATGAGTGCACAATAATACCTTGATCAGTTGATGAGCAAGTTAGTTTTTTCTGAAGGTTTTGTGGTGAACTACTTTGGTTATTTCGAGTCCATTTTGGGCACACTATTGTTAGCTAATGTGAGAGCACTCCACCCACTCTAAGATTGCCACATAACTAAGACATATAACTCTATATAATTAGTTACATGATAAGTTGATTTTTCAAATAATGCGCACTTAAATAAGGCCAATAGAATGCAGTTAATATTATGATACTACTTCATTCTGCAAATCTAGGGAAGTCAAATGCACATAAAACTTTGTTTAACTACCAATTCAAATGCATTGTTTCTATAACAATGGTAAACTTTGAACAGATTATCAAAAGGAACTTAAAAGTAGAAAATAAATATTAAAAAACAAATCAAGAATTGAGGTTCCCCCATATTTCAAGATTTTGACTCTTTCAATGCCAAGTACATAAATATATACATGCTTACAAATCAAGAATTATCTGCCTCACCATTCATGCAGAACTGTGAGCTGTATTGTGTTGATCGAAATCACTTTGAATACCATCGTGCATGCTTACAAGTGCAATACTGACATAAATGTAACCCATAGTCATAAAAATGTTTGAACATATGCGGTCCCATGCAGTAAAAGCAGATTTATGTGTCCATTATACATCTTTTGTTGCAACAACCCATAATACAAACCGGCAATACTGGGAGTGAACTGGCATGATACACTACACTGATTAGGGCTACACATTCTTGTTCTTGGAGCACTAATGTAGTAGTGATGTATTAGTGAAGTAAATGGAGTTCAACTGGGTTCTTCATGACAAGAAACATTATTAACATTGCATGTACATGCACTAATAAGGTTACAAGTGCAACAAGCATCATAGAGCTGTAACTGATGAACTCATTACTGCTAATCATGCATGAATGCATGCATATGTATTTCATCCCACCTCCATTTTTCTTCTCTTATCATAATAGGTAATAACATAGTACAAGTCAGGAAACAACAGTTATTTCACACTTCTACTAAATGGACCATTACATGGTTAGGTTATTTAACATAATACATAACCTTCATTAAGTACTATTTAGACTACATAGCTTATTATATTAAACACTAATTAAGTCCAATAACCTATTTTAATATTGAGTTACGCCTACCATGTCCTCTAAATTTTCTATTCATACTATTAGCACTCTACACATCACACAAACACTAATACATGTCACACAAACCTACAAACTGTGAACACCCCCTACATATATAATCTCCACTACCATGGTGTGCACATATCTTTCTAGTCAACATCACTTACTGTACACTGTAAATCAACATTGGGACCGGCTGATAAAACCTTCTCCACAACCTCATGGAGGCCATTCCATGATGCCAACATCAGCGATGACCGCCCATCCTAAAGAGATGAACACATGATCATATCTGTACAAAACTGAATTAACAAATTGATCCAGACCTACCGTAACCTCGCAATTAGAAGCCGTGGCTTCTAATCGGTACTAGAAACGCTTGCCCTGGCGTTTTTAATACCCTCCATGGAAATAGAAGTTTCGTCATAACGGCATGCAATTTTGCTGTCATGTTTTGGAAATGCCATCCTCGATGTTCCCTTCGTGTGCGCAACCTTCGATTGTTAGCTCAAGATGTAGCCGAGGACGTTCGCAACACTTGGCATGTATGCAATACAATGACAAAGGCAGCGTTCCTAAAAACTAGTTTAGGGACGCTCCAATAGCCTAGACATATAACACAACTCACGTACAAAATTGACAACCAGGCCAAACAAGGGGAGGTAAGCTTCTCGTTATGAGAAAGCGCCCTTTCAAGCTACCAGGTTATCTCCCGCTCATTTGACGGCAAAAGGGGCTTGGATTCATTAAATTTACTTAACGTCACCAATGAGTCCGGTCACATGACCGAGTCCCATAGCTAAGGACACTGCATGCAAAAAGGCACACTGATCACATGACCAAGTTGCAATATGTATTAATGCATGCAAGGCCTCGACACAATGTGCTATTGCTGTCATGGATGCAAGAGATACAAAGAGAAAGTGCTACGATGCAACTTACAAGCTAGTTGTTGTAAGCCATACGGATCAACAGAGCATGCGTGCGACTGCCAAGGAGTTTGGGATTGACGAGAAGCAGGTGCGGAAATGGTGCCGTCAAAAGCCTGAACTGATGACAATGTGTGCTGAAGGACGTGGGAAATGAAAGTGATGTAGTGGTGGTGGGATTAGACCTTTGTATAGTGTACAAGAAGAGGCTATTGCACAGCGAATACTGCATCTGCGGAAATTGCATCTGCTTGTATTGCGGAAAGACATTAGCATTTTTGCAAAAGAGGAAATCACGGATCCAACGTTTCATGCGAGCGCTGGGTGGGTTGCTCGTTTCATGAAGCGCTGGGGATTTGTCATACGGCAAAAAACTTCAGTAGGACAACACCTGCCCCAGGACTTGGAGGAAAAGGTAGCTAATTTTGTTAAGAAATTCAACACCATACGGGAGCGACATCACTTACCGCAACACTGTATAGGTAACATGGACGAGACAGCCATATGGGCCGACATGCCTGGTAAGAGGCAGTAAGTCCGTGCCAATTTTAACAACAGGGCACGAGAAACAGCATATAACCATTTGCCTGGCAGCTATGGCCGATGGTACAAAACTACCACCCTTTGTTGTCTTAAAGGGAAACGTATGCCAAAGGATGTAGCTAGCATACCTAACGTCATTGTTAGAATGAGCAAGAATGTGTGGATGGACAAAGATCTAACGTCAGAATGGGTGGATAAGATCTGGGAAGGTGCACCTTTGCCTGGAAAATGGCTTCTTGTGTGGGACCTCTTTAAGTGTCACAGCACACAAAAGGTTAAGACCCCAGCTACAGCAGAGCAACTCCATAGTAGTTTATGTACCACCTGGATGCACCAAGGTTGTTCAACCAGCAGATGTTAGTTGGAATGCTCCATTCAAAGTGGCGTACAGGGATCTGTATAGTCAGTAGGATGGCTGAAGGGGAACAAGAGAGAACACCAGCTAGCAACATGTCGGGCTCCTTCCAAACCATTGATGGTACACTGGGTGGTGTACATTAAGGACTCCCATTGACCATTGTGTTGTTTATAATATTTCAAACTCATCACTCTTACAATGATAATATTACTCACTACATTTTGTGCACACGTAAGTATCGCTGCACTTTCGTCATAAGTCTTTTCTTGGCTTCCAAACAGTAGACACACGGTACTTCCAAACCCTTCCCTTTTTGTGTCCCCCTGTGACAGTATGTCACGACACCACCCTTTTCAATAAATACGTCCATCGTGCGGGAAAGTTCACGCGGCACATGCGCCCAACTATTGCTCCATCCTTCATAACGCATACAGCATGTAGTCTGGCGTAGCCACACCCTCGCGTATACACGTAGGCGAGGGTGTGGCTACGCCAGACTATACTGCATGTCGGTTGTGTATGTTATCCGGCTCCTTGCACACCGTCAGTACTTCTCCTAGTTCCGGGGGGTCCAGATTTCTTTATGAACATGATGTCCTCGTACTACACTTTCCACCCTAATTGAATCCTCTACGATTTCACATGCAGTGAAGTCGACGCCGATACACCCACAATTATTTATTACAACTTGGTCATGTGATCATTGTGCCATTTCGCATGCAGCGGCTCAGCTGGCCATGTGACCGGATTCATTGGTTACGTTAAGTAAATTTAATGGATCCAAGCCCCTTTTGCCGCCAAATGAGCGGGAGATACCATGTAATTTGGAAGGGCTCTTTCTCATAACGAGAAGCTTACCTCCCCCTGTTTGCCCTGGTTGTCATTTGTAGGTGAGTTGTATTATATGTCTAGGCTATTGGAGCGTTCCGAAACTACTTTTTAGGAACGCCGCATTTGTCGTTGTATTGCATACATGCAGAGCATCGCGAACGTCCTCGGCTACATCTTGAACTAACGATCGAAGGTTGCGCACATGAAGGGACTATCGAGGATTGCATTTCCAAAACATGACAGTAAAATTGCATGCTGTTAGGACGAAACTTCTATTTCCGTGGAGGGTATTAAAAACGCCCGGACAGCGTTTCTAGTACCGATTAGAAGCCGCAGCTTCTAATTGCGAGGTTACGGTAAAACGATTTAGGAAGGGAAAGTCGTTAAAAGTCTCCGTCACATCTTACAATGACTATGAGTACACGTTAATACCTGGATCTGTTTACAAGAAAGTTCGTTTGGTTTTGTGAGCAAAAAAGGTGCATTACTTTGGTTATTTCAAATACATGTTTCTCCATTCATGGCACCCCATGATTTTCATGGTATTGTTAACTGTTGTAGACTACAGAGTATACCGCTTTCGATAGTTCTGAATAAAGTGTGTTTACACCTTTAAATAAATTGTTTCAATAAAAATGGTAAATAGATTTTCAACTGTTAAATATTTAAACATACAAAATAAACATAAAAACCCAAATCAAGATATGAGGTTCCTCATATTTCTAGGTTGAATAACTATAGTTAATTTGCAGTATCTGCAATATTTCCGAATACCTCCATTTTTCTTACGCGTATATCATGTAACCGGGAATTACATTGTTTTAAATAGCAAAGTCATTCAAATTAAGTAACCATAGTTACTTCACACTTTTACTAAATGGACCATTACATGGTTAGGTTATGAACCATAATGCTTAACGTTCTTTATTTTTTAGGTAAATGTAATTACCAAAATTAGATGCTCTTAGAACGTCTACAATGTCCCCACTCACTATGTAATGCACTCTACACATAAAACAAATACTACTACATGTCACTACAAATCCAGACAAGTGTAAACAGTTCCCATAATCTCCACCAAAATGGAGTGCACATATCCTTTTAGTCCACAGTACAACATCAAATCAGGGCACAAGTCATCATAGTAGGCTGAGTAGTGCTTACCTTATTCTGTAAATCAACCTTGGCACCAGCTGATAACAACATCCTCACAACCACATTCCACCCATTCTGAGATGCCAACATCAGCGATGACTGTCCATCCTGAAAAAATGAACACATTATCATTGCAGTTGAAATGGGAAGAAACGAGCTACAGGATGGGAACTATTTTATCACAACTTGAAGCTTCTAATTACATCTCCATGGTTACCACAATCCCAATCAGCACAGACCACAGAGTGATGGAGGAAGATGTAACACATGGAGCATCCTACCACATAAATAGTCAGCTGGAATACTCATTCATACATGTACTAGCAATACACAACATCTGGCCTGCTTCCCAAGGTAACTGTTACATGCTCATAGATAGATTATGAACCTCTTTTCCAACGCATCACACACACATAGACACACACATACTTAACAAAAATCAAACAAGACAACCCTCAATATAATTTCCCCAATTGCGAACAAATAGATCCAGAAATAGGAGGTCTTGATGGCAAAGTCCCTTAATGTCCCTTCTCACATCTCACAATGGCAATGAGTATGCAATAATGCTTCGTTCTGATGGGTGTTGTGACCAAAGCTGGTGCACTACTTTAGTTATTTTGAATACATGTTTATCCATTGTGGTGACACATTTATCATGGTATTGTTAACAATTGAACACTATACAGAGTGCTCCACTCACTCTAATAGATTGCAAAATAACTAGACACATATAACTCAGTACAATTATTTACATGATAAGTTGCAATTTCAAGTAATGTGTATTTAAATAAGGTTAATGGAATGCAATAAATATTATGATGATGCTTTATTCTTCAAAATCTAGGGAAGTCAAATACATATACCATACTTAATAGTTCCAAATAAAAGTGTATTTAACTACAAATTCAAATACATTGTTTAACATAAAATGATAAAATGTGAACAGATTTCCCAAATAATATGAAACGTAGAAAATTAATATAACTGTTATTCATTTAATGCATTGACTATTACATGGTTATATTATTAACCATTATGCTTAACCTTAATTTATTTAAACTGTAGTTTTAAGACTACTTAGCTGATTGTATCTGACATTAGTTATGCCCAATAAACTATTTTAATATTTTCATATTTCAGTGGTTTCCAAAAATGTGGGACACCCTGTGATGTAACAATAATCACCTAATCATAGAACGGGTACAATGTCCCCTTTCTCAATGTCTATCCACACTAATAGCCCTCTACACATCACACAAACGCTAATACATGTCACTAAAAACTCATACAACTGTAAACACCTCCCATAACCTACACTACAATGTCATGCACATATCCTTCTAGCCCACATTACAGCATCACATCAGGGCACAAGACACCTTAGGGTCTTGAGATAGGCTGGTAGTACTTACCTTATTCTGTAAATCAACTTTGGCACCATCTGTTAACAAAATACTCACAACCTCATTGTGTCCATTCTGAGATGCAAACATCAGTGATGATTGTCCATCCTGAGGAGATGAAAACATGATCATGGCTGTACAAGAAAAACAGATGAACACTAAGATACTCTCAAGGGACACAAAAAAACCAGGAAGTTGAGTTGGGGATGAGGGATGCAACAGGGATGGTGTTGAAGAAATAAATTGAAAAACCCAAATCAAGATGCGAGGTTTTCCGTATATCAAGATTTCATCACTTCATTCAATTAAATTAATTAGATTTCCTGCTTACTCCTAATTTTACTGAAATGCGATTCTTTTTTCAATTCATGACAATATAGTCCATGTAACCGTAGTTATTTCACAGTTTCAATAAATGGGTATAATATCAACCTGCTTTCCAGAGTGATGCAAAAGTTATTAACCATAATGGTTGACCTTATTTTACTTAAACTGTAGTTTTGACTACTTAGCTTATTAAATAGAACATTAATGAAGTCCAATAACCTATTTTAATACTGAGTTACCCACATAAAGTGGCTTTCAAAATTGTGAGGCACGCTGCACTTGTCACTATAGTTACCAATTGTCGATGTTCATAGAATACCTAGAATTTTCCCCACACAATGCCTATCATATGGTCACTTGTGCCCTGATGTGATGCTGTACTGTGGACTAGAAGGATATGTGCACATCATTGTATTTGTGATGTTTACTCTTGTGCAGGTTTGTAGTTATTAGCAATTGTGGGATGTGTTGAGTGCTATCTGTATTGGGCCTAAGAATACTTACCCCATCCTGTAAATCAACTTCAATACCGGCTGATAGCAGTACCTTCACAACTTGATTGTGTCCATTCTGAGATGCAATCATCAGTGATGACCGTCCATCCTGAAGAGATGAACACATAATAATGGCTGTACAAGAAACACAACTCATCACTAAGATACTCACAGAGAACACACACTCGCCTGTAGGTGAGGAAAGGAAGTTGAGATGGGGAGGTGGTATGCAACAGGGATGGGAAATAAATGATCATAATCTGAAGCTTCTGATTATATCTCCATGGTTACCACTGTCCCAAATCATGCACTCTCTACACACCACAGCATCATGGACGAAGAGAATTGCATGGGGCAACCCTAACACATGAATACAATACTCATCCATATATGTACTAGTAATACACAACATTTGACCAGGGTAACTACATGGTTAGCATTAATACATTTTGATATTCCAATGACACACACTAACACAGACACACACACACACATTTCACAAAAATCAAACAAGACAACCCTGGATAAGCTTCTGACATACCACCAACGTGCCAAGTGTGAACAAATAGATCGAGACATAGCAGGACTTAGAAAGGGAGAGTCCCTAAATGTATCTGATCACATCCCACAATGACTATCAGTACAAAATAGTACCTTGATCTGTTAATGAGAACGGTTTGTGAGCAAAAATGGTACATTAATTTGGTTATTACAAGTACAAGTCTCTTAATTCAAGGCACACGGTTTTCGTGGCATTGTTCACTGTTGTAAAATACAGAGTGCTCCACCCACTCTAATTGCATCTCGCATAATTAGCAATGGCTCTGTATAATATACTTCCACTTTAAAATTAGTTACCTGTTAAGTAGTAAATAAATGCTTTCGTTTAAATAAGGTTGATACAATGCAGTGCATACTTTATTAATCAAAATCTAGTGAGTCATGTACCTATACCACACTAAATACATGTAGCTCCAAATAAAAGTGTGTTCAATTATACATTTTAATAAATTTTTTCAATAGCAATTGTAAAATTTGAACAGATTTTCAACAGTTATTTAAACGTAGAAAATAAACATAAAACCTAAATCAAGATGTGATGATTTTAATAACTAAATATTCCCATCACTAGTTTGCAGCATTTCATGCCACACCATTTTTCTAACAGGTATTTCATGTACATGGGGAAAAGATTGTTTCTCATATCAATGTCATTAAAGTCAAGTAACTATAATGATTTCACACTTTAACTAAATGGACCATTACATGGTTAGGTTACTAACCATAATGCTTAACCATAATTTTTTAACTACTGTATTTTTTAGACTACTTAAAATTTAATTGAAGTACAATAATCTATTTGAATACTGAGCTACCTACTTTACAGTCAAAGGATTACAAAAATCACCCAGCACATGTTGGAAATAGTTACCAAAAGTAGATGCTTATAAAATGCCTACAATGGCCCCTCTCTCAATGCCTATCCATTCTAATAGCACTCTACGCATCACTAATACATGTCACTAAATACCCTCACAAGCGTAAACACCTTCCATACTGTCCACTACAATGGTCGTCTAGACCACAGTACAATATCACATCACAATGGGCTGATAGTACTTACGTTATTCAGTAAATCAACTTGGGCACCAGTTGATAACAATATATCCACAACCACATGGTGGCAATTCCGTGATGCCAACATCAGAGATGACAGTCCATCCTGAAGAGATGAACACATGATGATGGCTGAACAAAAACACAATGCATCAGTAAGATAGTCACAGAGGACGCATAAACACCTGTAGGTGAGGGAGGGAAGTTGAGATGGGGAGGAGGCATACAAAAGGGATGGGAAATATTTTAGGCTTCTATTATCATCTCCATGGTTACCACTGTCCCAAATCACATACTCACCAACATAGTGTATTGCAACCCAAACACATTAATAGTCAGCTGGAATACTCATTCATACACATACTAACAATATACAACATTTGACGTCCTTCCTAGGTAACTAGGTAATTCATTTTGATCCTCATATGCAAACACATCACATAGACACGCACACACACACACTTCATGAAAATCAAACAAGGCGACCCTGGATAAGCTTCAGTTGAACCCCCGACATGCAATTTCCCCAGGTGTAAAGAAAATAGATCCAGTCATAGAAGGACTTGAAGAGAAAGTCCCTAAATGTCACTTTTCACATCTCACAATGACATGAGTACACAATAATACCTGGATCTGTTCATGAGAAAGTTTGTTTTTTTCTGAAGGGTTTTGTGACCAAAACTGGTGCACTACTTTTGTTATTTCGAGTACATGTTTATCCATTCCGGGCACACAATTATCAAGGTATTCTTAACTGTTGTACTGCTCCACCCACTCTAATAGATTGCCACATAACTGGAGACATATAATGCCGTGCAATTAGTTACAAGATAAATTGAAATTTCAAATAATGTGCACTTAAATAAGGCTTCAGAATCAAGAGAAGTCATGTTTTAACAATAGATTCAAATACATTATTTCAATAAAAACAGTAAAATGTGAACAGATTTCAAAAGGTATTAAAACGTAGATAATGAATATCAAAACCCAGATCAACAAATGAGGTACCCTATATTTCAAGATTTATAATAGTTTTACATCATTAATTTGTGGTATTTCATGCTACATCCATTCTTCTTACACATATTTCATGTAATTTGGGATAGATTGTTTTAAATAAAAGTCATTTAAGTCAAGTAACCATAGCTATTTCACACATTTACTAAATGGACCATTACTTGGTTAGGTTATTAACCATAATGCTTACCTTAATTTACTACACCAGTATCATTTTAGACTACTTAGCTGATCGTATTGAACATTAATTAAGACCAATAACCTATTTTAATACTGAGTTTCCTACTTTCAGAGGTTTCCATACACCCTGTAGATGTAGCAAGAGTTACCTAAAATACATGCTCATTAAACTATTGTCCCCTCTCTAAATTTCTATCCACACTAACAGCACTCCACACATCACACAATTTTATCCAATATATTGTACAGTAGTGGTCAAATTAAACATCACACTTCGTCTTAGTGCTACAATCTGGCGACGATGCAGAACGATCTATCCAAAACTATTCAACAAACAAAACCTACAGTATATCGGCACCTAAAAAGTGTTAACTAGCGGATGGGACTTAGTCTTAGTCTTTGCATCGTGCGCTTGCATGATACAGACAGTGCATGCTTTTAGAAAAGTAGGACCTGTACATGCATGTGCCTTGGCTTAGGCTTTGGAGCGTCTCCAATTTTCCGGCAGCAAAATTGCCTGTGGCTCTCCATTTGGACACTGACACTCATCAGTCCACAAAATGTCTTCAAAATTGCATCCCTTAAATTCGCCTTGGCCCACTCCCGCCGCTTCTGTTTATTAACATTGCGTACAAGCTGGCAGTATGCGCTATCGCGAAATGTCCATCCAAGAGATCTCCTGCAGCGAAGAACAATGCAAAGGCTTATCTTATAGCCATGTGACTGTAACAGCCGGTGGAGTTGGTGCGCAGTTGTTTCGTCGTCGATATGCATCTGCTGCTCAACTAAGGCCTTAATTTCTGCAGCCACCTGCCCTGAGCCCGGCTTTCTAGCAATACTGTGGGTTTCCGCATACTTCTTCATAAACAAAAATACGTTTTCGTGAGTACACGATAGATTCTCGGCCTTCAGTAGGTTACATATTAAAGGAGCTTTGTAGCCTTTGCGAGCAAAAAATAAGATGCGGTATACACCATCTTTATCAACTGAAGCACGTGTGTAATAGCGGCCGAATATGAAAAACTAACCTAAAACGATGACTTGCAATGTGCTAAATAGTCAGCGTTTAAACTATACAGAGCCAAACGAGCCTACAAACAAAGCCATATATTCGTCGCACGGTCATACCACTAAGACGATGTGTGATGTTTAATTTGGCCGCTAATGTCCATGTCACTACTAACCCACACAAGGGTAAACACCTCCCATAATCTCCAGTTAATATAATGGTGTGCATATATCATTCTAGTCCACAGTACAGCATCATATCAGGGCACAAGTCACCATAGGGCCTTGGGATGGGCTGGTAGTACTTACCTTATTCTGTATATCAACCTTGGCACCAGCTGATAACAAAATCCTCACAACCTCATTGTGCCCATTATGAGATGCGAATATCAGTGATGACTGCCCATGCTAAAGAGATGAACACATGATCATGGCTGTACAAAAAATACAACTCATCATGAAGGGGTGGGAGAGTCCATGAATGTCTCTGCCACATCTCACAATGACTGTGAATACACAATAATATGCAGATCTGTTCATGAGAAAGTTTGTTTTGTTTGTAAGCAGAAATTATGCACTACTCCAGTTATTTAGATTATATGTTTCTCATTTAGAGGACTCGATTTTGTGGTATTGTTAACTACTGTTAACAGAGTGCTCCACATACATATATAACTCCACTTTAAAATTAGGTTGAAATTTCAAGTAAATAAATGTGTACTTAAAAAAGGTTGATGCAAAGCAATTAATTTTAAGATGCTATTTTATTTAATCAAAATTTAGTGAAGTCAAAATATTTATTGCACTTGATAAAATGTGTTTAACTATGCATTGTTTCATTGACAATGGTAAAATTTGAACACACACTCGGTTATTTAAATGTAGAAAATAAAGATAAGATTGTTATGAATATCAAAGTCATTCATACCAAGTAACCATAGTTATTTCATTCTATTACTAAATTGCCATTACATAGTTAGGTTATGAACCACAGTGCTGAACCTTTACTTTACTTAATATTCAACAGTAATGAAGTCGTAATTTAATACATTAAGTGGTTTCCAAAAATGTGGGACACCCTATAGTTATCAAAAGTAGATGCTCTTCGAATGTCTACATTTGTTCCCTCTCCCAATGTATATCCATACAAATAGCACTCTTCAGATCACACAAACACTAATACATGTCACTACAAACCCACACAAGTGTAAACAATTCCGATAATCTTGACTAAAATAGTGTGCACATATCATTCGTACAACATCACATCAGTCACCATAGAGCCTTGCAATGTGATGGTAGTACTTACCTTATTCTGTAAATCAACTTTGGCACCGGCTGATAACAACATCCTCAACACCTCAATGTGTCCATTCTGAGATGCTAACATCAGCGATGACAGTTCATCCTGAAGAGATGAACACATGATCATGGCTGTACAAAATATACAACTAGGAAGCTTGCAATATGGATGGGAAATATATTATCACAATTTGAAGCTTCTAGTTACAATTCCATGGTTACTACTTTCCAAACTCATGCACTCATTACAGACCACAGAGTGATGGAAGAAGATGTAATACTAGGGGCAATGCTAACCCATACATCAATAGTAAGCTGGCCTTCTTAAGTCATTCAGTTCTAGCAGCCATAGTTATTTCAAACTTTTACTAAATGGACTATTAATTGGTTTTTAACCAAATGCATAACCTTCGTTTATTTAAACTGCATGTTCTAGACTACTTATAGCTTATTCTATTGTAATTAAGTCCAATAATCCATTTTAATACTGAGTCACATATTTCAGTGGATGTGGGACACCCTGTAGATGTAACAATAGTAACCTAAAGTACATGCTCATAAATCAACTACAATGTTCCCTCTCTCAATTTCTATCTACACTAATGGCGCTGTACAAACACTAATACACAAACCCAGACAAGTGTAAACTCCTCCCAAAATCAGTCTTCACTACAATGGTGTGCACATATCCTCCTAGTCCACAGTACAACATCACATCAGGGCATAAGTCACCATAGGGCCTTGGGATGGGCTGGTAGAACTTACCTTATTCTGTAAATCAACATTGGCACCGGCTGTTAACAAAATCCTCACAGCCTCATTGTGTCCATTCTGAGATGCAAACATCAGCGATGACCGACCATGCTGAGGAGATGAAAACATGATCATAGCTGTACAAGAAGCACAACTAATCACTAAGATTCTCACAGAGGACACACAAACACCTGTAGGCAATGGATGGAAGTTGGGATGGTAAGGAAGCATGTACCTGGGATGAGAGATATTCTATCAGAATTTCTAGCTTCTAATTATATCTCCATGGTAACCACTATCCAAATCATGTGCTCACCACAGACTATAGAGTGATGGAGATATAACGCATGGGGCTACACTAACACATTAATAGTCAGCTGGAATACTTTCCCATACGTGTACTTGAAATACCCAACATTTGGACCTGGAAACTACATTAACTCTTAGGACGCCAAGCATGCGAGTTCATGTATGGATGCATTTACACCATCATAGAATTAACATACACAGTGTGAGTAAGAAATGTGTTGATCACCATGATGCATGCAAATGCTTGCTGCACTTGTAACCATATAAGTACATTTGACATGTTTGATTACTGCAACTGTAATTTCTCCCATTATCCAGATGTTTCACTAATGCATCACTCCAGTACTCACAGAAATGGAATGCATAACCCAAATCAGTGTAGTATACTACATCACCTGTTAGGTTCAAAGTTCAAGTACATAAATGTGTACTTAATTAAAGTTGATGCAATGCAATTAATTTTATGATACTACTTTATTAATCAAAATCTAGTTTGTTTCAATAACAATGGTACAATCTGAACAGATTATTTAAATGAAGAAAATAAATTTAACTAGGTACAAGATTGTTTTAAATATCAAAGTCATTCATATCAAATAACCATAGCTATTTCACATCTTTACTGATTTATCACTACATGTTAGGTTATGAACCATAATCCTTAACGTTTACCTCACTTAAACTATATAATTTAGACTATTTAGCTGATTATATTCATTAATGAAGTCGTATTTTAATACGCTAAGTGGTTTCCAAAAATGTGGGACACCCTATAGTTATCAAAAGTAGATGTGCTTAGAATGTCTACATCGTTCCCTCTCCAAATGTCGATCCATACTAATAGCACTCTTCACATCAAACAAATACTAATACATGTCACTACAAACTCACACAAATGTAAACACATCTCATAATCTTGACTACAATAGTGTGTACATATCCTTCTAGTCCACAGTACAACATCACATCAAAGCACAAGTCACCATAGGGCCTTGGCTATGTGTTGGTAGTAATTACCTTATTCTGTAAATCAACTTTGACACCGGCTGATAACAACATCCTCACAACCTCAATGTGTCCATTCCGAGATGCTAACATCAGTGATGACTGCCCATCCTGAAGAGATGAACATGTACACAATCATGGCTGTACAAAAAATACAACTCACACTAAGCTAGTCACAGTGGACAAACAAACACCTGGTGAGGGTAGAAAGTTGAGATGGGGAGGAGTTTGCAACAGAGATGGGAAATATTTATTCACAATTTGAAGCTTCTAATTACATTTCCATGGTTACTACTTTCCACAATCATGTACTCACCAATGACCACAGAGTGATGGAGGAAGATGTAACGCTAGGGGCAACCTTAACACATCGATATTCAGCTGGAATACTCATTCATACATGTAGTAGCAATACACAACATCTGACTTTCTTATGTCATTCAAGTCTAGTAACCATAGTTATTTCAAAATTTTATTAAATAGACCATTACAAGATACTTAACCGTAATAATTAATCGTCATTTACTTAAACTGTATTTTCTAGACTACTAAGCTTATTATATTGAACATGAATTAAATCCAATAACATATTTTAATACTGAGTAACATATTTCGGTGGATGTGGGACACCCTATAGATGTAACAATAGTTATCTAAGGTACATGCTCATAAAACGCCTACAATGTCCCCTCTCTCAATCTCTATCTACACTAATGGCACTCTACACATCACACAAACACTAATACATGTCACTATACAAACCAGACACGTGTAGGCTCCTCTCATAATCTCCAATACAATGGCGTGCACAAATCCTTCTAGTCCACACTACAACATTACATTTGGGCACAGGTCACCATATGGCCTTGGGATGGGCTGGTAGTACATACCTTATTCTGTAAATCAACATTGGCACCAGCTGATAACAAAATCCTCACAACCTGATTGTGTCCATTCTGAGATGCAAACATCAGCGATGACCGACCATACTGAGGAGATGAAAACCTGATCATGGCTGTACAAGAAACGCAACCAAAAAACACAACTCATCACAGAGGGCACACAAACGCCTGTAGGCAAGGGAGGGAAGTTGGGATGGTAAGGAGGCACGTGACAGGGATGGGAAACATTATATCAGAATTTCAAGTTTCAAATTATATCTCCATGGTTACCACTGTCCCAAATCATGTCACTCACCACAGTCTACAGAGTGATGGAGGTACATGTAACACACCAGGCAACACTAACACATTAATAGTCAGCTAGAATACTTCGTCATACATGTACTAGAAATACACCACATTTGGACCTGGTGTGCATTGCCTCTTTGGATGTGAGTTCATGTATGCATGCATATACACCATCATAAAATTTACATGCACAGTGTGAGTAAGAAATGTGTTGATCACCATGATGCATGCAAATGCTTGCTGCACTTGTAACCACATGAGTACATGTACATGCTTGGTTACTGCAACTATAATTTCTTCTCAAGAACCCATTATTCAGATGAGCTCACTAATGCATCCCCCCAGTTGTGAGAATGAGAAGGCGTTCAAAGAGTAATTAATACATTTTGATCCATTTCTCTAAACACATCACACACACGCTGACACACACACACTTCACAAAGAGCACACTAGATAAGCTTCAGTTGTACCACTGACTTGCCAAGAGTTAGCAAATAGTTCCAACTAAAAAAATTAGGAAGGGAAAGTTCCTTAATGTCTCTTCTCACATCTCACAATGACTATCAGTACACAATAATACCTGGATCTGTTCATGAGACAGTTTGTTTGGTTTGTGAGCAAAAATGGTGCACTATTTTGGTTATTTCAGTTGCATGTTTCTTCATTCAGTGCACACGATTTTCATGGCATTGTTAACTGTTGAAGAATAAGGAGTACTCCACCGACTCTAATAGTGTCTCACATATTTAGCAACAGCTTTGGACACATATTACTCAACTTTAAAATTTGTAACAGATTAAGATAAAATTTCAAGTAAATAAATGTGTATCATATGATTGATGCAATGCAATTAATACTATTATATTACGATATTAATCAAAATCTTGTGGATACAAATAGATATACCACACTTAAGATTTTTAACTAAAAGTGTGTTGAACTACACACTTACGATGGTACAATTTGAATGGATTTTCAAAAGTTATTTAAACGTAGAAAAAACTCAAATAAAGATATGGGGTTCCCCATATATCAAGATTCAAATCACAATATATTCTCACATCACTAATTTGCAGCAGCTGGCTGTTTTCTTACTCGTATTTCATGTAACTGGGCATAAGACTGTTTTAAATATCAAAGTCATTCAAATCATTTAACCATAGTTATTTCGCACTGTATGGGCTACTACATGGTTAGGTAATTGACTATAATGCTCAGCCTTACTTCACTTACACTGTATTTTTTAGACTGTTTAGCTGATTATTTTGGACATCAATGAAGTCCTATTTTAATTCTGTCAGGGTTTCCAAAAATGTGGGATGCCCTGTACTTGTACACCGCGGTGATCCACACGTGCATGCGATGGTCAAACGTCCGATAACAGCATGTGTTTCCAAGCGATCCTGCATCGAAGAGGGTGCATATAGTGAGGAGATTGCTGAAGCTAGTGGTCTGGTTTGTCTAAAGCCGTAGGCTTGAGTTTCTTCTCCATGCATTCTTTTACAAGATGCCAATGTTAAGAAGCACTCAGAGTGCAGCATGGTGTACTGGCAGATGTAGCCACTAGTGAAGGTATAATTGCAGTGGCGGCAGGCAGGGGGGACAGCAGGGGGCATATGACACCTTCCCCCAATAATCGAGGTGAGGAGGTGAAGAGGTGAGGGAGCTTAGCCCCTCTTGGGTAACCATCAGGTTATGATAAATTTAACTTGCAATAATTTTTGCGAGTATATGATTGCTGTGAGTTATTTTTGGTGTGTTGTTTGGTACGCATACGGATGAAATGCATAAAGAGTTTAGAGGAATGCATTAATCTGGAAGAAGTGGCCCAGGAATTTGTATCACATAATGATTAACGCATTCACTATTTGGCCAGAATACTGTAAGTGTACTAGTATGAAATACTTACCTTAATTATGAATAGAATTATCTGTACTCATGCACCGCTGCCCTCCTCAAATATATAAGCACCCTCCGCTGTGCCTGAATTGAGTCTATCCAGAAGAAAGCGTTTGGAGTGGCATTTTGAATCCTGTATCGCTTATCCAAAAATGAAATTGCTCATTTTATAAAATTTGAGCCATTACGAGATCTTTGCGTACAATAGAGTTGCACGTGAAAGAATTTCACGTTAAAGGGAATGCTAATTTCCGTTCAAGATTGGGTCTTTGCCAATCCCCCCCCCCCTCCCCCATTCCTTTCTTTTCTTTTCTGCAGGAAACACTGCAATGCTGGTGAATAAGTTTATTAGTTTATTTCTGAAGGGTTTATGACCAAAACTGGTGCACTACTTTAGTTGTTTCAAGTACATGTTTATCCATTCTGGACACATAATTATCATGGTATTGTTAACTGTTGTAGAATGCAGGTACTCCACCCGCTCTACGTAACTGGACACATATAACACAATACAATTAATCACAGGATAGGTTGATATTTCAAGTAATGTGTACTTAAATAAGGCTGATGGAATGCAATTAATAATTCAAAATCTAGGGAAGTCAAATACATACCGTATACCCCACGTAATAGTTCCAAATAAAAGTATGTTTAACTTCAACTTCAAATACCTTGTTTCAATTACAATGGTAAAATCTGAATAGATTTCCAAAAGTTACATAAAGGTAGAAATAAATATAAAAATCAAATCAAGAAATGAGGTTCCCCATATTTCACGATTTTAATTGACATCATTAATTTGCAGCGTTTCATGCCACCACCATTTTTCTTACACATATTTCATGTAACAAGGAATAACATCGTTTTAAATAACATAGTCATTTAAGTCAGGTAACCACAGTTATTTCACACTTCTGCTATATGGACCATTACATAGTTATGTTATTAAACATTATGTTTAACCTTATTATACTTAAACTGTATTGTTTAGACTATTGAGCTGATTATATTGAATATTAATGAAGTCCTATTTTAATACTTTAAGTGACAGGGATGGGAAATATTTTACCACATTTTGAAGCTTCTAATTACATCTCAGTGGTTATCACTAATACTCACCACAGACCACAGATTGATGAAGGAAGATGTAACACACAGGGCAACCCTAACACATTAATATTCATTCACACATGTACTAGAAATATATAACATCCGACCCAGGGTAACTGCCTGGTGCACATTAATACATTTTGATAGACTTCTCCAAACACATCACACACACACACACACACACACACACACACACACTTCACAAAAAGCAAACATGACGACAGTGGATAAGCTTCAATAATGCCACAGACTTGCAATTTCCCCAAGAGTTGACAAATAGATCCAGACCTAACAGGACTTAGAAAGGGAAAGTCCCTAAATGTCTTTTGTCACATCTCACAATGACTGTGAGGAATGTGGAATCTGTTCATGAAAAAGTTTGTTTGGTTTGTGAGCAAAAATGGTGTACTACTTTGGTTACATTTTAGGGCTCACAATTTTCAAGGCATTGTTAAATATTGTACAATACAGAGTGCTACTACACCCACTGTAATATCACATATTTACCAACAGCTTTGTACACATACATGACTCCACAAACGAACTGCATGTTACTGGAGATAGTACTATGACACGGGATAGAGATAGTACCATGACATGGGATCAAACTCACCGAATCAGTGCCATCAACATGTACTCCAGATTCAAGTAGTTTGATAAGTACTTCAATATTCCCCTCCTTTGACGTTTGCCTCAGTTGTTCTTCTAGCTCCTACAAGAAAGGAACAACAATGTCATGGATGCACATAACCATCAAACGTAGACATAAGAATCAGTGGCGTAGTGGCAAGGGGGGGCTAGGGGGGGCAACTGCCCCCCCCCCCCCCCCCTGTGGGGCTTAAAAATAGGAAGCACAAGGGGCGCCAACAACTGAATTTTCCTTCCGAAACGTCCATGGCAATTGAATCGGCAATCACTCGTTGGAACAAAGGCTGTGAGGCGCCCCCCTCCCCTTTCACCCCTCCACCCTCCATGCAATATAATGCTATCGTATCATGTGTAATTACGCTCTATGTCAATCCCATATCCAAGGTTATGAACATTAACTATTAATAATCCTTGGTCATTCCTACATAGTACAACGTTCATCGCACGTGCACTGATTATCTGTTAGCGCATGCGCACGCATGTACTTACATATTTGATTATTGTAGCTTGCGCGGTTGCGCCGGGGGGGGGGGGGGGGGGGGGGGGGGGGGGGGGGGGGGGGGCGCCAATATATGCGAGTGACCCCCAGCCAATAAATAGCCACCACGCCACTGATAAGAATGGGAAATATATCTTCTCCTTATTTCCTTCGTTTCATCACGAGTAACTCGCCTTAGGAACATCGTGCAAAGACCAATAACAGCAAATTGTAGCATTTTACTTCCAAACATGTCAGGAACATCAATGTCATGGATGCATATAACCATCATAGCCATAAGACGGTTAACTGTATGGGATCATTTCCGTGAAAAGGGACCTAACTCGAAATTTCATATATTCTAGAAGTCTGAAATGTGCAACTTACAGAATAACTTATTGACACTTACTATGAACGTAGGAAGAGAAAGAATGCTAGACAAACGTTGTTTCCAGGCGGAGAAATAGATTCCTCTCCAAAGCAAGTGCTGATTCATTAACGCACTGTTCGCGCGCATATGACTGTACCACGTACTACATAATCATTAACGGTTGACTGGCTAAGCACAATTTGACGTCACATGCGTAAATCGAGCTGCGTTCAGAGGTGAGCAAGGCGAAGAGCAAGAAGGTGGCCTTAGTTTCAGAGAGCTGAAGAATAACAAAGGTATCCACGAAAAAAAAGCAGCTAACGGATAAACGAGCCCGGCACGAAGAAGGTCCCTGGGCCAAGCCAGATATAATATAGGGTAGATTAAGGTATGTTCTTCCAGGGAGGAGTGTTCGCCACCCTTCACTTCAAACGCGGCGTCGAACATTACCAAACGTTTGCATCTCTCGGCACAAAATGAAATAACACTAAGTGGGGTGGGGTGGGGTCTGTCTGTATGTATGCAAACATATGGTAAGGTTCGGCGCCGCGTTTGAAGTGAAAGGGTGGAGAACACTCCCCCCTGGCGAATATACCTCTGGCTAAGCAGCCTTACTTAGCGCACCTGGATACCAACCAAATAAACTCAGAATCCAAGCGTGCTACATTACAACAAAAACACAGAGTCCAAGCTGTAGTAAGCTTGAACAATAAAATATTCAGCACTCCTGTTTTGAACCAATTGCTAACCGATACACCTGGGAAAAGCAACTAGTAAATTAAAAACTTCTCTAAAAGTGATTTGTTGGATGTAGGATTGGTGGGGCAAGGAAACAAGGTACAGTGGTATTCAACAATAAACAGTCTTACTTTAACAGGCCTATTTGCAAAATGTAAGACTGTAGCGAAATCCAATTATTCCCACTGTAACAGTACTGTACCTTAATTGTTTCCTTGCTTTTTGCAACACCAATCCTACATCCAAAAAATCACTTTTTCGATACCTGTAGAGAAGTTTTTTATTTACTTGTTGAAATACGAAGGTATGGACAGAGATCATCTCTGGCAGAACGGATAAATTGTTCGATCGTGCGTGTGAGTAACTTTCGAACGCAAAATATGTTTTCGAGTTTCGTTACATCGTAGAGAGAAATCATAGAGCTACCTGTTGAAGGTTGAATCATGTCGTCATGCAACCATCCGTATGAGTTGAAAGTATGATAAACAACAATGCAGCCATAATGTTTTTTTGCAAACACAAATGTTAGAGGATAGGAAGCGCATCACGTGAGCCATTGCGCACTCCGTTATCGTGCTTATCGTACCTTTCAAATGGTGAAATCCAGGCAGAGTGTTCAGAACGTGGCACTACTAACCTCTGTTAGACATTTATCATCCTCTGTTTGCAAGGAATAATGTATTGATTCTAACAATAGCCGTTGGAATTTTTCTCGTCACTGCTTTTTCAAATCGTGCGTACTTGAATTGTGTACCTTTTGTGAAAAACGAGTGATTCTTCAAAGGTACCCTATGCTTTCTCTGCTTAAAGAGACCATTTTTGCAAGGAGGGGTTATTTCGTTTTCGGATAGTTCATGAGTTACTTACCTCTCGTATAGTACAAAAGAGCCAATTTACGAGATAAATCCAGAAATGCGCAGTCAAAGGGAATTGACTATTGTTGCGGTTTGTTTCCGGATAACTCTCATAGAAAATGAACGGCTGTTTATAAACTTGATTGTTAATTAATAACGTAATAGGGTACAACTTTTGTAGCTATCAATAATGCTTCAGATACGTACAATCTTGATTTAGCTGAACAAAAAACAACTGCTTTGTATTGAAAATTGTTGTAGTTTTGGTGAAAACAGCACTTTCCATAGAGATGTATTGAAAATCAACTATTTCACAACTAATTAATGTATTCTGCAGCTCATAATTCTTACACCAGTTTAGATTCAGATTTTATGGGCCCCAGAATAAGAGATCATGCAGTTCTATTATTTTTAGAGGTATTTTTAAAAATTTTCCTAGTATAGATTTTGGCCATTTGAATTTTAAATTGTTTTGATTCACAAGGACTAGGATTCAATTAGCGCCATCTTGTTGAGTGTTTTTAATGTAGCTTCCATGGATACGGCTACATGCAACACAATTAATTAACTGGTACGTTAGCTTATATAGTATGGGTTACTTAGCTATGTGTGTGCGTGTGTGTGTGTGTCTGTATGTATGTATGTGTGTGTGTGTGTGCGTGTGTGTGTATGTATGTATGTATGTATGTATGTATGTATGTATGTATGTATGTATGTATGTATGTATGTATGTATGTATGTATGTATGTATGTATGTATGTATGTATGTATGAATGTACGCGTGGCGCGTGTTTGGTCGGTCCATAGCTTTCACTCGTTTGTTTGCTCCCGCACCATTTTTGCGTTACTGTGAAGAATATCAAGTTGGTTGGCCACCTCCTCGTGATATTGTTTTTCTCGACACCTACTGCTATCTGGGCTATACCTTTGAAGAACCAGCTTTTACATCATGATGCGCTCCATCAAGAATTCGAGTTCTACGTCGCAGCTACTGCGTTTTGGTTGTCAAAATGTACGCTCTCTTTTGGATTATACAAAACCGAAGTACCCATCTGAAGCTCCTCCACGCCGAACGGCTGTATGCAACCTTGAATTTCGCCGTACCGGTGCCGCCATAGTTGCTCTTAGTGAATCAAGACTAGCAGATCAAGGCTCCATCGTTGAAAGTGATTACACTTTCTTTTGGTCTGGCAAACCTGAAGGTACGCCGCGGCACGGTGGTGTCGGTTTTGCGGTGTTAAGCCGCTATGTAAAATTCATGCTTCAGCCACCTCAATGCATCAGTTCCCGTGTTATGACTATACGTATTAAACTAAAACGTTATTCGAGAACAGTAACCTTTGTTTCAGTATATGCTCCAACTTTCAAAGCTACCTCATGCGAGAAAGATGCTTTTTATTCAGATCTACAAAGAACAATTGATATGGTACCATCATCTGATTTACTGGTGCTGCTAGGCGATTTTAATGCACGAGTTGGCTGTGATTGGATGATATGGGAAGGAGTTGTAGGCAGAGAAGGAATTGATGAGACCAATACCAATGGTTACATGCTACTGGAGTTCTGTGCTCGGAATAGCCTTTGTGTTACAAACACCTTTTTCTGCCATAAGACCTGGCACAAGGGCACGTGGATGCACCCTCGTTCCAAAACGCTTCATATGATAGACTTTGTCATTACCAGGCAAAAGGATCGCTATCTAATGCAAGATACTAGAGTCTATCACAGTGTTGATGTATGGAGTGACCACTTCTTTGTTGGTAGCTCTATGGTTATGCCTGTTAGCAAACCACATCATCGTGTTCGCTTGAACAGCTCTATTAACAGGCGTTTTGATGTTAGTCGGTTGTCACAACCTGAAGTGGTGATGCAGTACCAGCAGGCACTTACTGATGCTTTACATCAATTACCATCACGTGCAACAAGCAATGAAACATCTGAAACACTTTGGAGTTCTTTCTCCAAAGCAGTAATCAATGCTGCCACCAATCATTTGGGTTTTACTTCAAAACGACCTACACCTGACTGGTTCTATGACAATCTGGATACCATCCAACCAATGCTGCTACGTAAAAAACAATTACTCGGCCAGGTTTTATCCGCGAGAAAAGCAAATATTTCAGTTCCTGCTGACCTTCTCACCCAGTATCGATCAGCGAGAAACCACGTCAAGTATCATGTGCATAAGATACAAAATGGGTGGTGGAAGCATAAAGCTGAAGAGTTAAATCATTTTCATATTAAGGGTGATTGGAAGAATCTCTTCTCATCGTGGAAACTTCTTTCATTCCACAGGCAGGTACATATTCGCTCGGTCCTAGACAAGTCTGGATCAAATGTAATATCTGACCCTACTCAAATCAGGGACCGTTGGAGATCTCATTTTAACCATGTCTTGAATACTACTGCCTCCTCCTATGATGACAGTGTGTTTAACATCATCCCACAACAGCCTATTATGGAGGAACTGGCCAGACCCCCTACAGTAGAAGAAGTTAGATGTGCTTTGTCACAGGTAAAGTGTAATCGAGCTGCTGGAAAGGATGGAATCCCTGCTGAGTTGTTGATCTATGGTGGTGAGCAAGCACTTACTTTCCTTCATACAATCTGTACTGAGGTATGGTCATCTGAATTGATTCCGAAGGAATGGGTGGATTCTATCATCGTTCCATTACCCAAAAAAGGAAACCTCCAACTTTGTGATAATTGGAGGGGCATCTCACTCTTAAGTGTTGCAGGGAAGGTCTTTGCACGTGTCCTTGCAAACCGCATTACTCCTGTTGCAGAGTCAATCCTTGATGAGACACAATGTGGCTTTCGAAAATGTCGTGGGACCATTGATATGATTTTTGTTGCACGACAGCTGCAAGAGAAGGCAAGAGAGCAGATGTGTCAGCTGTATATGTGTTTCTTTGATTTGAAGAAAGCCTATGATTCTGTACCTAGACATGCCCTGTGGTTACTACTAGCACGTTTGGGCTTCCCATCAAAGTTAGTACACATTTTAAGAGGCCTTCATATAAATATGGAAGCCTCAGTTCGTGTTGATGGTGTTCTATCTGATCCTTTTCAGGTTACAACTGGTCTCAAACAGGGATGGTGTACTAGCACCTTTCCTGTTTAACCTATACTTCAATACGGTCATGCATCAAGTCTTAAGCGAGTTTAATGATGGTGTTGAAATTAAGTATAGGCTGGATGGTAAGCTTTTTAGACGGTCTGGCACTAAACTACCAATGTCAGTTCGAATTTGTGACCTCCGTTTTGCGGATGATGTGATGACAGGATGCCTCGATAGTGCTGCTCTTCAAAGATTCATTGATCGATTCACCCATGTGGCTCGCTCCTGGGGTCTAAGTGTTAGCACTGACAAAACAAAGGTCATAACTCAATCCGCTACAAGCAGTTCCCCCTTCAACATTCGTGGAACCACAATTGAAACTGTTACGGCTTTTCAGTATCTGGGCAGTGTTCTGTCCTCTGATGTCTCCTTAGACAATGAAATTAATTCCAGACTTTCTAAAGCTGCTAAACTTTTTAGTGCATTGAAAGGTAAGGTATGGCATAATGCCAACTTATCTAAACACACCAAGCTTGCTGTTTTCAATGCAACAGTCATACCTGCACTATTTTATGGTGCAGAAACCTGGTCCACTACATCATACCTTGTGCGTCGTATTCATTCATTTTTGTTGTCATGTCTTAGACAGGCTTTAAATGTTAATCCTTTCCATCATATTCCTGACACTACTGTTCTTGTAAGATCTCACCTCCAACATGCCTCTACACTTATTTCCATGGCTAGACTACGATGGCTTGGTCATATATATAGAATGGAGGATAACAGACTCCCAAAACAAATTCTATTTGGGGAAATTGCATCTGCAAAGCGCCCGCAACACAAACCGAAACTTAGATGGAGGGATTGTGTTTCTAAAGATCTATCCTTGTTTGGCATATCCAGCAACTGGCGCACCATTGCAGTATTGAGGTCACAATGGAGAACCTCACTTTTTAGCGGTGCAGCCTTAGTGGAAGAAAATCTTCATGAGAAGGCTAGGACGTTACGAGACTGCCACAAGGGTGCATCTTCCCTCCCAAACAACAACTATTGTCTTATTTGCAATAAACATTTCACTAGTGAGAAATATCTGAAAAGCCATAACACACAAAAACATGGTCAGTGCGCAAAATCTCCCCACTCGCCAAATGACTTCTCATGCCCTTTCCCTCTATGTTCCTTTACCTCCAAATCTCAAAAAGGCATTAAGATACATCAACACCACAAACACAAGAGCCAATCTGATGAACCGTCTCCAAATGATTGTGAACTTTCTGTGTCGTGCCCAGCTACGGATTGCCAGTTCAAGTCTACTTGCATTAAGGGAGTTAAAATACATCTTCGCAAAACACATCACTGGTCCAAATTAGATGTTGATGTTGTAGAACTTTGAGTGTTAGCTTGATGACTTGTTTGTTTCCGAACTGTGTCTGGTCTCTTCCTCCAAACGTGTTATACCTGTATAATGCGATGGCATATTATTATTATTATTATGTATGTATGTATGCATGTATGTATGTATGTGTAATAGACTGTGATCATGATGATGTAATGTATTGCGCATGCGTGGTAGGGAAATGTTCCTTTTTGTGTATCTTGAGAATTCTTATTGAGCTCGTGTCAGTCGTTCCCTATTCCTACGCTAGCGAAGGGTTTACATTGGCGTAGTCGGCAGGATGAAATCAAGATTCAAACCAAGTCGAGGCCCGGACTGCATCACGTGGTGGCCCAAACGCGGAACCAAAGAAGCGTGGCCCTGTAGCGCAGCCATCTGAGTTTTCAGGTGGAGGTGACTGGATCACGTGGATACGGAAGTTCAAGAGCCTAGCGAATTTGTACAAATGGGACGACGAAGAGAAACGTATTTGGCTGGACTGTAAACTTACTGGGCAAGCAGCGCTGACGCGGAAACGTTGGACGAGGTAACTCGCAACGATTTCGACGCAACTGTGGAAGCGTTGACGTGCAGGTTCGAACCTGAATCTAAAAGGCTAGTGTACCAAGAGAAGCTATTTGCCTACCAGAGGAAGAAAGGGGAGGATTGGGCTTCCGTAGCCGAGAATGTGAAAGAACTGGCGACTCGTGCCCACCCCGATTCCGAGGATCTTGCGAGTGGATTTGCCATGTCGTGCTGTTGGAGGAAGATCGTGATCTCGCAATTGGGGTGCGGAGAAGTAGCCCGCAGACGCTGAACGAGGCTGTCCAAGAAGCAATCCGTCTGGAATGTATTAATAACGCTGTCCATCGCAGAAATGTTCATGTGAGTGCCCCCATCAACCTTGATCAAGGCGTATCACCCCGGGCGGCAGATCAAACTGACCTCCCAAAAAGTATGAAGATGTTGGCTGAAAGCATAGCTGGACTGAAGCTCTCTCAGGATGAGAATTTTGCCTCTATTAGGAGTTCACTGAGTGCACATGAAGAACGCTTGCACAAACTGGAATCTGGCTATCAAGAACCCAAACGACAACGATGTTTTAAATGTGGACGCTTTGGTCATATAGCTAGAAATTGTAGGAGTGCAATGTATAATTCCACTTCAACCAAATGTAATGAAAGTCGTTCAGAATACTTCCTTGAAACTGAGGGGGGGGACGAAGCGTACTTCCAAATCCAGTGACAACAATGATTTTACCACACCTATTCTGACTATTCCTAGTAAAGGCCCTGGTAACTGCTTTGTTCACGGATTTTTAATCAACACACCAGTGAGCTTTTTGGTTGACACAGGAGCTGATGTCACAGTGGTAAGAAGTGACATTTGGGATGGAGCGGAGGGTGGAGAACTGGATGTATGGAAAGGAACGGAGCGGTTGGTTGATGCATCAGGAAACCTTATGAGAGTTATGGGAACAAAGGTGGCTTCAATCAGGCTTGGAGGAGAGGGAGAGTTCACTCATCCGGTAATTGTGGTGGACAAGTTACCAATGGAGGCACTCCTGGGAATGGATTTTATTCTCCAAAATGGCTGCATCCTGGATCCAGCGGCAGGGAAAATTAGAGTCAGGAGTAAGCCAGGCATGACACTGCCATTGCAAAGCAACGTGCCGAGATGTGATGCAGCGAAGCTTTGTACTACTGCATGTGTTTCACTGAAGGAAACTATCAAGATTCCACCCCTTCATGAAGTGGAGGTGAATGGAACATTCACAGGAGAGCTAGAACCAGGGCCATGGCTGAGAGAATCTTCCGGTGTTCCTAAGAGAACAGTTCATGTGGCAAATGCCATCGTCATACCCAGGAACGGAATGGTAACCATGCGATTGATGAACTCCAGCTGTGAACCGGTGACAGTGTACCATGGAGACCTTATAGCAAGAATGGAACTTCTGAAAAGCAGTGAAGTTGTGACTATTGGATGTTTGTCAACTGAGGAATCCTTGCAGTCTACCGATACACATACCCCACAGATCACACCAGAGAAGGAGAAAAAGCTGTGGGAGATAGTGCAAGGTATGCAGAACTCAGTTCACAAGAGAGGAAGAGGGTGTTTGATCTGTTAGTGAAATACCAGGCTTTATTTCCACAGAAGGGCGAAATTGGAAAAACCAAAGTGCTCCAGCACAAAATCTGTACAGGAAATGCGCCACCAGTTCGATAAAGACCACGAAGGACCCATTTTCACCAGCGAGAGGAGAGCAGGAAGGTGCTGCAGGAGATGCTAGACAACAATATCGTTCGCCCATCATCAAGTCCCTGGGCATCCCCAGTAGTTTTGGTTAAAAAAAAGGATGGATCCTTACGGTTTTGCGTAGACTTCCGAAAACTGAATTCATTGACTCGGAAGGATGCTTATTCTCTGCCAAGAATTGATGATACCCTAAACTCCTTAGCAGGTTCTAAGTGGTTTACTACCCTTGATTTAGCCAGTGGGTACTGGCAGGTAGAGATCTGTCCTGCAGATAGAGAGAAAACAGCATTTTGCACACCAGATGGCCATTTTGAGTTTAACGTGATGCCATTTGGTTTGTGCAATGCCCCAGCCACATTCCAACGGCTGATGGACATAGTCTTGGCTGGAGTGCAATGGTCATCATGCTTGGTATATCTAGATGATGTTATCATCATGGGGCGATCATTTGAGGAGCATCTGGACAATTTAAGTATGGTATTAGCAAGACTTCAAGCAGCAGGTCTGATGCTAAAACCAGAGAAGTGCAACTTCTTCCAAAAGGAGGTACTCTATCTGGGTCATATTGTCTCTGAGCAAGGAGTAACTCCTAACCCAGAAAAGACAGAAAAGGTCACCAAATGGCCCACCCCTACCTGCTTGGTAGAGCTGCTGGGATTTCTTGGCCTGTCAAACATTTTATCAAAGGTTATGCTGAGGTTGCAAAGCCCCTATACGAGCTGTCCAGACAAGGAAAGGACTTTAAGTGGACCAAGGAATGTGAGAGTGCATTCAACATTCTAAAGATGAAACTTACTATGTCCCCTATCTTGGTATACCCTGATCTTACCAAACCTTTCATCTTGGATACAGATGCCAGCAACCACAGTCTGGGAGCAGTCCTATCTCAGGTTCATGATGGAAAGGAAAAGGTTGTCTGCTATGATAGCAGACTGCTGAGTAAGGAGGAGCGGAACTACTGTGTCACTAGAAGAGAGTTACTGGCAGTTGTGGTATTTACAAACAAGTTTCGCTCTTACCTGTTGGGCAAACCATTTAGACTCCGAACAGACCATGGCTCACTGTTATGGCTACACAACTTCAAGGAGCCAGAGGGCCAACTGGCAAGATGGATTGAAAAACTCCAAGCATTTGACTATGAGATCCTACACAGACCAGGTAACCGCCATAGCAATGCAGACTCCCTCTCTCGTATTACTTGCAACCAGCGCAAATGCCCTGTACACTCAGCAGGTGAAATTGCGGTGACTCCTGTTTATTCTCCAGGTGCTAGATTAGACAAGGACGTGTCAAGGTTGCAGCTAAGTGATCTTGAGATTGGACCAGTCTTGAAAAGGTATATGGAAGGTCGTGGTCAACCAGAAGCTGAGCAGATAAAAGGGTTTAGCCCTGCATCACGAGCCCTATTCCAACAGTGGGCCCAGTTAAAACTGAAAGATGGAACTCTGTATCGCCACTTTGAAAGCCAGGATGGTAGTTCAAGAAGGCTGCAGTTGATTGTCCCTAAAGATCTCAGAGAGGAAGTGCTAAGTCAGTTGCATGAAGGCCCAACAGGAGGTCATTTTGGTGAAGACAAAACATTGCACAAATTACGTGAACGATTCTACTGGCCAGGACACCAAAAGGATGTAACCACCTGGTGTCGTACATGTAAGGATTGCGCTGCTCGGAAGGGTCCAACACCAAAGCGAAGAGCTGCACTTACGCCTATTGAGGTTGGGTCTCCTGCACAGATGGTTGCAATGGATTTCCTTGGACCTCTTGTAGAAACTGATGAAGGTAATCGTTACATCCTTGTGGTTGGAGACCATTTTACAAAGTATATGTCTGCATATGCTCTTCCTAATCAAGAAGCGAAGACTGTGGCTAGAATTCTTGTGGAGGAGCACTTCTGCCAATATGGATTCCCTGAACAACTACATTCGGACCAAGGACCACAATTTGAGTCAGAAGTGATTGCTGAAATGTGCAAAACTATGGGTATTCACAAGACCAGAACAACACCATACCACCCGGCCTGTAATGGTGAAATTGAAAGATTTAATAAGACACTGTGTGACATTCTGGCTACAGCTCTGGATGGCTGCCATTTCACATGGGATAGGCATGTCAAGTTGGCTTGCTTTGCATATAATACCAGTGTGCATGCTTCCACAGGCTACACACCCTTCTACCTTATGCATGGGTATGATTCCCGACTTCCAGTTGACATTTTGTGCGGTACATTTCAGCAAGATGACATGTCACATTGTGAATATGTGGCCAACCTACAAAAGAGGTTGGGGCATGTATTCGAAAAAGTACGTGAAAAGACAGGACAGAGTCTAGTACGACAAAAGGCATATTATGACAGAAAGATTCATGGTGAAAAGTTTAATACAGGAGACTTAGTGTGGCTGTGGAATCCAGCAGTTCCAAGAAAGAAAGGATATAATTGCAAAAAGTTGCACAGAGTGTGGCAAGGACCTTTTGAGGTTATCAAGCGGCTGTCGGACGTCACGTACAGGATCCAGCACACAGCAAAGAGAAGGCAACGTCAAGTTGTTCACTTTGACCGACTCAAGCCTTGTAACCCAGATGTGCGATTACACAAGGTCACTCAGCCTGTAAATGAGGGGCCTATGGATAACCATGGCGCTATGAGTAGCACTGATGATGCTGATACAGAGGATGATGGTGAGGTACCAATGTCAGTATCAAATACGAAGGAGCAAGAAGCTGAAGAACAATCAGTTGAAGTAGATGAACTCGAGGATGCTCAGGATGTTGTAATAGCGGAACAGCCCCAAGAAGTCCACCAGGAAGGTCAAATTGAACAGGAGGCTGAGGAAACTCAAGAGATGTTTGATACAGGTGGGGCAGATCGTTCAACTCGGGCTTCTAGTGAGTCAGATCAGAGTGAAAATCCCATAGAGCAGAGGAGGTACCCTTCTAGGGATCGTAAAGAACCTGACTGGTATGGCCATTTCATCAAGCATTAAGAGGATACGAGGACGAATCCTATAGAAGGGGGAGCTGTGTAATAGACTGTGATTATGATGATGTAATGTATTGCGCATGCGTGGTAGGGAGATGTTCCTTTTTGTGTATCTTGAGAATTCTTATTGAGCTCGTGTCAGTCGTTCCCTATTCCTACGCTAGCGAAGGGTTTACATATGTATGTATGTATGTATGTATGTATGTATATGTAAGTATATATGTCAATATGTATGTGTGATGTGTATGCATGCTTGTGTATAAGTTTTGGTTTGAAAAAGCTCATTGGGACCATGCATGGGAAATGCAACCATCCCATATGATAACAACACAACATTCACTGCGTGACATAGTATCGTATGCAGTAATATGCAGAGTTTGCCCACGCCATGGTATGCAGATACATATCCAGACATGCACGTGTGCGGACCAATATACATACTCGTACCTAGATATGTCAATGTCCAGTGCAGTGTGCAGATGGGTATTGTTGGGGCTAAGTATCGGGTGCGTATCACACCCATATCGCGAGCAGCAGTTTAGCCCGTAAATTACGATAGTGCGCAATAAATAGGAATATAGGCCGTTTTAACCACACCCATGAAAACGCATTCATATGAGTGTGGCTACTATAATTACCTCGACCGAGTCGCGTACTCACAGGTAAGTTATTGGATCCCTATAATCATTGTAAACTTCTGATACCTACATCTGTGACTATTTCTAGCGGGTGTGTAGCCTATTTGAGCAATTAATTTTGATATCATTATCTGCGCATGCTCGGTTTTAAGTTTTGCACGTGTTGGTCATTAGTGGAGGTGACGACGCACGATCGAGCAAAGGAAACAAAAATAGGCAACTTGGTTTAGTTCCCAACGAAATAGGAGGAAAGGAAAATTGGACTACTGGGCTATCTGTGGAGACAGTACTAATGGAGCTGTTCCCAACGTCAGAAAAATTGGATTGTTGATTTTGATCACTATATAGCTGACGAATCAGTGAGGTGCAACTGTGCAAGATAAAGAGTTTCGGACAACGCGGGTGACAGGCGGAGGTTATAAAGGCATACCAAACGGACTTAAGCAGTCTAGGCCTGGTAAGTTGTGCGTGTTTACACTGTAGGTGTTGCTTATGTCAAACCAGGACAAGTGTGTGATTCAGTAGATGCAGTTAGGCGGCGTTTCAAGTTGTCACAAAGGTTTACATGCTTACGTCATGTTTGTTCTCTTAAGCACAGTGCCGACCAATAGAACGCCATTACGTGAAGAGCATAGTACGTTGTATGTGTGCATGTGGATTATGTGCGTGTGCCAATAACTTCAGGGTCAGGAGATGTTTAAGCGAGTACATCGAAACTGAAATGGTGGAAGTGACCAACCCCGGCAAAAGAAGAAACGCAAGTACAGAGTAGGCATGCTATGACTTTCCTTTCTGACCACAGCTCTTGAGCCGACGCCAGGGTGTACTACGGCCAAATGAAAACGTTTCGCTGCATGGCCAACCAAGGGGATGACGACGATGGCATTGTAAAGCATAAGCTAGCTACCACCGCGGTCAGAGAGTAAGTAAATGCTGAGTTCTTTGTGCATAACCTCTGTAATATTTTAGCGTGTGCTTGTAAGGAAACCGTCGACAAGTGCCGCGAGAGTAGTAGAGGCTCGTGCTCGCCTTCCAAGAGGCCTCTGCTAGGCGGAGAGTGCCCTTCTAACTACATCAGCAGGATGTGATGGAGACTTTGATCGCCAGCTTGGAACTATATATGCCTGTTTATTGTTTGACCAAGTTGTATTTCAGCTGTAATTTGATTAAAATTTGCCGTATTATTGCTGGCGTGGTTCAGGGTTTAAGCACTAGCCTTCAAGTATGCAGAACAGAAAATGGATTTGAAACGATTCGAATACATGACGTGTACAGAGTCTGCACGCGTTCATCTGAAGTATGCAGACAGGTGATGACGAATATACTGAATCCATATGCAGACCGCGATATCATACGTATAAGCGAAGTGTTCGTTCTGAGACGTATACAGGCGCCGCATTCATGACGTATGAAAAACTGCCCACGTGTCGAGTGCAGACGAGTATCGATTAGTATGGGTGCAATATACAAGGCTGCATACGGTACACTGTCGCGCCGTGATTAGTACTGATTTGAATGCATCAGATGGAGAGACTACAATTGGCATCCAGTATGAAAGTGGGAGAGTGGTAATAAGTACATTTAACTCGTACTGGTACTATCTCTGCACCCATACCCTCAGTTGTAAAATACTATGGACAAAATTTCTACAATTCAGGAGCCCTCTGCTTGAATGCAAGACTAAGTTGTTTGTGAAGCCAGAACAGAGTAAGACTATGAACTGTGTGTGTTGTTATTGTGTGTGTGTGTTTGTACAGTGTGTGTGTGTGTGTGTGTGTGCGTGTGTTTGTGTTTGTGTGTGTGTGTGTGCGAGTGTGTGTGTGTGTGTGTGTGTGTGTGTGTGTGTGTGTGTGTGTGTGTGTGTGTGTGTGTGTGTGTGTGTGTGTGTGTGTGTGTGTGTGTGTGTGTGTGTGTGTGTGTGTGTGTGTGTGTGTGTGTGTGTGTGTGTGTGTGTGTGTGTGTGTGTGTGTGTGTGTGTGTGTTGCTTACAAGTGTGTACTAGTATAGACCTACATGTATTCATTATGTGCTAGACCTTACAATTGTGTGCTATGTAAACTGTGATTAGCCTAATCTGATGTTAAACTGCCTGGGGTACATGTACATGTAGCAGTTTTCTCTGAGAACAGTAGGTCCAGGCTATGACATGGGTCCAGGGCAGGCCTATGTAGGTACATATACATGTAGGTCCAGGATAGGCCTATATACGTTCCGGGTACTAGTATAGGCCTATATGTACATGTAGTTACATTGTCACTGCGTGACATAGTATCGTATGCAGTAATATGCAGAGTTTGCCCACGCCATGGTATGCAGATACATATCCAGACATGCACGTGTGCGGACCAATATACATACTCGTACCTAGATATGTCAATGTCCAGTGCAGTGTGCAGATGGGTATTGTTGGGGCTAAGTATCGGGTGCGTATCGCACCCATATCGCGAGCAGCAGTTTAGCCCGTAAATTACGATAGTGCGCAATAAATAGGAATATAGGCCGTTTTAACCACACCCATGAAAACGCATTCATATGAGTGTGGCTACTATAATTACCTCGACCGATCGAGTCGCGTACTCACAGGTAAGTTATTGGAACCCTATAATCATTGTAAATTTCTGATACCTACATCTGTGACTATTTCTAGCGGGTGTAGCCGTAGGCCTATTTGAGTAATTAATTTTGATATCATTATCTGCGCATGCTCGGTTTTAAGTTTTGCACGTGTTGGTCATTAATAGTGGAGGTGACGACGCACGATCGAGCAAAGGAAACAAAAATAGGCAACTTGTTTGAGTTCCCAACGAAATAGGAGGAAAGGAAAGTTGGACTACTGGGCTATCTGTGGAGACAGTACTAATGGAGCCGTTCCCAACGTAAGAGAAATTGGATTGTTGATTTTGATCACTATATAGCTGACGAATCAGTGAGGTGCAACTGTGCAAGATAAAGAGTTTCGGACAACGCGGGTGACAGGCGGAGGTTATAAAGGCATACCAAACGGACTTAAGCTGGTAAGTTGTGCGTGTTTACACTGTAGGTGTTGCTTATGTCAAACCAGGACAAGTGTAGATGCAGTTAGGCGGCGTTTCAAGTTGTCACAAAGGTTTACATGCTTACGTCATCTTTGTTCTCTTCAGCACAGTGCCGACCAATAGAACGCCATTACGCGAAGAGCATAGTACGTTGTATATGTGCATGTGGATTATGTGCGCGTGCCAATAACTTCAGGGTCAGGAGATATTTAAGCGAGTACATCGAGACTGAAATGGTGGAATTGACCAATCCCGGCAAAAGAAGAAACGCAGGTACAGAGTAGGCATGCTATGACTTTCCTTTCTGACCACAGCTCTTGAGCCGACGCCAGGGTGTACTACGGCCAAATGAAAACGTTTCGCTGCATGGCCAACCAAGGGGATGACGACGATAGCATTGTAAAGCATAAGCTAGCTACCACCGCGGTTAGAGAGTAAGTAAATGCTGAGTTCTTTGTGCATAACCTCTGTAATATTTTAGCGTGTGCTTGTAAGGAAACCGTCGACAAGTGCCGCGAGAGTAGTAGAGGCTCGTGCTCGCCTTCCAAGAGGCCTCTGCTAGGCGGAGAGTGCCCTTCTAACTACATCAGCAGGATGTGATGGAGACTTTGATCGCCAGCTTGGAACTATATATACCTGTTTATTTTTTGACCAAGTTGTATTTCAGCTGTAATTTGATTAAAGTTTGCCGTTAAATTCTGAATTATTGCTGGCGTGGTTCAGGGTTTAAGCACTAGCCTTCAAGTATGCAGAACAGAAAATGGATTTGAAACGATTCGAATACATGACGTGTACAGAGTCTGCACGCGTTCATCTGAAGTATGCAGACAGGTGATGACGAATATACTGAATCCATATGCAGACCGCGATATCATACGTATAAGCGAAGTGAGACGTATACATGGCGCCGCATTCGTGACGTATGAAAAACTGCCCACGTGTCGAGTGCAGACGAGTATCGATTAGTATGGGTGCAATATACAAGGCTGCATACGGTACACTGTCGCGCCGTGGTAGGTCGAGGGTGGTACAGGTGATGATGAACACGTAGGCAAAGATGAGGTGAGTGAAGATGAGGATAACTATTTCAAGTTGACTAAAACCTACAAACACCTGGACCCTTGCACAAGTGCATACATACATGTACTGAATTACAATTGTATGGCCCTTGAAGATAATTTCATTATGAGGTAGGTCCACTGTATGCTATGTAAACTGTGGTTTGCTAATCTGATGTTAGGTAGGAGTTGTGACCTCCCAGTTCTAAGAGAACAAACTGTGTACTGTCCCGGCTCGCAACACCGGAAAATTACAGACATTCATAGCTTACGTTGCGCCCACTAATTGCATTTGCGTGAAAACAGTTGAGGCAGATTCAGTTTAGGATTAACAGCAGTAATACACTAATTTAAAGCATCTTCAGTGGTAACCTCATGTAACGTATTTAACCCCCAACACTAAGCCATTGCTTACTACTCACACAATACATAGCTCAGCACTGCTGCCTACCTTCATGAACCTGCATATGGACAAACAATACGCGACAATACATAGACGTGCATAGTTAGCACACGGCAAATCCCAAGATTGAAGAACTTACTCGTTCTTATACCTGCCAAATGAAAACGACTCGTAGAGCACAGGGAGCCGAAAATTGCATTATCATTGCACTTACTTGTATATGAATCAAACATGAGAATTATGCACCAAAATAGGAACGTAGTAATTTGATCGATTATGTCTTCGAATTGACAACTGCCCACGTGGCTATAAGTAGGAAGCTAGGAACGAATCCCAAGACCTAAAGTCAAACTCACGTACACGTACCTCTAGCATCAACGATCGAAATTCCTTTCACATATTAGTTAACGTATTATTAAATTAACCCGAATTTTCTTAACGATGGCCGGAGCAGTCCTCGCCAGGGGCGGATCTAGGGAGGGGGGGGGGGGGGGGGGGGGGGGGCACCGGGGGCACGTGCCCCCCCCACCCCCTTCCGTTCATCTACTTATATTCATGTTACGTAATCGTACCGTGTAACTGAGCACTGATGTAAATGGATGTAGCGTATGAAAAAAGTATTAACGCTTCGCCACCGCTTATAGCTTGCGCACACCAATGAGACAGTTGTAGAAATCTTCATTCAAAAGCGACCACGAAGGCTCTTCGCCTCACTGTATGACAAAAATGCATAAACTAGCTACATACTAGTATTAGTAGTACATGTACTTTCATGCTTTTGTATTAAATGATAAGTGCTAATGTTTCATTATGAATGAGTGTCAGTATTGCTATATTGCTTAAAGCTTCCGCGCTTCGCGCGGGAGGGGCACATCCCCCTCCCGCACCCACACCCTTCCTGTGCCCCCCCCCCCCCCCCCCTCTTCCTAATTTCCTGGATCCGCCCCTGCTCGCTTCTTATGAAGTTGCAGGCGTTATTCGGGGCCACCATATTTGCAAAGCTGTATGGTCTTGGCATTCGTTCCCAGACCCTTATTCCCACAGCTGCGGATGGATTACATCACCGCTACGTGGAAAGAGGGTCTGGCGCATAGATCGAACTTTTTGGTTCTGACTTGTTATGCCAATTATTGTGTCGTCATAAGTGTCGTCATCGTGTAATTATGGTTACAGTGGTTAGGTCATGAATGCTATATAATGTGTCATCCTAGTCGCAGCTGCCAACCATTGTGAAGATGGTGGTGCTAATGAGGTGTTAAATTTATCAATCTACATGTAGGTTTTCAAAGACCTGAGGATGGTGGCACACTATACCAACTAAGAAACCTGATCGACAGACGAAATGTCAAAACAGACGTGAGCAAGGACATGAACTCCTGTGAGGAATTCATGGAAATTATTGTAAGCTCACATATCATTGCAGCAGCTTTGCAAGTGATAGAAGTTGGGGATGTAGCATCTGCATTTAAAACAGTGCCTCATCACCAACTTCACTCAAGTCTTGATTCTGTTCTAGAAGCTATAGTGAGCCAATACATTAACTTAAGCTTCCCTTCAACAGGCAGTTCTCAAAGGAGACATTGTCACTTGGTCTGTTGCTGCTTGAATTTAAGGATGCCATAAGGGAGGGGGATGGCAGCCGTATCCTGCGTTGTTGGAAGTATTTTTTTTACCTCTATTTAAAGCTACAGGACACAAAAACTACAGTTTTGAGGCATTGTACGGTGAGAGAGGATGCACGACTAATAACGGCGTCTAGCGATTCGTCTAATCGCTGCTTGACTCATTATTGCTATGGAATGCAATTATTATTATTTTATTTTTTTACAGTATGTCATCAAATAAAATTAATGAAGTATCAAGTTGAAAGGGTTTTACATAGCTGAAAGATTGGCTATGCTGTCTGAAATTGCAAGGTCAATTGATGTTTCGAAGAGATGTTGTGGCCTGTGGTAAGAAGAGCGCGAACCACGGAGGCACATGATAGCTGACCTAAGTATAGTCTCGTACCCAGACCCAAATGTACGTAACGATGATTATCGCTTACAGTAACAAAGTTGTTCTGGTGCGCCGGAATGTTGGCGCTCCAATCAGAATCGAGAGTTCGCGTGACGTCACGGTAATTAGATTCCAATAGCATTCCACACTCAGAGATAATATATAGATTATCTCCACACTATAGAGAGGAGCCTGGTGCTTGATCGTGCGTGCGCGGCTAAGGTTGTGATATATGGACACGTGTCTAAAACGAAGGTAAAGCCATTTCAATATGGAAGGACTCATTACGAAGTACGTCTAAAATCTGTCGTGAATCGCTTTCCAGCCCATCGCGTTCGCCACTCTGAGACTATCATTGCGGTGGTAGCCTTTTCTCTCCTTAGCTTAAGCAAAGACAGACACACTAAAACGTTTTATCGTGATGACGTTATGACAACCCAAATTATCGAACATTCCAATTACATTCCAAGAACAACTTTCTTCGACTTGTTGGCCAGACCCTATGTACGCTGTATTATACTGTAAAGGCTAGTTCACAAATTGACGCAAGCACGTGCGACAATAACGCATCGCGTCGCTCCACCACGGCGGTTTGCTCTCATGGAACGCAAGTAGGCCCTCCGCCCCGAATAATTGAAATGGTTTACGTGCCCCATAGCAACGAACATGACAACCGATGTCCTTTAGAACCAGCTATGTTACTAAGTTCGTAAAACGCATTAACACCTAAAAGCCATACTAGAAGTGACAAACACCTCTGACCTTTATTTTAAGCATAAATCACGTGGCCTGACGTTTGTTGACTGTCAGCTCTGGCGCTACGAAGCAATTGACTTTCAAGCGGTGATCGCCAACCTCGTGTGTTCAAACGACGATAACGACGCTCAGGAACCGAGATAGAACAGACCCAAACTATCACGGTAAGGTTAATAGAATGCTCTATCTGTTTGTGGTACAAACTAACGGTGACGCATTTTCTGAAGTAGTTTTCAAGCCTTTAGAAAATCCGCCATTTTGGCGTCTTTTGGGGGTTGGAACTATTGCAAGTATTTATTATTTTTATTATTTTGACAGAATGTTATCACCTGGTATTAAATACTTGAAAGTGAGCTGCGTCACATAGCTATATATTCTTTACTCTCTTAGCTGGAGGAGGGATGGCAGCTACCAGTTGTGGTTCAATGCTTAATAGATGTCCTTTACTATGCACAGCAGATTGGAGCAAATACCAAGCCAAGTCTATTAAACTTGGCATCAATCAATTCAGCCCCCAGTTCTCCCAAAAGGCCGAAGCCAGCATGGCAGGTATTTGCCCGCTGAACTCCATGATCCTCCAGGAGATGCATTTGAATGGAGACTGTTGCTTCAGGATATGGTAAAAGGCCATGAACTCTTGAATAGCCTTGGAATCCACCTTCACTGGCTGGTATAAACCCTTCATGCCAGGTAAGCCTGCCAGCATTGTAACCATGCTTTTAAAAGTAAGAGCATTTGTATTTCACTCTTACCTTTTATTTTCATTTAAGAAGTGGACAACCTTATCTACGAGATGGGGAATGTAAACTAAAGGAGCTCTTTGATTTCATCTCCACCTGGAAATGTTAAAGGAGGCAACTTTCCTTAGAGGTTATCACCCACAATGTGGCTAGAGATGTGACACATCCTTTCCTCACCAGCCAGATGAATTCAAGCCACTTGAAAAATCAGTGAGTTACCTTTGCTGCATACATTTATGATATCATACTGTCTTAGAAGTCTCCAATTTATTCCAAGGTGTAGCAAGACGAGCCTTCATTGCCAATACCTGAGCTGGACCAATCTCAATGGATGATGAGATGCTGCATTGCAGTAGCTAGCCAACAAACATTGTCGCTCTTCATCACTGAAGGTGAGAACTTCTGTTTGGATGAGGGCAGATGCTTCTCCACTGACAATACTTCATATTCTTTGCATTTCAGAGCAGCTGGTCCTTGAGCAGGTGGCTGTGGTTTGTTGCTTGGCTTTGGTGACTTGCATGAATGTCATTGGCTAAGGTGAAGGTAGATATTATGTAGCCTCAGTACCAGTCAAACACTTCCTTAACTGCTCCTCCTGTAGCAAGCTGTACAACACCTTTGTTGGGACTTGTAGAGATGGCTCTCTTCAGCAGCTCAGCAGTTTGCCTCTCCTCCTCAGGTGTAAGTGATGGTACACACTCATGCCCTTCATTATCACCACTTCTAATGTCCATGTTGCAACCAGCACAATGTCTTCTTACATCTGATAGCAGCAGAAGAGTATTGCATTTGATGCTGGTCTGACATGTGACGGATCATTGTCTGAGCAACAGGGACAACTCACAATGCCAGATGCTGCTATGCACTCCGTGAAGCACTTGGTGCATACCAGTGAACTGCATGTCAATTCTAGTGGCTGTGAAAGAACGTTGGAACACAGTGCACACTTCAACTTCTCTAAGATCAACAGGTTGTTCACGCTGGCCAAAAGTGACTAGGCTCATGCAATAAAGCTGGTGGAGAGGCAAACTTCTGAAGATGAGCTATTAGTGTATTAGGTGCCTGGCGAATGCTTTCTACTTTTGGCCTTTTCATGTGTCCACCCACCCACCCCACCCACACATGCACTGAAGTGCTCTTGCATTGATGAAATGTATGTTTGTGCCACTGAAATACATTGACTGTACACTTGTGATGCACCCCCTTCATTATGGCACATATTGTTCTCTCCATCAAATGCTCACAGAGCAAGCAGCAGGATGTGTGTTGACATCATCCCCCAGAAGTGTTGATGTCAAAAGCTATTTTCAGATCAGCTGTGAATGCATAGCTGATCTTTTGGATTTCCACAGCCTCTGTCCACACACACTACAACACTGAGTACTTGCTCTGTATGGAGGTATATATACATGTACGAATGAAACCACAACTTGTATCGATTATTCATGAAATACGCTCCGCTGGTTCGTGGTGAAAGAAAATACGTCACCACTTCAGGTTCGTAAATACATATTGCCACATGCCTCCTGATCACTACCGTAGTATGCTTACCTTCCAATTTTGTTCCTGAAGTTAACGTCGTCTTACTTTGTAATGGCCCCTTCAAAAAATGTGCCGCGTGACCTTACAAAAACGGCCTGCGCGTATTGTTTATGTGTCATGTAGACTATGCGTATAGAGTGGGCATGCTAGAAACTTAAGTACAGTGCGTGAATTTGATTTCATATTTTGATTTGCAGTTTCTGGTGAGTCATGGTAAGCTTTGAAACATTGGGTAGCTATAATGAGGCGTCACTTCAGAATTATAGAGTGATACCGTAAATTGTCTAATTGTACACCCAGTTTCCAGCCGCATACAACCGTGCCGCGTCGCAATACATCGCGCGTATTCCGCGCCGTTCACAATTTTACGTTAAATAATACGTTTACGTAAAATATAAACAGAATAATTTGGGACAGTGCCCGCGAAAAGGGACCTAGTGTATTTATATAAAACGATATAAAATTTTGTTCATATAAAACTGATATAACTTCCGAACGGTACACGCCATTGACTTCCTATTTTCAACACTTCATACTACACCATTTCTCTACGGTAAAATACTTTTTGGGGTCTTGCACTTGCTCCGTGCCTGTATTGCAACGTCCGATACCCCACAAGGTATGAACCCGTCATAACTTTCGGCAGGAGTAATCAAATCGCTTCAAATTCGGTATGTAGATAGAGAGGTCCTATACCTATCGATTTGTTCTGTTCGTTAATTTTTATGCCATCTGTTACGGAGATACAGTTGAATAAACTACGTGCACGTTTTCCCGCTTGATTCGCGCCAATGTAATAATCCCCGCCTCCCCATACATTGAGCGGAGCGCAATTTGCCCAAATAATTGGCGCGAAACGAGCGCGAAAATGTGCACTAGTTTGTTCAACTGTATCTCCGTAACGGATTGCATAAAAATTAACGAACAGAACAAATAGATAGGTATAGGACCTCTCTATCTACATACCGAATTTGAAGCGATTTGATTACTCCTGCCGAAAGTTATGACGGGTTCATACCTTGTGGGGTATCGGACGTTGCAATACAGGCACGGAGCAAGTGCAAGACCCCAAAAAGTATTTTACCGTAGAGAAATGGTGTAGTATGAAGTGTTGAAAATAGGAAGTCAATGGCGTGTACCGTTCGGAAGTTATATCAGTTTTATATGAACAAAATTTTATATCGTTTTATATAAATACACTAGGTCCCTTTTCGCGGGCACTGTCCCATTTATTAATAATCATATGGACAGTGCCCCACGGTTATATTATAAAATGTTATAAAAATGCATCGCGGGTGATCCGCTATAACTTCCCAACGGTTAACGCTATCGACTTCCTAGTTTAAACACTTCATACTACACCATTTCACTACGGGAAAACTTATTTTGGGGCCTTGCACTAGTTCATAGCTGATGCTACGAAGTCCGATACCCCATGGGGTTCAAAACCGCCACATCTTCAGGTAGGAGCATTCAAATCGCTTCAAATTCAGTATGTACGTACAAGGGACCTGTTGCTATTGATGTGTTCAGTTCGTTAATTTTTACTCTATCCGTCACGGATATACAGCTGTGCAAAGTTAATGCACATTTCCCGCTCGATTGCACCATTTTTGCATGCAACCCGTGTTCCATTCTCCCAATCCACAATAAATTTTGATAACTTCTTTGTTCCCGCCCATTTCTCCCGTAGCCGTTCCCATAGATAGTATAGTAAGGGGATTGGAAACGAGTCACGTGAGCGCATCACTGGCTGTGGGCACTCCGCGTTACATCGTTAACACCTACTGAGAAGTTCGAAATCGTTCATATCTTCAGTTCGGTTGGTCTGGGTTCTTTTTATCTGCTCTGAAGCGCTTCACATACGTAGGAGAATATCTATAAGCGTTTTAGGTTGGAAAAATATGACGGGCAACTTCGAAAATTAGAAAAAAAAGTTTTTTTCAGGACGCATCGCACTTGTGTACCTTCTGTGCGCGGGCTGTTGTGCGTATTGATCAGTTCGTCGTGTTTTGTTGTTGGTTAGTCCTATTTGTATGTACTTGGCTACTTTTTTCGTCATTTTTTGATACATGCCACGCACAAAATACGCCTGGAGTGGGGATGGAGTCCATTAACTTGTGTACCTTCTGTGCGCGGGCAGTTGTGCATATTGATCAGTTTGTCGTGTTTTGTTGTTGGTTAGTCCTATTTGTATGTACTTGGCTACTTTTTTCGTCATTTTTTTGATACATGTCACGCACAAAATACGCCTGGAGTGGGGATGGAGTCCATTAACTTGTGTACCTTCTGTGCGCGGGCAGTTGTGCGTATTGATCAGTTTGTCGTGTTTTGCTGTTGGTTAGTCCTATTTGTATGTACTCGGCTACTTTTTCGTCAATTTTTTTGATACGAACCATCATTTCAGAATTTCTTCCAGCTGTGGCTCCCAAGTCATCCATCTTGAAGCATAGTTACTAGTACGGAATTCTTATAAGTGCTGTAACGAGGAGTGGAGGTGTCAATTGGTGTTGATTAGACTCGTTTCCAATCCCCTTACTATACTATCTATGCCGTTCCCAACTGTTTTTGTCTCACTCAGGCAGTGAGTTTATGCGGGAAAGTTAAAAGAAGAACACTGCTCAGTTCCAGACGATCGTACCAAATTAACGGACCCAAGTGAATGGTTGCAGTATAACCTTGCGCCTCCCACGTCGCCGGCTAGTATTCAAAACGGCACGCGTAAGGCTATTTGCTACGCACTCACATCATTCTCTAGTCGTGTAATAAAGCTTTCCTATTTGCCATCATCTTGCTAAAATCATCGTCTTATATCTGCCACGCCCACTCGGCTACGATTGCATTGATTTCGGTCTCACACAACTTTCAACTCACACATAGTACATGAACTCATGCTGGCTCCCACTTGTGCACACACTTGCATTGTTGCGTACATGGCCCTGTACACTATCGTATGGCGTATTTTCTTATACACAACCACACACACGCACACACACACACACACAACACACACACACACACACACACACACACACACACACACACACACACACTCATGTACAGCGTACTTGCACACATACATGTGGCAAACAATACACCTGTCTGATGATGGTACAAACACTCTCACTCACAAACATTGTCACATGCACATGCATTCTATTCAATTCAACTGATTGCATTTCAATTTGTGTACCAAGCTTGCATAACACACACATGCACACACAGGCACACACACAACACACATGACATACACACAAAGACACACAAATGCACACACAGACACACTAACGCACACACACACATGACATACGCACACAGACACACAAATGCACACACAGACACTAACGCACACACACACACACACACACACATGACACACACACACACACAGACACACTAACACGCACACACACACACAGGCACACACAGACACATGACATACACACGCAGACACACTAACACACACACACACAGACACACTAACAGGCACACACAGACACATGACATACACACACAGACACACTAACGCACACACACACACATGACATACACACACAGACACACTAACGCACACACACACAAGCGCACACAGACACACACATGACATACACAGACGCATAAAAACACACACACACAGACACACTAATGCACACATACACACAAACGCACATACAGACACACACATGACATACACACAGACACATACAAACACACACACACAGATACACAAACACACACATGGACACACAAAACACACGACACACAAATATGACAAACACAAACACGCACAGACACACACATGACATACACACAGACACACTAATGCACACACACACAAACGCACACACACACACATGACATACACACAGACACATACAAAAACACACACACAGACACACTAACGCACACACACACACATGACATACACACAGACACATACAAAAACACACACACAGACACACTAACGCACAGACACACACACAGACACATACAAAAACACACACACAGACACACTAACGCACACACACACATGCATGACATACCACACAGACGCATACAAACACACACACAGATACACAGACACACACATGGACACACAAAACACACGACACACATATGACAAACACACACACAGACACACATGCACACACACATACATGAAATACACACTAGCACACACATGCACACACAGACGCATATGCATGCACACAGATGCATACAAACACACACACACACAGACATGCTAACGCACACACACACAAACGCACACAGACACACACATACACAGACACATACAAACACACACACGCACACAGATACACAGACACACACATGGACACACAAAACACACGACACACACATGACAAACACATACACACACATGCACACACACACATGCACACACACACATGCACACACACATGCATGAAATACACACTAGCACACACACACAGGCACACACAGACACACATGCATACACAGGCACACACGAAATACACAGACACACACACACGAGACAATCACACAAAACACTCAGACACACACATGCACAGACACACACAGGAACATACACACACAACATACACACAGACACACACACACACACACGGACACACAAGCACACACAGACACACACACGAAATATATAGACACTCACGAAATACACAGACACGCAGACTTGCACACAGACTTGCACACACAAAATACATATAGACACACATGCACAGACACAACAGACACACACTTACAGATACACACACAATACACACAGACATACATACAGATACACACATGCACACAGACACACACAGATATACAGACGCACACACAGACTCGCACATGTGCACAGACACGTGACACACGAAGCACACACTGTTGTTCATGTGGAAAAAACAGTAGTGCTCCCTGATAATGATGGTACACACATTTTCTCTCACTGAATGCCTTCTCTGCACATGCATTCATTGAACAGCTCATGAGACCATGAGACATGTCTACACATGTAGGTATGTAGTGTCATAGGACTGGTCCTTTATGCATACTTTGTGTCCTTATAGGACTGTACCCTGACACAAATAGGGACAAGTCATAAGATATGCCATGGTTAGCAAACAAGCTCAAGAGGCTTCTGTTTTTGAGTGCTCATGGAATTGTGAATATTGCTATCCATTATGTCTGTGTAAACTAACCACACCGCAATCAGCAATGATAGGGTAATTCATCGCCAGGCAGAACCATCGCCCTTAAAAAAAACTGCGTTTTTCATCAAGAAGAGTGTTGCGTGTCACACTGTACTAAAATAAAATGACTACTCGTAGAAGGTTATAGCAAGCCACAGTACGTACTTTGTACTTATGGTGAGGAACAGCAATCTGAGTTCATGTACACTCGTTTAATTCGCTGCATTCAATTAGTGCGACATGGGGGACACACAACATTGTGCTGATGGAAACAGTAGACCTGCGATGAAATTATTGTACCTCCCTTATCGTTGCAGATCGTAGTAGGTCAGGGCCAGTGGTAGTTTACACAGACATATCGATTGCAAGCTAGTAACGATATTCATTATACTGTACTCCAGAAAAGGCTTTTACAGGTCAGACGAGCGCTTGTACAGAGTGCTAGATGAGAGAAGA